>BMAO01033201.1:0-607774 GCA_019973975.1 Trichonephila clavata | reverse complement strand
TTTTTAATATTGCTTTTTTAATGTTTTTTCTTACCCGAATACATTCGGGATAAATTATTTTGGCTACATCTGTTTATCAAACCGAATCTATGTCAAGAAATGTTAACTTGATCTCAATTTAATGGATGGTGTTTGATGAGCAGTACTCATGATACTTCCAGAAAAATTTCAAAAATAAACAATTAAGGGAACCGAGACGTGATAAACCTTCAAAAAATCGATTTTTCAATTTTCATCTTAAAAAAAGTAGAGTTAATGCTGATTCCAAAAATGTATAACATGTATAGGTTTTAAAGCTTAATATCTGAGTAATTGCGGTTTTAAAATGTAAACAACAGCTGCCACACCTGTTGTTTACGTTATCGTACATCAACTGCCACGCCATCTTTCAGTAACCGAAAACATATGCTTTTATGTAGATTGTAGATTGGTATTTTAATATCACTTAATCTGGATATATTTATTTTATTCTTGTGGTTTGAGAAGGAATATAACTACTCACTCAATCTTGTTTATAACACAAGCTGTGCGAAATTTAAGATGTTGTTTTCCTTTGCTTGAGATACAAACACGTGATATACGAACTTCATATTTTCACTGCTTATTGACTTTTTTTGTTTACTTTCTGTTTGTTTGTGATTTGTAAGTATTTTAAATATTTTCTATGCCTCGAACAAAGAAATTTGGACATCAGAAACGTCGTCTTATTTCGTAAAAAAACTTCAGTATGTGTAGTGAGTGAAAAATGTGATGTCAGCTCTTCCAAAAAAAAGATTGAGAAGAGTAAAGGATATTTTGACTAGGAAGATAACTTTTCAGCTGAATCTCAAGCAGGTTTGTTATTATTGACTTAAATATGCTTAATGATATTTTCAACAATATTGCAAAATGCATGATATTGTGATAGATCTTTCTGCTTTGATGTTACTGAAAATAAAAGTAGTCGCAGAGGACTTGCTAGCAGTATATCAGCAACTTGCAAGTATTGTGGCTCTAGTCATGGCTCAATGACTTCAAATTCTGTGCCAGCAGGATACGAAGTAAATTTGAGGTTTGTTTATGGTATGAGATGCATTGGAATTGGAAAAAGTGCAGCTCAGACATTTTGTGCGCTGATGAACTTGCCTCCTCCTCCAGCTAAATTTGAAAGACTGTATACGCCAATTTTTAATGCGTTGGAAACTGCTTCATCACGTTCAATGGTTAGCAGCGTTAATGAAGCTGTTATTGCAAACGAAAACAATAAGGACGTAGCAATTGCTCTTGATGGGACCTGGCAAAAAAGAGACACACGTCAAAAAATGGCGTTGTAACAGCAACTTCTCTCGATAACGGAAATGTTGTTGATTTGAGTGCCTGTCAAAATATTGTTTTGAATGTAAGAACAAAAACAAAACCTGTGATAATTGCCAGGCAAACTATCATGGATTTAGTGCGGGAATGGAGAGTGAAGGAGCATTGCGGATTTTCAATCCTCAGTACCAAATTACGATGTTCGGTATGTTCAGTACCTTGGAGATGAAGATTCGAAGGGGTTCAAGAGTCCAACATATACGGTGATGATGTTCCGATTGAAAAATTGGAGTGCATCGGCCACGTCCAAAAAAGGATGGATCAAGACTGAGAGCTCTAAAGAACAGTTTAAAATCCACCAAGCTGTCAGACAATAAAGCAATATCTGGACGAGAAGGCTGACAGATGCAGAAATTCTTTTGCTGCAAAAATACTATGCCTAGCCATAAGAAGAAATGTTGGGAAATCAGTCGCAATATGTCCAAATCCATCTGGGCAATATATTTCCATAAACTGTCGACAGATAAAAATCCACAACATGGTTTGTGCCCTATGGAGAAGAAAGTTGGTGCGGGTACAACAAAAGCCTAGTATCTGGTGAAAAGTACACCCACAAACATTCCCTCCCAGAAGCAGTTCTTCTTAAAATTAAAAAAATATTTAGAGATTTAACTGCGAAAGAACTTTTATTAAAATGTCTGCATGGCCGAACTCAAAACCCCAACGAAAGCTTTAATAACTGTGTGTGGAATCGTGTGCCAAAAAACACTTTGTGAGCAAAAAAACTTTGCAAATGGGTGTTATGGACGCAGTTATATGTTTCAATGAAGGTGCATACGCAAGAACAGAAGTATTAAAAGCACTGCAAATAAATCCAGGTATCAATACTTGTGAAGGCCTTCGTAAAATTGACTACGTCAGAATTTATGAAGCCGAGATGAGTATCCAAAAAGCTACCAAAGAAGCCAGGACAACTAAAAGGCAAATTAAAAGGAAGCAGGATGCCTTAGAAGAGTCTATGCAAGATGAGTACAGTGCTGGAATGTTCTAAAAGTCAAATTTTTAGTAAGTGTACCATTTTATTTAGTTTTTTCCATTTTTCTCAAAACGTGTTTTTTCAGTTTTTAGGTACATGTGTAGAAAAATCTATTTATTATATTTTTTTGAAAACTTGGTATGAACTTTTGTATCATGATAATGCATTTAATGCTTCTAATTTCCTCCTGAAATGTTTGTATTTTTACTTTTATTGTTGAATTTGTAAAAAAAAAATGACATTTTTATCAAATTTCAAAAAGTCATAATTCAAAATTTTTTTAAAAAAATTCTGAACCAGGTAGTATAAAAATATTTATTGCATTTAAATAAATGTACAATTTTTGTAACTAAAACAGCATGTTTTGTGGTGTTATATGTTATAAAAATAAAGATACATGTACCTAATGAACACCATGTATCCGAAAGTTCCTTTTGGTGTGTACTTTTTCGAATCCTTATATTTCTTAAAATATTTTAAAATTTAATAATATTATGTTGTAGTATATTAAGAAAAGTATATAGTTGTATGACATAATTTTTTTATTTATGAAGTCTTTCTGTTTTTGAAAATAATGTTCTTCCGTAAAGCAAATTTTGCTCGTTTTGCTTCATCGAGGACGTCCCGGTTCCCTTAAGTTATACTCAAGCCTAATACTGTTTTAGACTGCAATATAACTATGGGTGTTGTAGATCTTTGTGATCAGGAAATATCCTTTTATCCTATAATCCATATAAACACCAGAAAAAAATATCATAAAATATACTTTTTGCATTTACAAGACAAGGTACCCTGGAACTCAATTTTGCTCTACGAAAATGTAGTTGAGTAACGTATTACTGTCTAAGACTTTCGTATTCAATTTGTAGAAGAGCCTTTAAATAAATATGATGATGAAGCTTCTGAACAAATAGAATAGACATCATAACATAAATAACCTTGTCTGTCTTACTGAACGACATTTTATAGACTAAATTTCCTCTTGATCCTGAAAAACGTGAGCCTACAGAACAGAGCAAAGTTTTTTGACCAAAAAAGGATGTAAATAGAAAGAAAAGATATGGAATGGAATGGAACACACGATTTTAGTGTAATGATTGCGGAGTTGGTTATATGCTTCTAAAAGTATTTCCCGTTATACTACACAAAACTGAGTTACTGAACTTATAACACGTATTCGTTTACAATTGTAATACGTTCGTTGACAGTTTGTATACCCAAATCGTCAAAATAACTTGCCAGATAAAGGGTTAAAATAAATTTGTGTAAAAGAGAAGAATAAGTAGATCAAACAATTTTTATGGAAGCTTTTTTCACACCTTTTCGGCTGCGTAATTAAAGAATTAATTAGTATTTTTAATATAGAAACATTCGAATTTATTGTATAAGCATCACATTACAAGTTTACTATTCACTATTGGCAAATGACTTCGTAATTTGGAGCACAGTACGTTACAAAGGCAGTGTATTACCTTAAACCTTATTCTCTGAGTTTTACACATCGTCATGTGACTGTCATTTAGGGTTTACGTGCTGCAGGAATTATTCTACTTGAAGAACGTGCTATAAGTCATGTTAAGGCTGAGCTATTAGTTTGGGTTTGACACGCTGTACGTATTATTCCATAATTGTTTCTATGAAATTAGTTCTGTAACATATGGCCTATAGAAGCCAAAAATTGTGATTATCACTTTCAGTTGATTGTTCTTAGTTACCGTATCTCTGGAAGTACCAAAAATTAACTCAAAATTTTTGATTCAAGATCAAGTGACGAGATTCTATTTAGAATTTTAATTAAAAAACATTTAAAATTGTTTAAAAATAATCCTTTAATTTTATGAAAATGCTAGTGTAAAGTTAACTACTTATTAATTTGTGTTACAAGTTACACACACACACACACAACCATGCACAAATATTACTAAAAGTATTTATTTTCATTATTTTCTCAAACAAAATAACGTGTTAATAAATAAACAAACTATCAGATTCAAATTTTAAACCAAAGTTAAATACTTCCTACTTACAATATTTGTATTACCTTTAATTGCTCAAAGGGAACCTGAAGTTTAAATTAAAAATATTTCCTCATTAGTGTCTTTGCTGATATTGTTTAATTTCCTGTAAATAAACTGAAATATTAGATAAATGTAAGCTTTTATAATTAAGCATAATTAGTTTGTATTCATTTTCCATCTCGTGACTTTATTTTATCTATTTAGCTTAGAATGTTTTAACAGAATCTGCAAAAAGTATAAAAAAAGTAGAATGTACAAATCCTTCTTTCTAAACATATTATAAAAACTTGAAAGCAAAACTAGTAGCGACACGAGCTTGAATGTTCATTAAAAAGTAAAGTCTTGAAAAGGCTACCTCTAAATGGGGCATATGAAATTTAATTATCTTTATAGATAAAAAAAAAATCTGATACAACAATTTCAACCTACACATTTGGCTTTATGAACTCATAAACTGTAAGCTAAACGTTGATCTTCTCTTTGAACTCCTAAGTAACTATTAGTAATTAAGATCATTTTGTCTATTTTCACTATCAGTACACTAACATCATCTCTTTTCTTACCATTTCCTTATTTCTAAAATATCGTTCGCTTATCATTTTTAGACCAATGATATCTTCCCATACATGTCTTTTTCTTGTCAATATTATAACTTATGTTAGTATTTTTCTTATTTTAAGTAAAGTAAATGTCAGTTGTTCATCGAAGTGACAATTTATACTAACGCAATCGAGAAATAGCATCTGTTCATTCTCAAGCGAATTCTTCAACCAATTAAAGTCAAGCGCAGTTTATTGGATACATGTCACAATATTATTTCTGCTTAGTCTAAGTAAAATGTCTCGAGACCATGAAGTCAATTCATCTGAGTAAATAAATGTATGCGAACATGCTTGGAGGTATCTTTAATTAATGCTAATTATCAAATAGACAGAAAATGTTGTTATGTCATATCTGAAATCATACAAAGACAAAATGCAACAAAACATTTCAATTTTTTATGACGCTAATAAAAACATTTTATTTAAGTTACAGTAGTTGTATAGAAGTAAAACACATTTTTTAATTGCATTTTAAGGAGAACGAGCATAAATATTTCGAAAGCGTGATGGATAATTTATACTTTTCTGTATTAATTTGAATATATAGAAACAACACTTATAAAAACTACCATTTGTATATAAGTCTGCGTTTCTCAAACTGTGGGGCGCACCTCCCCTAAGGGGGTGGGATGACTTTACGAAGGGGTCGTGAGCATATTGAAAACGAAAACAAAGATTATTTTAAAAAAAATTTTGATTTACTGAAAGTTAACAAACAAAATACATTCCGACATAATAAAAAAATAAAATACATGTATACACTGACATACTACACTTATAAAATCAGTACTGCACAATGTATTCCACAATTGTTTTCACAATACTCTATTAAAATATGAGCTTGTCATATATAAAATTATATACAAAAATTAACACTTATCTTGATAATTTGTACGGTTTATAATTAATCCATAACTGCTGATTTAAAGCTACGTGATTCGCTCCCCAATATCACCATTTTCCATGTTGGAACATGTATGTGATGTATTGGGGGGGGGGCGAGAAAGGAGTAAATAAGTAAATCCTCTGAAATAAGCAAATCCTTTGCAAACACTGCCAAAGTCTTTTTATTGCATTCTAAAGCCTTTGGAATAATTTTATGGATAGCAGAGCTCACGAAAGATCGTACTTAGAAAAGACGTATATATACGTCCTAGTCAATTAACGCTTTGGCCGAGCGAGACATTATATACGCCGGTGGAACTTGAGAGGTTAAACTTGCATTGTAAGTGCAGCGTCAAAGAGTAGTATTATTGAATTCAATACATTGTTATTGTATGGAAGGGCTGGAAGGGGCGCGATGAAAACTATGATTGAATATTGGGTTGCAAATATTGAAAGTTTGAGAAGCATTGATATAGGCTATATAGTTACAGAAACTTTTATATCATGTTTCTAAAATTTTTCAAGTCGCATGACTTAAAATATAACATGCACTTTTTCTGATAAGTTGCTCTTTTAAAATTATCTAAGAATCTTGCTTTATTATTCAATCACTTATGTAAGCCTCATAAACCTCAGAACACTCAGAAATTATTGGTTTTTAGTTATAAATAAGTAAAATATTTAAAAAAAATAGCTCGGAAGTAATATTATATTCCTCATAAAAATATATAAAACAAAAAAATAAAAAAAAAATATCCTGCTATAAAATTGTAATGTTCAAATATATCAAATACCCTCAAAACCTACACAAAATCTGACCCACAACAATGTTGCAGCTATTTCTACATCCTAGGTACCAATGATTATACAGATGATCACCGAAGCGAGAAGGTAACATTATTATGGCATTGTGCTTTCGGTTCAATAACATTGCTGACCAAAATGGTTGATGTTGACGCACTGATGAATATCGACACAAAGCACATTGCAATAGTATCCACAGACCATGTATAACTTTTGGTTGACCGATTCGATACCAATTGACGATTGATAGATGTATTCTATGGTAGGTGTGAGGTCTATTATCAGGTTTAATGTACACTCTATAAGGGAATATGCTTCCAGTGTATGGGAAGTTGGATACGTGTTAAATCAGTATTACCTAGCAATTACTGATCTAGGCAGAATATCCATTGTATTATAGATTGCCTCTCATTTTGAACAGAATGTGAATATGGAGTAGTAGGTATCAAATGTAATTGACAACAGATGTTCCCTTTGGAATGTTTGTTTACTTCAATTTATGTTATTTAATAGCAGTTGTGTAATAGGAGATTGTTGAATGATTTAGCCAAATCATTATATAAGTCGCGTGTTAATAAGCAATGTGAAAATATTGAGCATAGATGAAACGAGAGGTAATGTATAATGTGATTTTTATTTTAAAAAATGTGGTTGTTTACTACATTTATGAAAGAGCAACAAGTTATATATATATATATATATATATATATATATATATATATATATATATATATATATATAAATTATGCAGCAATTTCAATTATGTAATGAAAAATGGGAAAACAATTTTATTTTTATCGATTTATTTATTAATGCACACACACACATGCAAAAAAACAAGGTCGCACGCACGCATCCATTAACTTGCACACACACATATATATATATGCGTGTGTGTGTGTGCGTATGTTTACGTTAAAATGTATAAATCAGTTATTTCATAGAATAAATAGGCATTTCATGAAATAACTAGACAAGTCAGTTAAAGAATATAATAGATGAAAAATTTCATGCTTTACCTAGTTATTCTATGAAATTACTAGGTATTCTATGAAATAAATAAGGATAGACCATTAAAGTGAAAAATAAACAACTTCAACGATATTTTAAAAATTAATTGATCATAAATAGCTAAAATCTCTCGAAAAATATATTTTATCTCTTTTGTGGATGATTAGTTGATAAATAACAAGAAAAGACAGATGATATAACTTATTGCTCACATTAGTTAAACACAAAGGGGGAAAAAGCATATGCTGAAAAAATAGATTATATTTAAATATTATCAACAAAAATACATGCTGGGAAGAAAAACTGTTGCTTCATAAAAACATTGTGTAAACTTTCTTAAACAATAATGTAAGAGGATTTTAATTTAAATTTTATGAGATATCATTTTGTTTTACATTTCATTATTTATTAGAGTAAGGATTTCTGTGATGACACTTTGGGTTGGACTGCTTATTATTTTTGAAACAAGCCCACTTTTTAACCATTACACATTTTTTTTATACGAGCTCTTTTTAAATCCTTGTTCAGTATCGCAATTTTGAGCTGTTGCAACAGGTCGAAGCGTTGTGTTAATATTTGGAACTTCTTCAATGGAAATTAATACTCACTAACTTATTCTGAGCTGATATCTAGAGTACAACTGTTTTATTCGGCCATTTTCTTGTTCCTAATCGGAAAAATCCTTTTTAAAGCAGCTAGAACTGGTTCAAAGAACTTTCTATTGCCGTATTCCATACTTTAACGATCAAATAATCGTTATTCTAAAGAATACCTAATTAATTCGTAGGATTCAATAATTTTACGTACTTTAAATGACTTGTCTAGTTATTTCATTGAATACCTAGTTATTCTATGAAATAAAAGATTTCACACTTTAACGATAACATATATACGTATTGTCATTTTATATTCGTAAATTTAGGGAAGTTAAATCCATAAAAATATTAAGAGCCCTAAGCGAAATTTTATCTAGAGAAATGAAATTTATTTTTTGACCATAAATATTCATTCATTTAATCCTTCGAAATTTGTCGAATTTAAACTTTTAGGAAATTTCATGCTGTAGCTCCTTGACTCCTGAATATAATCCCTTACGAAGCTTCCAACCATAACAATTGTGTTAAAATGGCTAAATGCAGAAAAACTCACTTTATGACATTAATTAGGAACTCCATGTAAACCTTTTACAACAGAAAATTTAATATACACTTTAGAGTTTGGCGTAACGTTAAAAGTCCAAGTTTTGATCCTTTGAAAAGTATTTTTGATAAGTTTTAAAGAAGGATCATACCGGAAAGTTTATACTACTGAAAAATAATTAAAGATTTAAATGTAGAAATCAAAGCCTTTTACTTTCTAAAGTTGATTTCCTTTCAAAATAATAAGTATTTGATATATTGAATGATCATATAGTATAGTGAAAATAAATTGTTAAAATCTCGTTTAAGTCTATTATGTTGAATACAGGGTGCCCCAAAACGACCGCATAAAATCTGCACAGCTAGATTTCTCGTTGGGAGTACATAAAAACTGCCCAAAGAAGCGTTCCTGTACGACCCATACTTTACAAGAAAAATACGAAAAACAAATTATGACGTCACTTCCCGGTGAAAGGAAAAACACTTTATTGAACATATCAACAGCAGTATATACACAATTTAAGGCAGATGTGCAAAGTGTCCGCCGTGCATATCGAGGCAGGCTTGAGCACGCCGTGGAATGGCTGTCATCACACGTCGCAGCACCGCGGGGTCTTCCGAAGTACAAGCAGCATGCAGACGGTCAACTAAGTCCATTTGTTTTGTCACTACGTTTCGATTCATCAGTTCTTTGAGATGGCCCCATAGGAAAAAAATCCAAAGGTGTAAGATCTGGGGAACGTGGTGGCCATAGAACAGGACCCTGACGTCCGATCCAACGGCCATGGTATGCGATATCTAACCAATCATGTACAGGAGCACAGAACTGCGCCGAGGCCTCATCATGCTGGAACCAAAGTCCCTGTATTGCCGATAATGGTATGTCATCGAGAAACTCTATTATGACCTCATTGAGAAACACCAAGTACGACTGTCTCGAGAGCCATTCAGGCAACAGATATGGTCCAAGTAGGCGATCGCCGAGTATGCCGGCCCACACGTTAAGACGCCAACGTTCCAGATGTTTCTGCGGCCGGATTGTATACGGATTGACTTGGGACCACATATGGCTGTTGTAAAGGTTGGATACCCCCTCACGAGTGAAACATGCTTCATCAGTCCGCAGGATATGCGCAATGAAACCATTTTATGTGTTCTGTTGCAGCAACAGCCATTCATAGAAGGCCACGTGTTTCTGACAGTCATCTGGTTTCAGACCTTGCACGGTTGTGTACCTCTCAGACCGTAAAAGCCTGTGCAGAGTACTTTTAGTCGAAGTCATCTCACGGACTAGTGCACGTGTTCTAACCTCTGGCGTCTCTTCTACCCGGTGCAGTATTGCATTCGCCTGTGCTACCGTCAGACCACTCCGCGGTATTCCAGTATCGTGAAGATTGGCTGTTGCCCAGACGCTTCCCGTATTTCGCAGTCTGCCGTCCAGCCTACGGATGACGTTGACATCGGAAGGATGGCGGGACGGATATCGACGGACATAATCCCTAGCAGTTCATAAGGCATTTCCATCACATCGGCCGTACATCAGGTACATGTCGCAGTAGTCACGAACGGAATACATGGCCACTATACAAAGACTACCGTTAGCTGCAAGATGAAGCCTTTTAAAAACCAGTTCAACGGTGACTTAACGTCATTCTACGGATATAAGTGCATGTGCGGCGAACGTTTTAAACACAATCGTCTGGAAAGTTATGCAAATACTGTTGTTAATATGTCCAATAAAGTGTTTTTTCTTGCACCGGGGGGGGGAGTGACGTCATACTTTGTTTTTCGTATTTTTCTTGTAAACTATGGAACGTACAGGAACGCTTCTTTGGGCAGTTTTTATGTACTCCCAACGAGGAATCTAGCTGTGCAGAGTTTATGTGGTCGTTTTTGGACACCCTGTATAAATTAAATGTAAACTTATGGCTAAGTAAATGCATCATTTAGTTATTATTAACGAAACTGAAATGCTAAAAAAATATTTATACCTAAAATAATGTGTGCAGAATTTTTTATTCAAAGCTTTTAGCAATTTTTACTGAAAAACAAATTAAAATCATTCAACAATCACAATTCAAGTTCATTTAAAAATATGACATGCAAACTATTTTTAGAAAGGTGTACTATATAAAGTTTCTCCCCCCCCCCTGAAACTATGTAGATTTATATATAACCCTTTTAAATTATACAATGGAATTGCATAAAAATTGGGTAATGGCAGAATGAAATAATGTGAATTTTATCTAGGGGAAAGCAATGAGTTTGAAAAAATACCCCTAGATGGCGAATCATAGTTTTATTGAGAACATATAAATAATTTACAAATATGCTCTATATGCTGTCCGTTATTGTCTGCTACCATCTGCAAGCGTAAAATCGCATATTCGACGGTTGAAAGCAGCATGAACTGGGGGATGGCGTTCTATGCTGTATTTAAGGTCGGATAAAGATGTGATGGGATCGCGGTAGATCATGGCCTTGAGGTATATCATGCCAGAAGTCACAAGAATTCAAGTTGGGGTATCTAGGAGTCCAAGCTGCAAGAAAATTCATGCTAGCTGATGGTTTTATCGTAACCGAAATGGCGGTGGAGCACTTGTTTCTCTCAATGGACGATGTATGGAGGAGAATCATCTTGCATAAACACTGTGGTTGCATCACATAGCCTTGCCTGAAGAGCAGGGAAAACGGAATTGCTTTAATAACTAAGCGTATCGTTGACCGGAGACGGTGCATGTCACAGGCCTCGCGGCGCTGTGCTTTTCGAAAACAACCCGGACCCACAATAAAGGTTGCAGTAAAGGTGCATCAAACCGTTACAAACGAAGAGTGTAATGGAATAGTAGGAATTGATGTGGGTTTGTACCAGCCTAAATACGGCAATTGTGCGTGTTAACAACACCTTCCAGATTAAAGTGGGCCTCATCGGTCCACAAAGTGTTCCATGGATATTCATCCTGGAGCTCGTTTAAGAAACCGCAACGCAAAAGTTTGTTGACTATCCAGATAATCTGGTACGAGCTGCTGCACTACAGACATTTTATAGGGATAGTAGCGTAAGACCTTTCAAACAATCTAATGAACCGTTGAACAAGATTGGTCAACAGATGCTGCAATACGCCGGACACTAGTGCTGTAAATGTCTTGTGGTATGTCTTTCTCCACTTGCTTCACTTTATCATCCACTACCTGTGCTGCAACACACATTGACCCCCTTCCTAGCTGAAATTCCTATGTTCCCATTTCGTCAAATTTCCTTATCAGGGCTGTTAGTCTTTGATTACTGAATGAGCACTTTTATAACCTCTTCAACGACTAACATTTCCGCAAAGTTTTGGCAGTAGAGTTTCTATTTTGGTAAAAGAATTTCATCAGTAAAGCACGTTCCCGGAGAATCAACTCAACGTCATCTTTCTTGACTTGGAGACGAGTATGACTGCGGTTCGCCTTATGCGGTTTATATCCCGTAAGTTGCTGCGTGTGCACAGAATAACTATGATTACGAAATTTACATATGCCAATAGTTAACATTGCACAACACCATCTAGTGGTGGTTTTTGAAACTCCTTCTTTTTTTCCTCGATAAAATTGTCATCATTTTATTCTGCAATCATGCAATTTTCCGCTGTATGGCAAATCCACTAAATAGATTTTGCTAGAGACTGCTCGCAAATTTCAAGTGCAATTATAGACATCCGGTATACATTCGCTTAAGGCAAAATATTCCAACAAAAAGGAAAAAAAAATATTGTAAAGTAATGAAATTTGGACAATGCAATTGTCTATTTAACATGTTTAACTGATTAAATTTTCAAGATCACAGATTAATTCAAGCTCAATAAAAAGCATTTCAAATCGTAAATGTTGCTACATTAATAGCTAATGTAACATCCAGAATTTGAAGGCAAGCCTACAACGTACTGTGTCATATAGTAGGTGCCGAAAATCACTTTGTGGTATGGAGTTTCATGCGTGTTGTACTTGTGTCAATACTAAGAAGGTCAGAGCTGTTGTGGATGATTCTGGGGTTGCCGTCCAAAGATATCCCCATAGTTCTCAATTGGAGACAGATCTGGTGATCCTGCAGGCCAATGTAACATGTCAACACTCTGTAGTCAAATTTCCCAGACAAATAACGTTAACGAACTTTACAGCACGCATTTAAAGCAGCCCTGATTTGCAAGTTCCGAGGGGCGCTACTACACTTAAGTGCAAAGCCTGAAATTTGAATTGCTGTCATCTTTCAGATGTATAAACACGCCTAACAAATTTCGTTTGTCTAACACTAGTCTTCCTTGGTGCTGTGACTTTTTTCCTTCAGTGCACATACAGGGTGTTGCTGAATTTGACCGACCAACTCAGAGGGGTAAGAATCGGCAGCATGAGGACCACAAATCACTGTAGAACATGGAGTCGCAATCAGGTTTAGGCGGAGTAAAACAGTTATGAAGGGTGTGATATCGAGTGGAATAAAAAGGGGAAATAAGATGAAAGGAATACATTTAATATACGTAAAGCCTGTTTAAAATACGAGCAATGCATCACAGCTCGAAGTCAGAAATGCAGCGATAAGTGACTTTCACAGAAATTGATAGAAGTTGCGGCCGCGTAGATCATAGCACAACCAACACGAAGAACTGTCGGAAGCGTTCAAACAAATTCTGTGCACAGGCGATGCCAGCTGAAGCGACGAAAATTCAGGACGTGATATCGTCCATTATATCCACTGGCGTCTCATACACAAGTGATTTCAGATGGCTCCAGAAAAGAATCCAAGAAATTGAGGTCCAGGGAGTGTGGATGTCAAGCAATATTTTCACCTCGTCGAATCCACCTCCCGGGATATATTGCAGGGAGTTGGTTACACCCTGTAAACGAAAAATGTGCTGGTGCACAATAATGCATGGACCACACGTCCTGGTGCACAGTAGCAGTTACTCCCTACAGCAATTCCAGGAGGACGTGCTGCAGAGAAATAATGTATTTTCAGGCATTCGGGTAAGATATGTATATCCCTTTTTTCGTTTGACCACTTCCCTCAGCTGACTCATCATCTTCACGACGGCAAATATTATCGCGATTGTCACCGACTAAATGTGGCTTAGGATTCCATGCTCAGTGTTGATTTGTCCCTCCCAAGCTGCTTATTATCATCCCGCTGAAATTGTCGGTTGAATTCAGAAACACCCTACACACACACACATATTTATATATAAATGTGGTGTTTCTCAAAGTCAGCATCAAGAACATTGTGTAAAAAGCAAAGTTCATTCTGCTAGCAATTGTGAAACATCCTCCACTGAGAGAAAATCAACGCCAAGTGATTTCTTTTTAATTCGGATGAATACTTATATCCAGAAGTGTTAAATAACACTTTTTAGTTTATGTTTTCGATTTGGAAGTGAAGGGTGGCAGAGTACATATGGAGATTATAACATATAATGAGCCAGGATTAAAAATGTTACGTTTGGAATATCTTTTCTGAGAAATGATTAGGCGTTTCTAATTTAAGATTCGAAGGATATAATTTAATCATCCTTACATACATATACATATGCATAAATACGTATATATATATACGTATATACATGGTTATATAATATTATTTAAGTAAGTTTTGTATCAAAAAGTTTGAATATATTCTGAACGGAGAATTTAAAATACAAGGTTTTGAAAGTCGTCATATGCTGTAAAACAGAAATTTAACTGAACAAGGTGTTTCTTGTTCTTATATTTACACAAAATATTCTCTACTTTTAACAATAGATTATATTCCATGAGTAATAGCTTATCGTGCAATTTTAAAGTGACCCTAATTAAGCAAACTAATTGTTTTATTCCATAAATAGAACATATATTTTCAAAAAAATATGAAGATTTTTTCATAAAAATATATTCAAGAACTTTTAAAGTATTTTAAAACGTCTACAGTTAGTTTTTATTTGTATGCAACATCATGTAGAACATCGTTTAGATAGTATCAGCTTCATATCTATTAAAATGAGCAAAATATACTAACAAAGAAAACAGAGTACTTATTAATATCATTTAAACTTCAATTAAAGCAGTGTCGTTATTTGCAAATAACCTCTCTTTCTGTCTCAAGGGTATATAACTAACATAATGTTTCCCTTATATTCACAACCCACTGCTTGCAAGGCATAAAAAAGGCACTTTCACGGAACTTCAGCGATAGCTGTAATCTAATTATTGATTTACTCAGAAAACTACTGATATGATTACCTTGTGCATATATTTTTGCTTGACTGTAATAATTAATTAATTACTACGGTAATCATTGACGAGGTAGCAAATCAATGAAGCAAAATAAAGCATCAGCTTGTAACTTCCTTAGAAGATCGAACTCAGAGGTCGGATTGACTTCTGTATAAGTCAATTTATAAAAATCTTGAGACTCAGCTCCAATTAATCAACATTAGAGGGGAGTAAATGTTTCAAATACTTTGGGGATAAAAGTATCTCTACAATTTCCTCGCGTCTAGTGTTCTTAATTAATTCGAAACGCAGTTTTCTTCAAGATTGAGTTAAATATTGATAGAAATGTGCGTATAGAATGGAATATATGACCGCAATTGCTTTAAGCTTTAATTTCCTTTCCTCAGCTAAAATGTTTAAATAATGCTGTAGATGCTATTAATTATTTTTTATGCCTTGCTTCAAAATGGGATTAAATTTATTATGTTTTGAGTTTAAAGGGAGTCTTGGTGTAAGTCCTTGATGTCATTAGGAATAATTGAAGAGAGAGTCATTCCTTTTTGCTTTATTGTTATTTTTTACGCATTGGGAAAAAATTAGTTACACGCATTAGAAAAAAGTATGAAAATCATGAACGGTAAAGGTTAATTTTAAAAAAAATCATTATTTTATAAATGCTTGTATTATTTCATCATATTTAGTTTTATAGTTATTATTTGCGTTGCCATTTTTAGATGCTTAAATTACGTTTTCTGAGAAAATTAGTAATAATTGAACAGAGAGTTGTGTGAGTTCCTTTTGTGTTATTGCTATGTTTTACCCGCATTGGAAAAAAATTAATTACACGCATTAGAAAAAAAAATAGGAAAAGCAAGAACGG
The DNA here is from genome assembly GCA_019973975.1 of Trichonephila clavata. NCBI lineage: Eukaryota > Metazoa > Arthropoda > Arachnida > Araneae > Nephilidae > Trichonephila > Trichonephila clavata. The sequence continues at coordinate 591,887 of BMAO01033201.1, read as the reverse complement.
TAAATGTTAATTTAAAAGAAAATCATTATTTTAAAGGCTTATATTATTTCATTATATTAATTTTATAGTTATTATTTGCGTTGCCATTTTTAGCTGCTTAAAAATTATTTATTTTTTTGAGGAAATTAAAACTAATTGAAAAACTAGTCACCAGCGTTTCTGTTTGCGTTATTGATGTATTTTACGCATTGGAAAAAAATTAGTTATACACATTAAAAAAAGTATGAAAAGCATGAACGGTAAAGTTTAATTTTTAAAAAATGATTATTTTAATTGCTTGTATTCATTATATATAGTTTTATAGTCATTGTTTGAGTTGCCATTTTTAGTTGCTTAAATTATATTCTGAGGAAAATAAGAATAATTCAAGAAAGATTCGCCCACGGGCGCGTTCCTTTTGTGTTATTGTTATGTTTTACGTATTGCAAAAAATTAGTTTCACGCATTAGAAACAAGTAACGTACAAAAAAAAGTAGATTTTTACTTTGAATGGATGAATAGAAAGTATTGTATTTACGATTGAAAATTTGAACTATATATATATATATACACTGTGGGTAATACTTTGTACTGTTTTAAATAGCTATCTTAGGTATATTACTATTTTGTATATATTTATGAATTATATATATATATATGTAAGTAGTTGAATTGGACAGCACTCTAATTGTTGTTTGTACCACTCCATAGCTGTCTTTAACGCAGAAACGAGTCAGCATCTGATGGACTCTTGCTACTTTCGTTGTTGTTGTCCTCGTCTTCATCCGTTTCATCGTCGACAGGATTGGATTCTTCTTGCACGGAAGTCACAATCTCGTCATCATTTAGCATTTGAAATCCATTGTCTTCTGCACCGCATGCCATCCAGATTTCTACATCAACAAAACTCAACGAAGGAGCACATACACACCCCTCACTTGGAAACAAACTGACCTAATATTCCGCGTAGATGTTTGCCAAATCACACAACTGAAATTCCCCAAATATCCCTCACCTTGGGTTTTCCTGTCTCTTTTGGCCTCACGCGAAACAACTGTTGAGCATTGCACTGTTCGAGAACGTATCCGGACTTTGGTCTGGATATTTGACACTCCGGATAATATACGTTCAGATAATAGGCGTTCTAATGTATTAGGAAAAATTGGATTTTTTTCAAATGCCATATTTTTTTCGTCCAGAACAGAGAATGACTTTTCTTTTAAGCAGAAAATTTCAACGAAAAAGGTTGAAGACCATTTTTAGACTTTACAGGTGCAAATGAGTCATGAGTGTAACCAATTTTGTGTCTTAAGTAGAACAGGAAATTCCTTTCTTATATGATGCCAATCCACAACGCGGGAAGTATTTTAGGATTTTAATGATTACGATACATTTGATGATGGACTGCTTATCTGCGCATCCGAAGTTGAGAAAATAGTTGATTTGTCAAAGTCAATGAATATTGATTATAATGCAGAAATTGATAATGAAACTCCAGTCTACAATAAACTGTTACATTTTCTAATGCCTTGCATCAGGGGTGAACAGTCTTTTCCAGGGCATGGGCTACTTCAAATTTTTTCAAGGTGTTACGGTCCACCCAGTATCAGTGACCCACACAAAGGGGTGGAGGGTCCATGACGCTGGACCCTCCTCAATACCCCATAATTTTTTTATCGATGGATTATAATCCCATGTATATAGTACGTAAAATTTAATTAAGTATTTGTATTAATAATTTTTTTATTAATTAATCCTAATTATTTATTGAATAATTTATTTCTTACTGTTCTTTGTTCTCGACAGTCTACAACATGAAAAAAATATATATGCTAGGCAGCGTATTGGGGTAGGATATGAGAATGGTAGACATTGGATCCTGGACTACCACAACCCCTTTGAAAACTTCAGGAGTATGCCCACTGCCCAGGGTCGTAGGTGTGGTGAGGTAAGTAAGAAGTCAACAATATTTATTATAACTTAATAAAATAAATACGGAATACGTACTTAACTGCGAAATAAAATGAAAAACTCACTTTTCTGAAAACGCACATTATAATAAAAAAATAAGACATTTTCATCTAAATTTAGTTTTAAACATTATAATTAGTAGAAGACTTAGTCTGCGTACTGTCAGCGAATCTTGAATATTTCGGTATACAATTACTAACAGCTAATCTTCAGGCGTTCACTCCTAATGGTCTTGGCGGTCCACCGGTCGATCGCAATCGACTTAATGTCCACCCCGGCTTTACATTGCTTAGAAATTGTGAAAAAAATACCTCGCTATTATACAGAAGGATGTAAATGAAGCAGTATTATCTTCTCTGCATTAAGTCAGTCAGGAATCAAAAATTTTCTAACAACTATTAGTCAGTATATTAAAATTTCCAACTAACTGGTGCGTAATAATTCACTAATAGTATTTTTAGTTGTTGAATAAAAAAAGTGTGTAATGTCTAACTATGGATATTTTTTGCTTAGTTTCTTATAGAATTTCCAAAAGGTAAGTCCAAAAAATTTGGATTTTGTTTGGACTGTGATATGATGAGTAATCCCGAATTAACGAAAACAATGTTTAGTCCCAATGAATCCATTAAATCGGGATACGACTGTGTTTCAAATTTGAGTCCCAATAAGTAATAGAGGAATATTTTAGATGCAGTCGAATTTGTACACAAATCACCGTATTTTCACCTCACATCCAATGGGGATTCAGAGAAATATTGTTGAATATATATATATAATTTACAGAAAACCCCATTATATATTCCGTATGACAGATTTTGCCAATATTGAATCTTAGCTTCTGATCTTTTATCCAGGTCTATTCAGCTCGTAGGGCTGTTATCTTTCGAAATTATTACATAAAAATAAAATGAAATGGAAATAAATTTTAGTAATAACTATTTTAGGAACTAAAAATTAGCACATAAAGATGCATATTTAGTAGATTAAAAAGGCTTTTTTTACTTTTAACGTCGGAAAAAGTAACCATTTCACATCCTTTCACTACAAGTGCAAATCGAAAAAAAGAGACAAAATAATTCACATGTCCTTTCAGAATTGGAAAAACAATAGAAAAAATAATAAGGATGTTATAATCACGAGATAAAATGAAGGGAAATAGTAGTTACTTTGATTATTTATGCAGGTGGCTTTAGGGAAAAACTTGGTGTTACTAGTTATTAGGAAAGTACATGCGCATATGTTGTTTCCTTGTTATTTTTTATTCGATATAGGAAATAAAATCAAAATACATTTCAAACAGTTTTACTGAATTGTTAAGTTAATTTTTCATATTTTTCAGTACATATATATGCAATTAAAACTTCATTGGGAAAAAGTTTATCAATTACACTTAGTAGTCTTGAGAGATAATTATTAATTACATTTATTAAAAATAGTTCGTCAACTGTAGGAAAATAATTTGGTGAATTATGCTTGAAGCTCAAATTAGCAATTACTAAAAAAATGTTACGCTTAACACATAAAATGCAAGTTAAATTCAGCAGTCAATTTTGATTTTTTTTTGTTTCAAAAAATGTCATGACGTAAAATTGTGACATTTGTAAGTACATCTCCTGAAATGATCCTATTTATACAATCGAAAATTGTTTCAGACTTGAAAATATCAGAAAAGTTATTATTTATACGGTTTATGTGACTCACATGGTATTATAGCCTTTTTTAAAAATTTTATCACTGTTTAATGCATGTGAAAGCAAACTTTTTTATATTTTAATATATCTACAATCCATTTTTTAAAATTTAAAACAGAAGTGTACACACCAAAGTATATATATCAAACATTTTTTCCTTGTATGTTACATTTCCTTTTGCATGATTTACTTTATATAACATTTAATTAAGAAGAAACCGGTGTATATAATAGGAAAAGAGAAACTTTTTGTCAGTCCATAAGACATCTCCAATTCATTGCAACAAATTTGATTTAAGCGAATAAGAATAAATCCTTCATTTCCTGAATAATGCAGTACTAAATAGATATTTTTCGATACAAAATTTCATATTTAAATTTATGCTTAATATTGCCAGTGTAGATTGGATAAAACAGCCTCAGGCATTGAATGTAATTTTTCAGATAAAACAAGCATAAGTTATTTTTCAATTACTAACTTTTTTCCCCATCTCACTTGTTTTATCTTTATAAGGAATTTCAGCAACATTTTTTACAAACAAATGTAATTGTTACATCAAAAAACTTTTTTAATGGGATATTTTAGGAGTATTAAATAATTTATCTTTTTAATAACTATTCATCACGAAAATTATCTTTTGAAAGTAAGAATGTAAATTCCATACTGCCTTGAAAAATCCAAACATGATTTGACATCTTAAATCCCTGTTATTAAAAAATTAATTTTTAATTCATAATTATATTATTTACAACTTATTCTATAACTCAATATGGAAAATTTTGTTCTTCCTTTAAAAAAAAAGAAAAGTTTTCTAAAAAAAAAATTATTTTGTATTTTTCCGCATAATATAAATCTAGCATACAAATATTATACCTCTATTATTGCCATGCACATAATAATGTCTACGTAAAGAAAATTTAAAAAAAAATATATTTTTCTGTACTTCAGGAAACTTTATTACATTACTTCATTTTATAACTGGATTACAATGCTCTGTTTTTAAATTTCCTTCTGATGGAGAAGTGCTAATTAGTGGTCGTAAAACAAATTAACTCCCCGAGTTTAGGAAAAAAAAACTCTTTCAGTACTCTTTCAACACTTAAAAAAATTACATATTTTTAAAGAAATTTGTTACCCCTCATTTAATTTGGCAACAATGTAACTTAAGATTTGCTTTGCTTACTATATTTAGGAAACATTACCTCATAATAAATTATTTTAATTCATAGTTAGAGCAAAAAGTGAAGTCTAAATAAAACATCCATTTTTCTGCATTTTAAATGCAGAAGCCATGTTTAACGGCCCTGAAATAAAGTAAGAAACTTTGAACAAATACAATATATCCAGTTGACAAATATACGAAAAAAGAAATGTTTTATTTCGTAGACGCTTGTCTTTCTAGAAAACCCACGAAGGCGGCATGAAATGCTTTTTATTCTCGAATCAATATAAAAACTCGCTGACTTATTTTTAAGCTTAAATTCTTAACGATAAGTCAAGTCTTTCTTTAACCATAAGCTGTTTGAGTTAAAATATTATATGTTTGCTTATCAGCTCTAATCTTTTCAAATTTCTCATAGTATAGTTTCATTTTAATTTTATTTTTTGCCCTTAAACAGAAAATATTCAGTATATTTTATTAGTAAAGCAATAAAAGTATACAAATTTCCTATTTACTGAAGAATGAAAACACCGAACAATAATTTATTTTATGAAAGCATTTAATTCTATGAAGTGTTTTTCATTCAGAAAGGCATGGAATTTTACACAAAACAAATTTGTAATTAAAATAACTGGAAGTTTCATAAAATTCCATACGTATTTCAATCATAATTAAAGAAATTATTCTATACTTCTGAACAGAAAGGACGTCATAAAAGCTTCAAATCATAAAATAAAACCCGAAGAAAATCAGATATATCTCTCTAAAACAACGTATTATTTTAAAATATGATTTATTATTCATGGTCATTAGTAAGCGATTGATTATTAAAGGTGATTTGTAAGCGATTTAAGTCTAAATTATTTTTCAGCATATAAAAAAAGTTTTTCGTAATGCTGTAATAAATTTATTGCGTTATATCGCGACATTGCCAACGTTTAAGATAACTCGCCATGTTAAAAACCCCGATTTCGCATATGTCGCACGCTCCGAATGTGCTTCGTTTCTGATAATGCTGCTATTACGGTTGCGGTAGTACATTAGTGCTGGCCCACGCAGAAAAATATCGCAATGATTGCCTGGACTTGAATCGTTGCGTGAGAAGAAAGACGTTGTCTCATGTGAAAACTTATTAACAATCAACGAAACTAAATGCTAAATTTTCGAGGAAGCTGGAAGAGAAGCGGGTTTTTCAAAATCTGATGACTTTATCAATGAAGTGTTGGAAGACGCTGCTTCAATGATGAGTTTAACTCACTGCTTCTCAAAGTTTCAATATTTGTGACCCAATATTCAATCATAATTTTCATCGCGCCCCCTCCTACTGTAACAATGTATTGAATTCAATGATACTATATTTTGAAGCTAAATCTACGATACGATTTTAATCTCTTAAGTGCCACCGGCGTATATAAACGTCTCGCTCAGTCAAAGCGTTAATTTCTTTGAACATATAGATACGTCTTTCCGAAGTACGATATTTTCTCTGCACTGTTATGCATAAAATTATTACGAAGGCTTTGGAATGCAATTAAAGAACTTTGACAATGTTTGCGAAAAAAGGAGAATTGCTTATTTCAGAATTTTTTTATTCCTTACTCCTGCCCTCCTCTCCCCCAATGCATCACATACACGTGCCTACGAAGAAAACGGTTGGCATTGGGAAGCAAATCGCGTAACTTTTAATCAGCAGTTTAGGGATTAATTATAGATTGTACAAATCATAAAGATAAAATTTCATTTTTGGATACATTTTTATATATGACAATCCCATGAGGTCACTGGTAATTATTAAACTTATTCTCAACTTAGTATTGTTAAATTAATTATAAAATGCAATGTGTAGCTCTGATGCATTTATAAGTGTAATATATCAGTGTAAATGTGTATTTTATTTTTTATTATGTCAAAATTTGTTTTGTTTGTTTATTTTTAGTAGCTTAAAATTTTTTTAAATAATCTTTTGTTTTTTTTATTTTTTAATATGCTCGCGTCCAGCTAGTAGAGTTGTCACGCCCCCAAGGGGGGGGGTGCCCCCCACAGTTTGAGAAACGCTGGTTTAACTGTAGAACAGCGCCAAGAACGAATTCTTTGAAAAAAGAACAAAAAATGGAACTACATTATTCATGTAAATTCCAGTTTGAGAATTTGAGCAATGAGTAGGAACAGTTGTATTATTTGTATAATGGGGGATGGTCCGCCCTTAGCGTCGTCCGCGGACAGAGGTAGCCCCCCCCCCCTCTAGTTATACTAAAATCTATTTGTAAGACTCCAGAATTCTATTGTTGGTTCTCCGAATGGTTCTCGTGAACTGGTGGCCTACATTGTCGAGTCATGGACTCGAAATCTATAGTGCCACTTAAGACCCTCTGTCTAGAGAAGGGGTCGGCAACCTATGGCACGCGTGCCACTTGTGACACGCGGTTCAATTCTCAGTGGCACTTGCACTTCACTACAAGTTTATCAATTTTGAGTGGATGGAAATTGATAAATTCGTTATGGACTATATTTGACAAACTTCTTCCAAATTATGGACATTTACTTACTTTTACGAAAAAATCTGAAAGATAACTAATTCTAAAGATAAATTTACAGTTATTTTTTTATAAATTATTGAATGTCATTGTTTGAAGAGATAAAACTGCATGTACTCTACATTCCACTTTTGGTTCTACATATCGAAGGGAAAAAATCTTTCTTCATGTGAAAAATATTTCGAGTCCGCAAAGAAATTGTTTAGCAATTGAATGTTTGGAATCGTGCCAAACTGAAAGCCACAAATTATAGTCCTGATATTGTGATGTGAGATATAGAGGTGCAGGGACAAGGTTCAAATTAAAATATTTTTTATTTAACTGTACTGAAGGGGAAAACTTATATTTTATGCTATTTCTTTCTTGTCTTAAAAAATATCTTTAAAAAATTCATAATATATGTAAAATTTTAATTCTTTTTATATTTGTTGAAGAAATAGTTGAATTTTATGTTGTTTATTTTTATGTTAAGAAATATCTTTAAATAATGCAAAATTAATATATAATAAAACTGAAAACCTATATTATGGATCAATGATCTCTAACTTTGCATGCATTATCGCTAGAATCGAATTGTTTCAAAAATGTCCTACTGTATGGCACGCTGAATCGTATTGGTAGATTGGCTTGGCACGCCAGAGCTAAAAGGTTCATGGCCCCTGGTCTAGAGAAGCTGATGCGCTTTTAATCTTCCATGGCTCAAATTCCTACTGTTGGCGTAGAGTGGAAGCTAGGAGAGGAGAGTGTCAGTTCAAGTGACTGTCACTTGTCCGTGGCTAGAAATAACGAATGCGGTCACAACTAGCCGTCATCTTGCTTCCCAGAAGGAAAACAATTAAAATCAAATCAAATCAGAATTTTACTTCTTAAGCATCGAATAGAAAATCATTTTTTTCTGATATGTATTTTGCTATAACTTGAAGTTCCTTAGGTTTCAGAAGAACAAAGGACACTTTACAAATGAAAGCAGATGAGAGAGTGCATTTATTTATAAATTCATAAAGTATTCATGGAAAATCAAATTTGCTTACATATCATTGTTTGTGTTCTTAGGAAAACGTCCCCCACAAACCAATGAAAGAAATAATTCCACTTACCAATGAATAATTTCATTTTAATGAAGAATTTCACAAAATGTTTAAGATTTTTTTTACGGTGAGAACAATTTGATAATGAAAAGAAGATGAATCGCTTTTTCTGCTTTAAGTTTCCAAAGATACTGTGGTTGTTTTGGATGTTATTTGATGACAAATACTTTATTTTCTCTGAGAAAAATGCCTCTTTTTACCTTGTTCAAGTATTGAAGAAAAAGGAGGAAACATATTGGAATTTAGTTTGAATTAGATGATTTACGGATATATTTCTTCCCACATCAAATTTCTAATAAAATTAGTATTATAAGATAACTTCACCATGGATATTGATGCATTTTTTGAATGACGAGTTTTTTAAGTCTTTTAAATAATTTCGTAATACATTTAAAAATATTTTGAATGAGGCAACAAGGAAATTCATGAACACGCCCAGGTGTATTCGATCTGTCCTGATGCATCCAAAATGTATAGCAAATATTGACTTCTTCTGATTGTGAATGATGAAAATGTTTGATAATATATATATATATATAATATTTTGCTTTATTAATTTTCTTAGCATTCAACATGTATGATGAATTTATGAAGTCCATGCTGCATTTGAGGAACTTAAAATTCGGGAATTTATATCAGTTTTACTTTATAATATTTAATAGATATTGTAACTAAAAATTAAATGCACATTTTCTTAGAAAAAATGCAAATGTTTAAGTGGGTGAATAAACTAATAAATGGTGGCATGTCTAAAATTATCACACACATAATCCCATAAATAAATTAAAAAACTTTTTTAATCATTTATTTCTATACATTTTTTTCTTTTTTACAAGTGCAGTTAGAAAATATTCGTTTTATAAAAATAACAATTATGAAGTAACTGTTGGAGTAGTTTATATAATATGCAATGATACTTCCTATTAGAAAAAGGTTTATAAACTAAATTGATATTTTTAACTGCCAAAATTAAAAGTAACTTATACTGTTAAATTTATATCTAGGCTAAATAAAAAAAAAGGTTTTTTTATTTATTCTCATTCAGTTCCTAAGGTAAGCAGTTGAGTAAGTCTACAGCAGTGAAAACTTAAGAAAAATCAGCACATTTTAAAATTAAATATTATTATGTTTAAATAAAAAAGGAAGCTTATATATATATATATATATATATATATATATATATATATATATATATATATATATATATATAGTGTAGAGCAGTATTTTTTTTTCAATTTCTTTTCGATTGAAACGGAATTATTTTCTGAATAATAGACAACTCTGTAGAATTTCATTTCACTGAGTGCTAGATTTTATCAAAAATTAATCGATTACATTGAAGTCCAGTCACTGTAGGAAAAAAAACAGATAAAAAAAAGAGTTACGTTGCATTATTGGAATCAAATATATTGCTATATAAAAGGCTATAGATTCAGTTTTCTATTTAAAGTCTTTGATATTTCCTGAAAAGTAAGTCTTAGTTGGTTTTCTTCTAGAAAATCGCGATAAGTTAATTTTTTGGATGGAGCAAAAAAAGATAATTAAACAGATTTCATGAATAAAATTCTTATCCCAAAGGAAAATACAAAAAATAAAAATAAAAATATATAGTTTTACTTATTCATTCTCTGTGAATTTAAAAATGAAGTACAGCTATTTTCAATGAGTTTAATTATTTTATTTATCATAAATTGTGGACTATATCCACTAAAGTTCTCTTTTTTCTGACAGTTTTACCATTAACTTTATTTCCTCAAAACTTCTATAAAGTCCGTAAAAACCACACATTTTTATAGTTTATGTAACATGCTGCAGCCTAAGATGCACGTTAAATAGTCTGACCTATAGTAACCAACAAGACATTTATTGCCACTATTTTCTATATAATACTTTCAAAAGATATTTTTAAAGATGAATAAAATTATTTGCATAAGATTTCGTATATAAATTTGAACTGTATTTAAAGAGGAATTGAATTGGTGGCTCAATCTGTTTTACAGAATTTAGATAAATAAAAAATAAAAAGCAAAAAAAAAGCTCTTAAGATATGATGATCCTTCGACCAATTGAGCATAATTTCTATCTTCTTCCATGAGAAATTTTGTTTCAGAAACTGGTGGTAGTAAATATTGATTATACGAAGGTTATATTATGAAAAATTCAATTTTATTGTTAGACAATAATTAAAAAATCATGTGTCTACACAAATAGAAAAAAAATGTGGAGGAGATAATTCATATTATATGTATATATATAGTATATAAAATAAAATAAAATTATAAGAGACAAAATTGTAATTCCTAAAAGGCTAAGATATATATATATATTGTTTTTTAATATGACTACTTACATAGACTTCAGAAGTAACTTCTATAATATTATTAATTACACTTTTCCAAATGTCATTTACAGGGAATATTGAATTTAATGCTTTATAAATAAATTTATTTTATTCTTTTAAACATAACAGGGGATATCCATATCTGCTTTTAATTCACCCATGTACTACAGTACAAAACAATTTCATCAGTTAAAAGAAATACTCTCATTTTTAAAAAGAAAAATTATAAAATTTAATAATAAAATTTTTTTAAATTATAAACAGTAATTACCTATTATTTTCTACATTTACATAGATACAATGCAATATGCATACAAAGCATTAAATAAGCATTATTTCTCTATCACAGAATACCTTCATTGAAGCAATGAAGATATTCCATGGAAGAGACGAAAACTGGAAAATATTTTTATGAACAAAAAATTTTCCCCTTTAATGAAGATATAATTATAAAACAATTTAGGTTATGTTTGAATGACACTTTAAAGTTTGTCTAAGGGATCTCAGAGGTGTTAATTTTGTCTCGAGAGTTGAAAATATAAACAATTTTCGACCAGATATTTGAGGTTAAAATAAAAAAAATTCAATTTTTTTACATATTTTTTGTAAAGAAATGAGGTTTAAAAAAAGGCAAACTGTTTAAAATATAATTAGAATTTTAAAAATTATAATCACATGAAAATAAGAAACATTTCTGTAAGAAATATGAAGTATGTTTTACGTTATGCATGCAATTTTCTATAACAGTAGCTTTTGATGCATAAAACTTTATAGAATTATAAAATGAATATAGAATTTTTTAAAAAAATATTAGAAAATGCAATTTTTAAAAATATTTTTTTAAAATTTCTATTTAAATAAAAATGCAACAGTGTAATAAGAATATATAACTGACTTAATAAATCAACTTATTTCTAATAATTGGAGCTACTATTTTACAAAATATCATGCGTAACTTAAAACTTACTTAATATTTCTTACAGAATTATTTGTCATTTCATAGGGTTATAAGTTTTGAAATTATGATAATATTTTTAAAATTTTGCAGTTTTTTGAAACTTATTCCTACATACAAAATATGCAAAATAATTGAATTATTTAATTTTAACATCAAATAATTTTATCTGATCGAAAATTGTTTATATTTTCATCCAAAAAAGCCAAATTTCATAAAAGCCAAAAAATTTTTAAAAAAACGCATGCTAACTTTTTTGACACTTTATACTAAATGCCTTCAAGTGATTGTATAAGTATTGTTTGAGATGTTTGAGATACATTTATTTTATTATAAGTGTTTCAAATTTAATTATTTACTTAATAATTCAACATTAAAATTAGAGAAATTCTAATGACTGATTTACAAAATGTATTTTGCTTAGGCTACAGAGATATTGATTTGGCTGTTTATCAACTCCGTCACAATTTTAGAGTTTTCACTTTATTTCAAATCTACTCGAAATCTCAAGATCAAAACACACAACTTCTGGAAATTTCACACACTTGTCAACGATTACTATAGTTCGAGATTGTTTATAGATAGTCAGTTGTAGATATATCTTTCCTTCGAAACCCATGACCCACCAGCCTTTTGTGGAGAGAGGATAGAGCACTGTTATGAGGAAAAGAGGAGCAACGAAAAGACGTCTCCTCCCATTGCATTTAGATAGATAATTTAGAGAACTGTCAATGCCTCATGGTATTTGACGCTGTCAGAGAAACTTTAATGAGATTAGTATCGATAATCGCGTCAGTAAATTTTAAGAATTGGAAAGAGAACGAATCAGGAATTATGATTTTCTAAGGAAGAAATGTCATCTGAAGTGTATTTTCAAATATATTTTCAGTTTATTCAAAAAATCAATGTGGTTAGTCTCTGTAGGAAGGAACTACAAAATCTTAAATAAGTTCACGGAAATTCTGCATTATTTCAGAAGTGTCTAAATTTTCAAGATTTTTGTTCGTGAAGCATAATATAAAATAGTAAAAAGAATATTTAAGCAATAATCCCCATTGAATGCATTTCGTCTATCATATTACTCAATTTTAGACTTCAAATAGTTAGCCAAGTTTAGGTAGTTCTTATGCACCATCATGATCATTTTGCTGTTCAACCAATGTGCTCACGATGACTTCGAAAACATTATAGAAACTAAATGCAAAAAACTCCCGTGAACTATTTATAAAAGATAAGTAATGTAAAGTAAAATTAAGGTGACGCAGTACGATACAATTGACACAAATTGGGTAAACAAATCATACATAATACTTTTAGCCTAAATTATTTTTCTTTAAATATTTTTCTATGACCTACATTCTTAACTTTTACTTGTAATAAATAATAAACAAATTAGAGAGATTGAGTATATGCTTAGTATGAAGATGTCACAAAAAAAAAATTTTTTTTATATTGGAACTAAAGTGTCATTATATTTTATAATTTGTTTTTGCTTCATGCTACTTGCAAGGATTTTCATACTAGCCTGGTATATTGTCGATTACATATAATACATGCCACTTAGTAATCCTCTGTCAATAAACCTTTGACAGTACATTATTTCATACCAAAATCGAAACTTTGACAAAAGCAGATAAGAAAAATGACTATCAGTGCGATCGCTAGTTTTAAACTGAAGCAGGAAGACAAATGGCATATTTTTTTCACACTTCCAGTATTGAGTTTTTAGAACGGTATTAAGGCGCTACATCTTTAAACATTTGATAACATTCCAATTTTACATATTTTTAAATGTTTATATATTTTTGTGTCCAAATAGGATTACCTTGTAAGTGAACAATCTACATTTTCAAAATTTTGAATCCCCCTCCAATAAATGAGGTTATCAAAATCCTTTACGAGAAATATCTTCAGCTAATTTACGATTTTCATAGCTTTTCAATTATTTTTAATTCTTTAAATATATTTGAAATCTGTTCTTAAAATTTAATATAAAAAGTTTTAAAATTTCATAGTGAAGTTTCAAATAGTTTTTTAAAGTGTTAATTGATTCAAAAAGTTTTAAGTTTGGAAAAATTACTACACAAAAATAAGTACAAATTCGATATTTCAAGAAAAAATATCTAATTTACATTCAGACCTTTTTATCAGATCAAACGTAACGTCATTTGCTTCTTCACAACCTTGTAACTCTTTTATTTAAATCATTTAATAACTCTATTATTTAATCAATGAAAAATATGTAATTTTTCAACCATTTTGTATTTATTATACAGTTCTATAAAATCGTCTTTATTCCAATTGCTTCTTCTAGGCAATTCATAAACTTTTTTAAAGAGGCGACTCCATGCAGCCAATGTACTTTATTGCGCATTAAAAAGGGAATACTCAAGCAACATCATTTTAAAAAATTTGAATCGTCTTTTACGCATGTCATGTGCTAAAAGTGAGTAAACAAACTTTTCTTTTTCTTGATATTTATAGTTACAAATTTCTTACAAACTATATCAAACGTGATCATAGATATATTGGCAATTATTTTAAAAATTCTATCTTTAACAATATTGCTGCTTATTTGTTATTTTTGAATTAGTTGAATAACATTTTTATAATTGAAATTTTGAGACAAACTGTGAGAAGTTTTAAACATAACTGTTTTCAAAATCTCTCCAACTGAAGATCTCCAATAAGAAATTTTTAAAAAAGGAACGCTTTTTTTTTAATGGTACAGATTTCAAGTTCTCGTATAGATTTTGTATGGTATTTACCTGATTAACAAGCATTTATCCTGTTATTAGTAGGAAGAATTGCAGTCGACTCTCGCTAATTCAAACATTCGATAATACGAACTTCTCCCTTATTCGAAATATATGCTCAACCCCTCGAAAAACAATTGATATTTCGAAATAAAAAAATACATTTTGGTGCACTTAATATTTCGAGGTAAAATCTGTGGCTGGTGAGACTACCACACGCACTAATTCGAAGTTGTCTTATAAAACTCTCGGCAATTCGAACACTTAATATCTAGAGCCCTCTAGCAAACAGGCTGGAGCTTATACGTTTTGTGTTGACAAGGACAATCTCTGCATGGCTTCCCTGTAATGTAGCTCTTTTGATGACCATCTGGCTGCTACACTTGCTTTGTGTTTCCCGGTTTCTCAGGCGAAAAGACACGTTTATTGTTTTCCTTCTTTTAGTGGACAATTCTGGTCACACTTATTGTTAGCAGTTCATATATTTTATTTAACATGTGGCCTTGCTACACATGTGTTCAGAAAGTATGGTCCGCAATTGTGAAGAAGAGCTATGTATGATTGTGTTTTTTGCGTCGGACAGACATGGCGCTGTATAGCTTATCTGTGTAACTTATAGCATGGGGCACCAAATAGGGTATGGAACGGATTGTCCTTGTCTTGAAGAACCAATGGAGTTGGAGACGTTGTATGAGGCAACCAGGAGTGAAACGATTTTATTTCCAATGAAGAATGGAAGAAATTTGGTGGGGTGTGAAAGAATCCTGTTCGAGAATTACTACATAAATGTATTCCTTTAATATAGGACTTTTAACTTCTGTATAATATTTATACTGTAAAAATATGTACTCGTTAACAATATTTTAAAGTAATTTTATACATATGTACAACTGTTGTTTAATTACATAGTATCAAATTTAAATGTGTCGGAAAAAATTTTCACTTCGCGCATTTTGGGAGTTTTTTCTTACCCTCTTGATAATTCGAAGTTTTTCATTGGTCCCTTCAATTTTGAAGAATTCTCGAGAGTCGATTGTAATGTTAATAACACAAAGTACATTACTTAACTTTACACCAATGTAAGAAGTGTAAAGAACATAGGTTTCTTGACAATCAAAATAGAAATGAAAGAGTATATACAAGAATAAATTTTAAAAAATGATTTATAGGTGATTTATGTGTTTTACTTATTGAATGGAGAATGTGCTTCGTTTTTTTAAAATCAAAAAAAACTACTAGTAAGTGCTATATAAAAGTACATTACTGAGCAACAACGTAAAGGAGGTGAAAAAATTATTTTAAAAATCCACCCTACCTTCTTGAATATCCGCGTAATCCGTTCTCCGTGTTCCCAAGGAAGTACCGGAGCTCTACGACAGTCAATTCCTCGGGTACCATTATTATATACTTCACCACGTCTAAAGTTATTTCTGAAGATATCAGGATTCCGCCTTAATAAACGACTATAAGCGTCGAGGATAACCTTTGCCACATCATACATCAGCGCGGATTCAGCCTGGAAAAAAGCGACAATATTTATAGCTTTAAAGTGAAAGTAAATGAAAAAAAGTTAGAATTCAATAAATTCTGAAACTTCGAATAAAGCAAGAAATGGATGAAGTAGACTTTGGGGAGCTATTTGTCACTGAGTAGCTTTGAACTCTGAATACTTCAGCTCTTTATATTCAGCCGCGTGAATTCAACTTAAATATAACGTAAGCATTTTTATTAAAGTGGTATAATGCTTAAATTGTAAAATATGTATTAGAATAGACAAATATTTAATATATAAGATCAAACGTTTATTATTTTTACTTGTAATATATATATCAAAATATCAAACCTTTACTGAATAATATTTTTTTTTTGTAGTTGATTAGAGGTTTTAAGCCATACTACATCTAACACAGAAAATTATCAGAGGTGGGGAGAATCTAAATTAGGATTTCGTGGAGAGATGACACTTAAGTTGACATTTCATTTTCTAAATTTACATGAAGAATTTGAATTCCAATTATATTTAAAGGGAAGTAGTCTTTATTATTTTACGGGAAGGTGTTCTGCAAAATCCAGCATTGAATGCATTAACCTTCATCTGCAAGCTGCCATTCTGCCCTCAGACTTCCATAGTAACATTTTATTTAATTGAAATAATATATTATTTTGATAGGTCTTTTTATGTTATTAAAAATTCATTAAAATGTTATGTGCGAAATTTTCATTTAATATGATCTCAAATAAATATAAGTGTTCTGTCATTCCATTATATAACTTAAAGAGGAAAGGGCCCTGTGTGTGAATATCAGCCAGACCTTTCCAATCTAAAATTTACTTTTTTTAGAAATAATATGACTTCCAATGTAATTTAGATAAAATACTATAAAAATATAAGTTCGAATCTTTACTTGTAAAAATGTTACTACTGTCAAAATACGTCTCATTTTTCAAAGAGTTCAGACATTTTAATTTTAATTCTAAGATATGATATTCTTAATTAATTTAATTGTTTTCTAATATAATATTTTTGTAATACTCTGATACTTTCATTGAATGTTTTAATGGTATCTAAAGACTATGTATTGGCTTCTTTTGCTGAATCGTTCTTTTAAATTTCAAAGAATTAAATTCAACTTACAGAAAAAAGCTATTATGAAGGAGGAAAATTTAAGCTGTGAGTTATATCATGTTAAAATATCAAACAACATTTATACTATCAAACAATTGTACACAAATAAATTGATTAAATTAGAAAAATTTAATAGTAATTTTTTCATCGAATATATCGTACTTCCTATTGAATTATCCTACACTTCAGAAGTGTCTATAACTTGATGTGGTAGTTATGGTACACTTTAAGGAGGATTTTAAGCTGCTATTAAATCTAATTTGGTTTCGAAATTCTTCACTGGAAAAAATTATAGTACTTTTTGGGAATTTCTTGCCCACTGTCTGATTTTGGAATAGCCGAAGTCATACACTTCGTGCAACAATGGTAAAATTCAAGCCGTAGTTTCGAATTCTAAAACTATTAAAGAACAGGGAGTCAAATAATAGAAACTATGGCAATAAACCTCAAAGTAGTCTCTTGATGAGGAATGGAAGATATGAGAGTGGGATAACAATTTAAAGATCATATTAATCACTTGAATATAAATAAAATTACAAACAACCTTGCTAAGCTCTGGAGTAAGAATTCCCATTTTTTAATTGAACTCCAAAATACTTACTTAAGCATGCTGACCTTTATATACACTTAGATAATTTTCCTAAATTAAATATTTTGAGTGATGCTAAAAGTTAATAACTGTGAATTGTTAAACAACTCCTAAATGCGTGATTTATTTGTAAATTTTTAGAAAAAAATGAAATAATGCACACAAATCACTCATATTGTTTCTCAGTGTAAAAAATAAGTAAAATAAATCAATAATATAAAAATGTAATTGTGGTAGGTGGTAAAATATTCATTCATATTCTCCGAAATATGATTATTGTTTGTGAACTTTTTAAAGCATTGTTGGGGGGGGGCTTAGAAACTCTGTACTAAAGTAACGTTGATGCAATCCAATCCAACACATTCCAGATTCAGAATTAGAGTTTATTACAAATAATATTTGAGACCCAAAAAACCAAAAGCCTTGAAAAGCCATGGGAAACTCTGGCCACTGTAGGTCCAATCTCGAGGCACCTAGAGAGAGCCTAGGCTATTGTTCGCTTTCGCCTATTCACCAGACATGACTTTTTGGGAATATTCCTCCACTGGCTTGGCCTGGCTGCTGACGAAGCCTGACCACTCTGCTGCCATGCCAGAATGGATGGCGACTACCTGCTCCAATCCACTATACTCTATGAATATCTGACTGACGTCATCGTTAGTCTGTAATGGGAGGCTCGGGTCAAATGGTCAAGAAGCCAAGAATTGGCGTTGGGTAAATAAATAAATAACAAATAATACGTTGTGAAAATATAATATGATAAGTCTAGTGGCGTAACTTCTTTCGAGCTCAATCTATAACTATTCTACATATGAGGAAATGCATAAAAAATACAAATTTTATACTACATTACAGTTACTTTCGTAATTCTCCTTTGAGAAGTGTGATTTCACTGTGCTGAATACACATGATTTAAAGATCTTGTTTTATTTGAACAAACCTACCCAGAATAATATTGTAAATTCTCTTCCATACCTCACTTTTAACTAACAGCAATACTCAACAGAATGTAATTCTGAATATACGGCAATTAAAACTCAAATATTTTTGTTTATTTTTTAACTTTCTCCTTTAGTTTGAAGCTTGAGTTTCTGTACAAATTAAAAATTTTAAACCATATTTGCAAAGAGTTTGAAGCTACTTTGGTATTTCAAAAAATTAAACCACGTTTCTCTATGTGATATATTCTATAGGTAAATATATCTCGTGGTTTTGTTCAATACACAGCAATTATTGTAAATGTATTTTCCGGAAGAAGGTTACTTTCCGAAAGAAAACACAATCCCCGGCTTCAGGGAGATGAACACAAAAGATGTCTGCTCTACTTCCCTTAGATATCTTTGAGCTGTCGGTGCACTAGATCTCATTTCCTCAATCATTTTTTGTGTTAATAGCTTTCCATTCCTCATGTAAGAGTAAATGTATAGCAAATAATTGTCATAACCCTCTCTTTTTAATGATATCTTAGTAAAATATATGTAATATTAACACTTTTATAGAAATTTTTGAAGTCCATTTTTAAATAATTATTATATTTTGTTTTGAGTGTGATCCAACAATATAGCTTTATAAATATTTGCAGTAGATCTACTGGTGATGTTACATATACTTGGAAAAATTAGTGATGCGAAACTCTTCTGACTAGAGAAAGTTTAATTATATTACTACAATTATAAGAAATTACTACAGTAGCATAATTAAATTAATTTTCTTTTATTGAAATTTGTTCTCAAAATATTCGTGCAGTGTAACTCAGAGTTAGTCTCGAGAGAGAGAGAGAATGAGAGAAACCAGTATGTCTCAATGAAATCTTAATACATAAAGTTTAGATGTCTTAACTTTTACTATGCTCGTATATTAAATTTTTATTTTGTGAATATATTGTGAGAAATGGTGAAAAATATATAAGAAAAGAGAAGCTAATATAAACATATAAAGGAAAAGGAACCATATGACTTCAATTTAATTTTTTATGAGATTTTCCATTACATTATTACAGAATATTATTCGATAAAGAAATATTAAAGAACTAATTTTGAAAACAGAATTTTATAAACGCGCAGAGACAGAGAGACAAATAAATACAAGGTGTGCCTGTTAAATAAAATTAATGTGTGTACGAGATCACATTAATGTATTAAGAGCTTCCAAAAAAACATCACAACATTATTAAGTGTTTCATAAAAACTTCATTTTTCTTTTAAGAACTTCCCCCTTGATGAAATGAATTCCCGACAATATTCGAGTAAAAATTGCAAACTTTTCGAAAATTTGTCTTTTTTGCGTGCTGATTTAAGGTATCCGACTACTTGCGAAGCAACTTCTTTTTAAAAAATGGAGATTTGTTGTGGTTTTTAGATTTTTTTAGTATATTTAAAGAAAAATATGCTAAAATTAAGAAGAGAAAAATAAATTATTATTACTAAAATTGTAAAAAGGGGTGTAAATGTAATTACGAGCGTTGTTTGAAATACCCTGAATCATGAGGGAAGTACTCTGAAAGACAATGAGGTTAATTTTTAAAATATTTAATATTATAACATCTCTGAATGACTTACTGGTCGCATGATGTATCAAAATACATGTAAAAAACACATACATATTTTTACTTTTATTCAGAAAATATTTATAAATAAAGCAAAATGCTTATAAATTCTAAATGTTCAAAAGGTACATTTTAGAATTTATTTTTAAATTATCTATAAATAATCTTACCGAAATGTATCGTGTTCCTGCTCCAGGCCATCTACTGGAATCTAAGGACAACCACGCAGGGACAAATGTTTGAAAATCAACACTTGTGGGTTGGAGTATTCTAAATCCAGTTACATTAATAGCGCCGAACTCAAGGACTTGGCTGTTCAAGTATTCATCCATTACCTAAATAAATTGTAAATAAAGTTTTAAAAACCCAGCTATGTTATAGGATATTGCAAAAATTAAAACTCCATGAATTAGATTTCTAGGCAAATCTTTCAGTAAATGTAAATGATGAACTACTTCAAAAAAGAATAAATGTATAACTTTAATTTATAGTTAAAAATTTGAAAAAAATATTATAAAAATCTTGGAGCAATTGTTAGTAAGGTAGGAAAGGGATGCAAGTTTTTTTTTATTTCTTTTGATTCTTATTTGAATTGTAAGAGATGGCGCCACTAATGGAAACCACGTGAATCTTCACTTCGCGATACGGTGATGTCATATGTCTATGATGTGGCAGAAAAAACTGGGAGTTGCACCAAAGATTGCACGAAGGTAGGTCGGATGGAATCTGTCTCTCCGTTTTTTGAGAGTGAAGGCGTGTTTTCCGAATTAGTATGGTGCTATCTCGGTAGTAAAATTGCTCTTGAGTTAATTATTTGAAATCCCTTGTAAATAGTTAAATGTTTTGGTTGTGTTTTAAAAAATTAGATCATTTTAACTCTCTGTGATCATTTAACATTAAATTAGAACCTTCCCCTAGACGCCGTCCCACAAATTGGAAGCTCGACAGGGATTTTAAACTATTCAAAATTTTATCTAAGATCATTTTTTAAAAGTTTTACCTCCTCATCGATTTTTAATTTCCTGAGTGGTACATAGACCTTGCCTTGCATCGAATAGAGACCCGACGAAGCCTTCAGCTAGATAAGAAATTTTGCGAGCGATACGGAAGTCTTACGAGCGATATGGAGATTCTGCGAGCGATACGGAAATACTTCAGCAAGAACAGTCAACAAGAAGAAGGGGTCCATTGACTTGGGTAGAAACACAGAATCTTGGCGAATTTCCACGTCAGCTGCAGTCATCAAAAACTGGAAGTCCAGCGACTCAACGAGATACAGAACGAATTTAACGGGATTACCTTGATCATTGAGGCCAACACTGACGAGAGAACTTTTGTAACTGCATCGAATTGCGAGTTATCGACACGAAACAAGATTTCCTGTGTCCCATTGAGGTCAACGTAAAGTGCCTTCAGAATTACATTGCATTGTGCTTGTATCCTTTTTTGGTATTGTGTGAGTAATGGGCGAAAATTAAATAAATGATTTTGTGTGTATATTTCCTGTTCTGTGAATCTGAAATTGAATTTTGAAGTACTAGGCACTATTATTGGTTTAATTGCGCACATAGATATTTCATGTTCTTTTAGTCTTGGATTAATAACTGAGTACTTTCCGTGTTTTTTCTTAGTAATCTATTTTGATAAATGAGAGGAACGCGTTTTCTTTAATAAAAATAAATTGATATTAACTGTAATGCTGTTGTGTTTTGCAAGAGGATTTAGGTTCCGGGAATTCTTTAAAAAGTCCATTTTTGTCCATAATTGTTTATAATTGATAATTGCATCTTATTCAAATTATCTTTTGTTTCTGCTTAGGTGAGTAAACTTTTTGCGTGTCATTTTAATAGTTTTGTCTCATTTAACTTGGGTAAAAATTTAAGTTGTTCTCTGGGTCACCACTCTGAGTATAAAAATGGCATTCTTACTCGTGAAAAAGAAAGAGGATTTGATGTCACTCGCCGCAGATTTGGATCTTACTATGAAGCAAGTATCACAAAATTGAAGTTTAAGGAGCTGATCGTAAAAAGCCCAGATTACGTTGAAGACGATGTTAAAAAGATGCTTGATAGCATAGTGGAGGAACGTACAAAAAGAGAAGAGAGAGAAAGGGCTGAGAGAAAGAAAGGGCCGAGAGAGAGAGAGGATGTGCGAAAAGAAGAGAGACAAAGACGAGAGTACGAATTAGAGAAGTTGCGAATACAAGCACAACAGACTGACGGTATGCCGAATAACGCCAAAAACGTTCAGACATCGAATAAACTGATTCACGAAACGTTTCATAAGTTTAACATGAAGGAAGATATTGGTTTGAATCTCACCTTATTTGAGCTTCATACAGAACTAACTTTCTTGCCAAAAAAAGATTGGGTTCAAAAACTTATAGGGTTAATACCCGTTGAAATTTCCCATCTGATCACAAGAGAACCAACTGATAAATGTACGATCATGTAAAGGATTTACTCTTACAAAGATTAAATTATCTCCGGAAAAATTTCGTCAGTTATTTTTGTTTCAACAAAAGTCCGATGAACGAACAAGGCAAGATTTTCAACACGAATTACAGACGTATTTTGATGGATGGACTTTGGGCTTAAAAGTTAACACCTACGACCAATTACGAGAATTAATCATAGCCGATCAAATGAAGAAGAGTGCGCCGTATGATATTCAGGAACACTTTTTGGAAGAATGGTCTACTATTAACTCATCTATTGAGCTAGCGAAAAAATTTGAAGATTACGAGGACGTCCGAAGAACTATAGGGCCAAAACAGTTAAACTCATTCGCTAAAAGATTGAAGAATAACGATAATTGTTCTCAAAGGCAAGAACGTTTTCACCTTGGAAATAATTGGAATGATAGAAAATGCTTTCAGTCTACGTGAACTTACGATAAAAGAGTTAAACAGGTAACATGTAGCTACTGCAGGGGACCAGATTACTATGCCGTAGATTGTACAAAGCGCAATAAGGGTACGAAAATCAATAAATCTTCAAGCTCTCTGGTCCAGATCTGTTCTCGAATTCAGCAAGACAGAATTAAGACCAGGAAAATAACCATCGAAAAAAAGACTTTTGAGGCTCTAATCGACACTGGAAGCTCAGTTTCGCTCATTCGTGAAGATGTAAGCAAAGGAATCCTAGAGCAATCGAAGCTCTCGAAGGACATTGTCGTGTTATCTGGATTGGGAAAGTACGAAGTCAAAACAAAAGGATCGTTCTAACGAGAAATCGAATTGGATGGAGAGAAATATTCCGTAATATGGCATGTCGTGCCTGCGGTGCATTTGGAGTTCCAGGCAGGGATAGGATCAGGCATTTTGGAACAAGCTTTTGTTGGCTTTGATAAAAAAGGTGTTTATTTCCGTAAACACGAAGAAAAGGTGTGGTTTGTGAATACACAGGTTTATAAAGCAAGAACTGAAGACGAAATCGAAGTTAAACATGTTTTCAATCCTCGAATAAGAAAGGAACTCTCTGAACTGATCAACAGCTATACACCTAAGAAGACCGAAACGACAAATGTATCCATGAGAATTATCCTGAAGGATGATATACCAGTTTACCAAACAGCACGCCGTTTGTCGTTTCTGGAGAATCAGACCGTCAACAACCAGATCGACGAATGGTTGGATAAGGGAATCGTGAGACCAAGCTCTTCTGAATATGCAAGTCCAATCGTGTTAGTCAAGAAGAAAGACGGTACTGACAGACTATGCATTGACTATAGGAAACTGAACCGAAAACTAGTCAAGGATCGCTTCCCCTTTCCACTGATAGAGGAAGTATTGGATAGACTGCAAGACGCCTAAGTGTGTTCCACGTTAGACTTGAAAAATGGGTTTTTTCATGTCGACGTAAACGAGGATTGCAAGCATTTCACCTCCTTTGTTGTACCAGACGGGCAGTTCGAATTTAATAAGGTACCTTTTGGTCTCAGTACAAGCCCAAGCGTATTCCAAAGATATGTGTACAGCATTTTTAGGGAACTCATGCGAAAAGGCATCGTAATAATTTATTTGGACGATTTGATCGTTCCAGCTAAAGATGAGAAAGAAGGTTTGGAAAAACTAAAGAAGGTGTTTGAGGTCGCATCCAGATATGGGTTGGAGATCAAGTTTGAAAAATGTCAGTTTTTAAAACGAAAGGTGGAATTTTTGGGTCACGTTGTCGAAAATGGAACGGTGCGCCCTTCAGTTGCAAAAACGATAGCTGTCAAGAAGTTCCCTGTACCAACGACTGCCAAACAAGTCCAAAGCTTTTTAGGACTCACTGGCTATTTTCGAAAATTTATTCCGTCGTACTCTAAAATAGCGAAACCTTTGAGTGATCTAATTAGAAACGACAATCCATTTGCCTTTGGACGACCTCAAATAGAAGCATTTGAAAAGCTCAAGCAATTATTGACTGAAAGTCCAGTATTAAGTATTTTCCAGCAGGGAAAAACAACCGAATTGCACACGGACGCAAGTCAACAAGGATACGGAGCCATCTTACTCCAGAAGGCAGAAGATGGAAAATTACATCCTGTTCAATACATGTCTAAGAAAACTACTCCGGCAGAGGAGAAGTATAGCAGCTATGAACTTGAAACTCTTGCTGTTGTCAACGCTTTAAAGAAATGTCGTACCTACCTTATGGGAAATCATTTCAAAGTCATAACGGACTGCTCAGCGTTTCAAAAGACAAAAAGGATTTGGTTACTCTTATAGCGCGATGGACATTATTGCTGGAAGAGTTTGATTATGAAATTGTGCATCGTTCCAGCCAGAGAATGCAACATGTGGATGCCCTTAGCAGATATCTAGTCGCAATAACTACTAACGATACTCTAACCACAAGATTAAAAAGGGCACAACAAGAGGATGAATATACTCAGAGTCTATGGTCACTGATTGATAGTTGTACCAAGAGATATGCAAACTGAGATAATAAAGTTAGCACATGAGAAGGGGCATTTTTCCGTTGCCAAGACTGAAGGAGTTGCCAAACAGGAATTTTTCATTCCCAACTTGAGCAAGCAAGTGCAGAATGTAATTGTTAACTGTGTACCATGTATTTTGACCAACAGAAAGAGTGGAAAAAAGGATGGATTTCTCAACCCCATTCCTAAAGAGGATGTGCCATCAAGTACTTATCACGTCGATTTTATCGGACCTTTGCCTTCTACTAACAAGAAATATCAGCATATTCTCACAATAGTGGATGCTTTTACAAAATTTACCTGGCTTTATCCCGTTATATCTACTTCCACAGAAGATGCTTTGGATAAATTAAAATTGCAACAAAAGACTTTTGGTAATCCCAAAAGAATAATAACAGACAGAGACTCTGCTTTTACCTCTGGAGCTTTTGGAGATTATTGTGCTAATGAAAACATTCAACATTTGCAAATCGCCACCGGAGTACCCAGAGGGAATGGCCAAGTTGAGAGAATACACCGAACTGTTATTCCCGTTTTGACCAAACTATCAATTGCGGAGTCTACCAAGTGGTTCAAATTCGTAGACCCACTTCAAAGAATTTTAAATAGTACATTTAATCGTAGTACTAAGTGGTCTCCATTTGAATTATTAATTGGCGTCACCATGAGAAACAAGGAAGACCTTCGTCTGAAGGAGTTACTGATGGACGAAATGATGGAGGAATTTCAGAACAGAGGAACCAATTACGACAAGACGCAAAGAAAAAAATCCAGAAGATACAGGCAGAGAATAAAAGAACCTATGACAGGAAGCTCAGGAAGGCCCCTAACTACCAGAAGGGTCACTTGGTGGTCATTCAGAGAACACAATTTGGGACAGGTTTGAAATTAAGGCTAGGTTTTGGGACCATATAAAATAGTTAAAGTAAAACCTAGAGATAGATATGATTTAGAGAAAGTGGGTGATCATGAGGGTCCTAAGATAACAAATTCATCTGCTGATTTAATGAAATTTTACTCACCATGATGATGTATTTTTATAAAAAAAAGCGTTTCCTATTCTTTTTAAAAACATAATGCGTTTTGTTTTCTTTGCTATTAATGTTTCATTTTTGAGAGTTGTATCCTTATTTACAAATTTGAATGTCTATTGTGGAATTTTTATCTCTGATTAGTATTAATTTTGCAGAGGCCTATATTTTATTGTATGTTATATAAAATCACTGAGGTCAGTGATTCCCAGGATGGCCGAACTTGTAGGAAAGGGATGCAAGTTTTTTTTATTTCTTTTGATTCTTATTTGAATTGTAAGAGATGGTGCCACTAATGGAAACCACGTGAATCTTCATTTCGCGGTACAGTGATGTCATATGTCTATGATGTGGCAGAAAAAACTGGGAGTTGCACCAAAGATTGCACGAAGGTAGGTCGGATGGAATCTGTCTCTCCGTTTTTTGAGAGTGAAGGCGTGTTTTCCGAATTAGTATGGTGCTATCTCGGTAGTAAAATTGCTCTTGAGTTAATTATTTGAAATCCCTTGTAAATAGTTAAATGTTTTGGTTGTGTTTTAAAAAATTAGATCATTTTAACTCTCTGTGATCATTTAACATTAAATTTGAACCTTCCCCTAGACGCCGTCCCACATATATATCCAGATCTCCCTTTTGTTATCCCAATAAGCAATTATTGACAAATAAAAATTAAATGTCTTAATACTGTTGACTAAATCTTTTTGAAACATTTTAAAAGCTGATAATCATTTAAAAATAGCTCCTGAATGTCGACAGATGTTGTTTTTCATTATAAGAAAATCACCAAAGCAAAGATGTATCCTTTTTTGTGCACATATTAACAAATATTTATCCCTATGATTATAACGGATTATTCTTCAACGAAAACCAATTTGCTGCATATTTTTACTGAGCTTCAATTATTTTATTAATTTTAAAACTCAGTAAATGACTAAATTTTAAACTATTTAAGTATATCAAGCTGGACTTGTTGGAAAAATGCATTAGGAAGAGTGATTAAAAGCTATAGTT
This sequence comes from Trichonephila clavata, assembly GCA_019973975.1. Classification (NCBI taxonomy): domain Eukaryota; kingdom Metazoa; phylum Arthropoda; class Arachnida; order Araneae; family Nephilidae; genus Trichonephila; species Trichonephila clavata. Next base: position 564,682 of record BMAO01033201.1, on the reverse strand, counting down.
CATAAGGAACACTGTGATATATAACGTACTAGTAAATATGCTCATGTAAATACGTATTAGTAAATATTTCAAAACATATAAAGAAGCAGTAAGCAATTTCATTAAATCCAGATGTTCTTTTTCGATTAAATATTGTTCAAATTTATGAGACTTACTTCAAAAATAAGAATATGTAAAGAAATGGACAAGTTTTATTTTTAACTGAGATAAAATGGAAGATAAAGTAGTCAATACACATAGCCCACAATCAATTCAGACTTTTTTAAACTTAAATGTGTATGATAATAACTTGATAAATAAGAAGTTGTAGTATGTATAGATATTTTGTACCATTTTACGAAAAAAATATACATCATTCGACATTACAGCGTACGTCTTCAAAAATGAAGCTTTATACAATTTTATTAAGAGCAATTTTTTAAAAAATTTTGTATTTCTTGTTCTTCAATGAAACATTTTTCAATGCATTATACAAAAAGGGGAACTTATACTCGGAAGCATTATAACGATAAATTATCTTTACATTTACCCTGAGGACGATCAACGTAAAAAGAAAGCAAAGGATTATTTGATACATCAAACATTAATAGCCGTTTTATTACTTAAAGGAAAAATGATAAACATTCAGTATTTTTCAATTCCAGCTATTAGTTCACTCTCTCCCTATATATATATATATACATATATCTTGTTCAAATTTTCAATCGTTAATGAAATACTTTTTATTCTCCATACATGTTTAAATTATTTTTTTTTAAACTTGTAGTAAACGACACTTGATTAATAGTTTTTTCAAATACTAATTCATTATTTAAATTTATTTTTTAATTTAAAATTTATTCTTCGCAATTTCTGAAAAATTTAGATTTATCTGCAACAGAGGGCCCCAGTAAGTTTTCTAACGAAGTAGCAATTGACTTTAAAAAAAAATTACATTTTTTGCAATGTGTTCGCTCAGCAAACTTTTGTGAGCTAGTCAAATCAATTTCTTATTAGTGAAACAGGTATCCAAAAGTACGTACATATTAGACGTGTATAACAGCAATATGCTGATATATACTACTATAAAAGTGTTAGCTCTATTAATCAATCAAGCACTACAGGGCCAACTTGCCTAAAAGCTATAGATAATCAAATATTTCTACTAATATAACCAGAAGGCAATAGACCAAAATCCCAGTTATAAGTTAGATTTTTGACTAGGACACATTAGGAACCGTGAACGCAGATCGGATAATTACTCTGTCCTCATGTTCTGTAGTCGTTCTTGATCGAAAGCTACCTTCTTGACGCTCTGTACGGTCGAGATTCACCATTCTTTCCTACACCGTCAAATGGTAGTATTTTTCCAATCAAAATATCAAGTAGTTTTGTGATTTCTTACTTCCTCTAGTCCAGTTCCACACTCTCTCTCAAACGGTGACATCTATTCATACTGTTTACCAATTTATCTCCGTGACATTGGTACAGTTCACGTGGATCGACAAAACCACGTTGGCACAGAAGTTATGCTTTAGTACTAGGATATCGTTGGCCTTTTTACCATCCGAATACTCCGTTGCATTGGGCTGCAACTTCAGCTAGTCCTCCAATGGCTGTGAAACGTTAATGATTTGTATATTCTATTTTAAAGCACGCGTAATTTGGTTCCACCCGGATAACTCTTTCTCTTTCTTGGTTCGTCATTTTATCTGCTATGGTGCGTATTTTGATAATGGATTTTAAGGTTTTGTATATGAGAGGAAATTTTTACCTTCGTATGTCATAAAAACATACCATTGGGAAAAAAAATGAAGATAAAACCAAACCAGAAAAATTCTACAAAAAATACCTTTGAAGTTTTGAGGACAAAAGTGTTGTACAAGTTTTTCCTACACAAAAAAATTAAAATTATAACAAAAGTATAAAACAAATTTTGAACGAAAAATTATTTATTATAAGAAAACAACTAAAGAATTTCGACACCAGGTTTAAATAAAGCTTTTAGTTTATTAATGAAAAATAAATCTTAAGAAAGTGTCTCCTTAATTAAAAAATAATTTATACTTCTCAATAACTAATTAAAGTTTAAAAATATCGCAAATAAGCGTAAATATATCGTGAAGTTACAAAATATTAGATTTATATACATATAAATATATATATATATATATTGCGTAAACTTACAAAACAAGAATAAATCATATTGATGATTACATGTTTCTACACAATACTTCAAAAAAGCCGTCGAAGAACACACGCGTTAAAAAATTCATTACATCGGTTTTGTGAAAAAAAAGAGAAAAAATTTATTGTTAGTGAAATTATTTTTTATAGATTAAGTTTTTTTTTCCAACAAGAGATGGCCAATTTTCTTATTTTTTACACATTTTGTCTTTTTCCATCCATAATTTTAATTAATATTTTAATAATGGAAGAGATTGAAACATGATTTTCTTGTCAACAGTTTTATAATGTTCAATTTTGCAACAATTTCTTAGCGAAATTGAAAAAAATGGATTTTTTTATGCATTCTTTATTTTTTGTGATGTAGTGTTCATTAAAAACACAAAAACATCTAAAAAGATTCATCTTTTGAGTTTAACATTATCTTTGCACTTTATGTTCTCAAATTTCACTTTCAATATAATTTTTAATAAATTGCTTTTTTTAGAAATATTTCGTATTTTTTTTCTTCGCTTTCCTCTTCTTTATTTTAAATTTTCTTGACTGTTTTTTTTTTCTTCCTAATTAGCTGTCTCGTTTTTTTGTTATTGTCTCATTAGTTACAATGTTTTTAGATTTAAATAAAAATATCAATGAATATTTATTTGCTTAGCTTTAAGTTGCTTACATATTTTAATGTTTATGAAGGAAATTGTTTTCTTAAAGTACAACTTATTCTTTTCGGATAATCTCTTATATGAATGTAACATTTAAAAAATTCTACATATTCAACTGAATTTGAACTGCAAAAATAATAGTGAATACCTATAGCCTGGTCAAAATTTGATCATTCCTTGTGTAAATATAACACATAAAACATACCAATCAAGATATGTAGTTGAATTTGAACTGCATAAATAATATTGAATACATATAGCCTTGGCAAATTTAAAAATAAATTTATTTTAAACAAAATAAAAGAACATATATTTTTATCTTTTTCAGTTCCTATATGTTTATTTTTTAAATACCCCAAAACTATGAAATCACAAATATTAGCACTCACTCACTAATAACTAACTTCAGCCCTAATTTCAATAACTAAAAAATATTGTATTGTTTTTACACTTGAATTTAAATTCTTAACCTCATTGACACATATAGGATTATTTGTATCTGGCATTATTATAAATAATCAAGCAGAAATAATCTCTTAAATAATGAGGTAGGTCTTGTAATATGTTGCACATCCTCCCAATCCCTATTCTATAAACTAGTACTTACCAAGCTTGTAAGCAGAAAATGGTAATTCCTTCTTCCCATATAGATGTCTTGCACATGATTGACAATAATCTTTCGAGCAGTATCAGCACTGCAATCTAGGACAACGTATTTGAGGCTCTCCCGTTCCTTCGATTCTAATGAACGCAGGAACGCATTGGCGTCAGATGCATTAGCTATTCTTTTCACGACTTTGACTTCCAACTTGTAATTATCCGTCGTCAAGCGAAAGATATGCTGGAGTTTTAACAAACCTAGAAATAGAATAAACAACTGGTAAGGGATACGGAAATCATTTACGGTGCCAAGTAAAGATGTAAGAAAAAGAAAACATAGCAAATAATAGTGTACATTGGCATTTAAAATCAACTGTTACAAAACAGCAAATAGTATACTATCACTTTAGGTAAAATGTTTAGTAACGGGTTTATGGATTTTCCATTATTTTTACTCAGTAAAAATACAGCATGGTAGGCTAATGACGTATTTTAAAATAAATAGAGTTTTATAATACGTAAGACTTCGCAACAAAAATATCTATTTTTTTCCCTTAGAATTAACTAAAAACATTTGCCTGGAATATATACATGTAATAATTCTTTAAATTTTAACTGGAGAGATTTTAATTCACGATGGGGTCTTGAGCCCTCCAAGACTTCGCTTGGTAATTAATTTCTAGTTTACCCGCCAAACAGGAAGTAACAAGGACCTTATCTATCAAAAGTTAAGACTTCAGTGTTTTTAAATCAGTAAGTTGCAATCTTGCATGCCCCGAGTATCTGATGTAATCGGAAAAGCCTTTACCAGAAATCAAACGATTTTAACACCTTCCGGTTCACCATGACCATAAATAGACGAGATCCACGGAGAAGAAAAGGTTTCTTTTATGAACGTCGTGTTCAACGCACGTGTTAATGTCTTGTTTTGTGTGTTGCTACTTCTTCCATGTTTGGGAGTGTGTTTTTTGACTAACTAAATAAATGCGGAATTAAAAGTACCAGCCTACTCATCTCTCAACAACTACATGAAATAAATTGATTCCCTCTTACAAAATGCCCCATTGCAAGCTAAACATGCCTTAAAACAAGCCAATGTACTATACATATATAAAGACGTTAAGGAGTTTTTAATTAGATGGCCATATTGAATTATTGATGTAACTATATTTGCATTGAGGAGACAGTCTCTCGTTGATGGTAATTCAGTTTATTATACATTTAAACACAAAACAAATATAGACGGCACAACAAATAAACAAAGACAAACACGAGCTGCAGAAGGCTACGTAACGAAAATAAGAGACGGGCTGAATTTTCAAAGGAATCTAGGGATTTTATAAGAAGCGGCAACCGGACGCGTCTTGAAATCAACGTGATTTCCGTGGATTCCGTGGATTGATGGAAATATACCGTACGATGGATTCTGATGCAATATTACTTTAAAAACGCAAAAATCTGTTAATTTTAAGAGATATAGTTACGGTTACTCCCGTTAGGCAATAATTAATAAGTTACGTGAGAGTTCTGAAGGGTAAGAACCATTATATATATATATATACAAATCAAAATGTTGTTTAAGATGTGTATGTATTATATATATACAGTCAGCCCTTGTTTAATAAAGTCTCTTAATCTCAGAAAAAAAGTTCGTTATTTGGAAAATTCGTTTTTTTATTGAGATACATCTTCCGATATTTCTCTGTTCTTCGTTCGAGTAAAACGTTCGTAAAATGGGGATTCGACTGTATATATATATACGTACCCCAACAAACCAAAATATGGAAGTATGTGGAGAAAGCTCATTAAGCTTAAAAACAAATTGTGTGAATAATCTTTGTGTCAGTAGCAATTAAACTTTTGGATGCTCATTGCACTTTTTAAGAGGGTTTCATGAAATGTAAAACTCTCAAGATATCATTTGTATTTTAATTTAAACTGTGGATCGTAAATGTGATTCAAGAAAATGCAAAATTTTAGAGCATCTTGCTGCATAATCAGTAACGTTCTTTAACAATGGAAGAAAAGTTAGATATAAAAACGATGGCGAATTTTTAGACTGAATCATTCAACACAAATAGTGATTACAGACATATAAAATGACTAACACACAACTAATAATCGGCACCAAATTCATTAAAAAATTCTTCAAATGCACGGCGCTTAACCTAGGCAATCCACTTCTAAAAGAATACTCAGACGAGAACTTCATGAATTAGGATTTTTTAGTCATGTGGTTCGCATAAATCTCAGATGTACAACAATTTAAAAGAAAAATAGGATGAAATGAGCAAAATAGCGTTGTCGTTATACCAGCAATGGAGGTAGATAATATTGTCTGATAACCACATTTTGTTTATATTCCAATAACAAACGCTCAAGAGTTTTCAGAAGAGCTGATGAGACTTTTTTAAAAAACTTTATGTGTATGAAGATCTGTATAAAAAGAGAAAAAAGTATTTTGTGATATGGGGATCGATTTCTAGTGATTAAAATGGACATTCAATCGAGGTGTCTAATTATATAAAACTATAAACTATTTGATATTGTTAGACTAAGAGCAAACATTGTAGCTATACTTTTAATTTAAAATGACGAAAAACCAAATTATGGTTCTTCAGCTTTTAAAGATGATAAATACACTGTTCAATGAGTTGAAAATCTACAAAATTTATTTGAAGAACAGAAAATTGATTTTCCACATCTCACATGGATGGGAAAATTACCAGATCTCACTATCACTGAAAATATTTGGACATGTTAGAAAAAGAAGGGAAAATGAATTACAAACACCAATAGAATTTGGTTTTATTAAAATGCCAATGAATTCTGCAAGGGACTGAATTTTATGCGAATGTGATTTTAAATCATACTGATAGCGTGCCTAAGAAAATTATAACGGTGGTGATGTAATCATATTAATGATTTAAAACAGTAATCGATATATTTTGTGTCTAGTTTTATATAAAAAAATAGTATTTCCAATACATTAAAAGAAATAAAAAAAGTAATTACGTGCCAGACGAATTAGCCCCATAAGTATTTTACTTCAGTGTAAGTATAGTATTTTTTTCATATTAACTGAAAGTAAACACTATTTTTATTTGGAAGAGAAATTGGTTATTAAAGTATTATATACTTTTAATTTTATTTTCTGTCATAGAGGATGTTTGCTTACCAGTTTAAAAGTTAAATATTTAAAAGTTGTAATACAAAAAAAAATTGTTAAAACCATCCTACTTTAAATTCACCCTACAGTTATAAATCCTAAAGCCCACACGAAAAATGTTATTAGCAAATGATATTTTATTTTTATTACTAGCATATTTTTCTACCAATATTTACTAAACTAGTATAAGGTATTTGAATAAAAAAACAGATTAAAAATTGAAGCAAAAATAAAAATGAAGCTATTCGAAAGATTCGTTCTGTTTATTTAAAAAAAAATATGCATGAAATTCTGATAAACTTTAATGTTTTAGTTCCCAACAAGATATCTATTTTTTTTAAAAAAAACTTAAACACTTTGCTCTGCATAAATTAACTAGCATATTGGTTTTTTTTATATTACTTTAGACAATAAATTTGGTTTGTGGGGCTATTTTATTTTTGCTATTAATGTAGCCAAAATATTTACAGCAAAAATATCAGCTACATAAAAAATGTACTTATTTTCATAGTTTTGTATGCATTAATGATAGTGTGTTGTTACATCTTCACAGAAACAGAAAAACCATCTCATTCTATCTATACTATAACTTCATTTCTTGCATCATATATACACCCAACTTTTTTTTTTTTACACGATATATACGTTCCTTAGGAAAACGTGCAAAAAAATCGTGTAAAAAATACAGGCGACTTATGGTAAATTTGGGGATACGTTCCACAACTTTAAAAAAATCGTGTAAAATGAAAAAATTCTAAGTATTTTCTCAAAAAGCCGTGCAAAATCAGTAATAATGAAATCCATGTTACATATCTGTACAACGAAAATATTTGATTTTTATTAAAAAATCCAAATTAGTGTACAATGAAAATTAAGTCTATAAATACATACAAAAATAAAATTGAAATTAGGAATAAAACTATACTAACACAACCATTCACCGCACCTTGATAAAAAGCATGCACATTTATTAATAACTGGATCAAAAGTCGTTATCGCCAGTAGATGTGTTAGATATGCCTAGATTGTCGGTTTTGATACAAATGAAGAAGTTCGTTCGTTATTAACGGCTTCAGTATTTTTACCTTTGTTGTGCTGTTAAAAAGTCTGTTTTTAACGGCTGCTTTTTCTTTTTCATTTTGATTTTTTCTTTTACTTACATAATTCTTGATATTTTGCTGCAAAAAACTTAAGATTACGTTGGAATTTTAATACCCACTCTATGTCACGATCAGGAGTAAAAAAAATGTTATTTCATACTTGTAGCAAATTTCAAGCCTTCTAGAATTAAATCTGTGGTTAATAACTAAACTTCACCTCCAACTTCGTCATTATCACGACTTCTTTTTTATAATAAACTGTCATATATAAACTCGATCAAATCGTCCTCATCTAAATGGCATGAATCCCCAAATTTTTTAGTGCTAGAACAACAAATTTGCGCAATATAAAAAAATTCGTGAAATTCGTGTACCGTGTTATTTCAAAATCGTGGGGAAAAAAGAACGTGTAAAAAAGAGTTAAGTATATATATATATATATATATATAATCAAAATTTCTCTACAAGAGAGAGATGAATAAACATGATTAAAACTGAAAAGAATTGAAATTGCAAGGTAACCAGACAACAGAATTTAAAAGGAGATATGAAAAATTAAAATGATAGAGTTAAATATAAAAATAGTAAACCATCCCAATATAATTATATTAGAAAAAATCAACTTTTTAAGTACTCGCGTACTTAAAAAAAGTTGTTTTTTTCTAATATAATTTTTAAAAACAATTAATTGGGATGTTAGATGCATTTCAAAATAAACATTGCCTGTATCCGATAACTATTCCCAATGTACAAGACAAAAATGTAAATGTTTCCAAACTGAGATATTTGATCTGGTAGCAGTATTGTTTTTCATTTATCTGGGCTTATAAACAAATACTGTGAAGATGGATATTTTTTTGAGATTGTGTATGGATTTTTGAATTTTTAAGACCTTAAATTCACGTCATATCGTTATTTAGCTTATAATTTTTACTTCAGAAATAGCAGAATACTATTTCGCAAAAGCTATAAATTTTGGAATGGTTCTCTGCCCTTGATGACAAACTCTCACCGATAAAAAAAATTCTTTGAGACTTTATGAGTATTTAAATTTTTTTTGAATAAGTATTGCAGCAGGTTATCAATCTTACCTAGCTTAACCTCCAATGTAACTACAACTTTATTAAACCTCAATTTTGTTTGTATAAGGAATAAATACTTAAAATAATACTAATTTGTATAAAATAAATTATATACAAATAAATACTATTATTTAAGCAGTACTTTTAATGAATAACTGGATTTGAGGAGGATTACCTTAAAATGCCACACGTTATCTGTGGTTGTTGATAAAATAATAAGTGAGATGGATCTGAAGCTTTTAAAATTATACAAAAATCGACCCAGGAAAAGGTCTATTCTATCTAAAGAATGTTGCTCCATTCGAGCTTATATATATATATAATAGTGTAGTCGAGAGGCCTATTTTTGTTGGTTATTTGTGTGGAGATTTGTCGATGGGGATTTCTTGATACACGGATAACTACTTCTCTGGTTTTAATCTTTTATTCATGTTCACCGATATATGAAATTCAAGCTCATTTAGAATAATTAACGAATGTGCACGAACACAAACACTTAGCAGAAGCGATAAACAGCAGCGAGGAGGACATGTTGTTGGCAAGCAGACAAAAAACAAAGAGTGAGAGCACCCCTCGCTCTGAGTTTTTAGAGTGGTGAAGGTCGTGCGACTCTTTTCTAACGGGAATCGTGATTGGTTGCAAATGCGCGCGAGCAATTAGATTAAGATTAAGATTATCATATTAGTCTTGTACGAAAGAATTAAAGAATATTTTAAAATAGTTAATTTAAAGAATGCTAGATGTAGTCATTACATATATATATATGTATATACATAAGCCGTTCCACACTTGTAAGTATTTTTGATATGCTTGTTGAGAAGAACAAGATATACATATTAAAACGTTTTCCTTATGACTGTGCTTAGTTCTGATTCGCCGTTGTTTGTAAGTCCTAATCCACTACAGTATGTATTTCAAAGTAAATGTAAGGCCTAATTTACAGTATTTTAACCATAAATTAACATCCTTCAAGCTTTGAATTTTTTTTCTGACAATATTGCAAAATGAATTTAATCAAAGCTATTAAATAAAGATTATGTTTCATTAATTGTGAATTAATTTGAAAAATGAAATTCCAACAGTTATAATAAACTTATTTTTATGAAGAAATGATAAACTGTACTCGTATAAGTGATGGATTTTCTGTTATATGATGAATTACGCGAGAAAATCACAAATGCAAAAATAAATTCAGATACAAATTAAGTACAAAAAAAATTTGTGAATAAAATCGGATGAAACGCAAGCGGACGAAAGGAAACACGACAAGAAGAGAAAATAATTCTTACAAATATTCAACTGAAAAATATCAAAATGAATTAAAACGCTTTTGTCAAGAATGACAATGACAGCTTGGCAGCGGTGGGTAGTCAGAAGCGGAAGATTTAAATGAAAATAAATGCCAGGAAATGTAAAGAAGATTGCAATGAGACTGAAAAAGGAAAGGACTGGATAAATTGTCACACTTGTCAAAACTGGCTTCACTTTAATTATATGAAATTTAATATCGTGTCTCATTCTTGTTGAAATCTGTCTTTGAAACAAATTAGGGTAAAAAATTAGATAGAAAAAAATGAGAAGGGTTATGTGTAAGAAGAATTTTTTATAAATATATATATAGTCTTTGTCACACATATTTGTATTCACATTTATTTTATTATGTATTAAAATTTAGAAGAGATGTAATTTTGATTTTTTGATGTGAACAGTAATGTAATTAATCGCAAATTCTTCAAGAAAATAAAGCATAAGGCAAACTGAGATTTGTTGTTTATGATTGAATGTCAGATAAGTGTCAGCGTGTTAATGTTTCTTCCCCAGGTGGTATGGCTGCCCTTTTTTACTTTCGAATATTTTATTTTTCTCTTAAGTTAAATGACATGGAGATTTTTCTTTCATAAGCGAATATCGGAAGGGCTAAGAGATGTATATACTTAAGAAAACTTAAAAGTACAAAAAATGTCGTAGTTCTAGGAGAGAGAGAAAGATTTATGTATAATTATTTTTTTCTCTAAGAAATAGAAATTATTATTTTATAAATGAAATTAATTAACTGATTTTGTTAATTACTTCAGATATTTTATTATAAATTTAGGTAAGCTTCATTGGAAAAAGTTCCCTTGTTTTTATATTGATCATTTTTATTTCGTTTTCTTTTTTAGTATTATTCCTTAAATATATATTAAGATATTTCTAGAATATTTATTGATGAAAAATAACTTTCTGTTTAATTGCTACTTCGGAGACCGTCACATAGATATATTATTACAGCCAGTTTAAAGTGTTTCTTTTTCATTGTTATTTTTATAAAGAATTTGCGCAAGCTATAATGAAAGAATAGATAAGTATTGCGTAATCTACCATTTTTTGATCATCGGTCAATCAATACATTTCTAATCTCTGTAGACCAAGTTCTTCTGAACCATTTTTTCTACCTTATGATTTAAGAATTAAATTACCCGCAAGTTTTTTATTGTTCTATCCTTTATTTAGTGAAGTATTCCATTTAAAACTCATTCTTTGTTTTGTGTAGACGTTATAATTTTATTTTTGTTTCCTTCTTTGCCATAAATAAAATAGTTTTTCTGCTAATCAATTAATTTTTAAAGGAAGTTTGATACAGCTTAACGGTGGATTGTTCGTAGAAAGGCTACAGGTATTAATTTAACTTCACTTGATTCGGTTTTATTACTCCTTATCTTATATAACATCTATATCCTAAAAAACTGCGTTTTTTTCAGTGCTAATCGCCTTCAATTGAGAACTTCCTCTACATTAATAGACGGTTGAAACTATTCTGATTCGACTAATCTGAAGAGATGGTGAATATATAATTACAGAGCCAGATATATAGGTAGTAAAGAGCAACAATATAAAATAACTTTTAGAAATTAGTGAAGGAAAAGGTGAGTATCAAAGAGTTTACTTTTTAATAATCTTATCCCCACGAACACATACTTACTGAAAGATAGAGGGAATAATAAAAAAAAATTATGTGTATTTTTTCTATCCTAATTAATTCCCTTTATTATTTTCAGCAACATGTGTGTGTGTGTCACATTTGTTGGTCCATCATCAAATAACATCAACGTTTTTGGATATTTTGTAAGAACATCCTTACCAACTCATTGATATTCAGAAACAAAGCAATTTAATTCCAGAAACCTCTCAGAGTCCTTATTTCCATCTTAACTGTACTTGATTGTTACATACTTTTTCTTTGAAGAGCCTTTAATATGCTACTTGTTTGTAACTATCGCAACAAAAGATGAACTGCAATGCTTAAAAAAAACTGAGAAAGCCATGAAAAGGTACACTTTTAAAGAAAAAAAACCTGATTTCAGAAAATTCCATTTTCTCCCGAACTTATGAGGTATAGTTTTTATATTTTGCTTATAACCTGAATTCTAATCATTTACGAATATTACGTTGGGTATCTTAAAAACGATGCCTATATTATAAATAAAAACGACAGCACAGAAGTCACATTTAGAAGTAATGCACTTTCATTTAAAATTAAGCAAATTTGCATATTTAGCTATCTATATCTTGAAAATTATTTAGTTAAAAACTGTCTTTAGTAATGTATATCTTTTAACATATCTTGAAATCTAATAGGTGTAAGCAAAAGCTTAAAATAATATTTTCAAACAAAAATGTAAACTTTCGGTGACGATTACAAAACCCTGCGCGGTGAAGTGGCAGTGCATTTAGATCAAAATGTTTTGTAGGCACACGTGCCAATTTCCGTACTTCATTCATTTACGCACCTCAACGACTTTTGTACTGTTTTCTGCAACAATCGAAAAAGTTCAAAAGCAAACATTGATAATAAAATGAGAGAGGAAATCATCCCGATACTTCAGAAAGGGAAATCTCAAGTGCAGGTTGCTACAGATTTAAAGTAAAGTTCAGACTTATGTACAATTTAAAGAAATACCGAAATAAAAACTGAATCCATAAAGAAAAGTTCACAGAAATGTGTCCTGAGATCCCCCAAAATGAATGAAGATTTATACTTGCTTATTACAGCAAGACGCAACATCTCAGCTTCCTCGTGAATTTGATGTGGCCACACGAACGGAAATTTCAAAGAAACCGTGTCTGGACTATTGTTTGTTTCGGACTATTGTTTGCCATTTAATCACTGATGATTTCAAATTCAACAACTGCAACAAAATAACTACTGATTCATGAAATAGCATTCATCTATAAGGAACATGGAGCTAACTACATGTCCGACAGCATCCCAGAAACAGACTTATTTGGTAGTGGTAGTTTGATGTTTGAGCCGGATGGGCATATAGAATTCAGTGTATTTAGAAAAAGCTCAGAAAATACTACAAGATATATAATTGAAAGTTTTGGAGCCCGAAGTTTGCTTTTTCCAGACATCAGTTGGATTTTATTTTATTCTACTAGTATCAATACGTGCTCATTCAGAATTCATATGATTAACAAATTTCTGGAAAGTGAATATATCAGCCAAATAGATTGGACAACCCATTCCCATATCGAAACCCATAAAGATTATTGTGGATACTCTTGGGAGGGCAGTTTTATAACTCGTCTTCTGTCTCACACAACCATCTAGGAAGTGAAAATAGTGTAACTGCATGATTAGAAGCAGGAGCGTAGCTATCGCCGTATCAATTATACGGGGCCCTAACATTTATAACTACAGTTATAAATTTTATCTTATTTGGGGTTATCATTTAACAGGGTTATCATATTTGAAAATGGGTTCCCAAAGGAATTTTGATACAGGACCTCCTCAGAACTTGCTACGCCAATGATTAGAAGCGACAGCAGCAAGGACTCATAAACTGCTTCATTTCTAGTTTGAATTTATGTAGTGAATTTTGTATAACAATAAGGGAGGACTATTCTTCTCATTAATTCTTTTTTTTTCCATCTCGTAATATTATTCTTCAAATTTTCCTGATTTCTAACTAATTTTCTAATTTGCAAAACTATTTTATTAAACTCTGTCTGGTTATTCTGTTTAACCAACTAAATGGGCAAATTCTCTTAATTTTAACTCCTCAATATACGATCATGTGCATGCAACTGTTATTTCCCATCTTTTGGAATTATATCAACATTTGTGAACAGGACTAATTTTTATTACATTATGTCTAGTTATTTTGGAGATAAAAAACTTGCAGTGACCCTCTTATCCGATAGAACAGAACCTGGTACCTTTGGTTCCGTAAGCACGTAACATAGCACTGGACCAAAATAATCACTTCAGTCCAGGCTACTGGCTGACATAGATCCCACCGCTACACACTCCCCTACCCGTGAGTCGGTGGATAAGCAAACGAATGATATAGATGTTATGATGAAGGTGTGAGTTGTTGTTGTTGATTGGAGAAGTTGCGGCACGTGAGTCAGACGACTTTGCTGCGTCTAGTGAGTCTGACTACATTTTGGTTGCTCTTTTTGCGGATAGAGGGCACCACGACAGTTCAGAAGGTTACACTGCTTCTTAGTTCAGCCAGGGTCGCCAATGAATGTGTTCTCATCCGATAGGACACAACCCGGTACCTTTGGTTCCGTAAGCATGTAACGTACCACTGGACCAAAATGATCACTTCAATCCGGAGGTTGTTACTGGCTTATATAGATACCACCACTACAAATATAATATGGAAATTTTCGGAATTTTCGATTCCAGAGAACATACAACAAATGTCAAGAAATTAAAGGGATGCAATAGTTCAGGTTATACATCTCAGCATGTATCTTCTTTATCAAATCCTTTTGTGATTTTAATGCGTCATTTTGAGAGATTACACAAAGCTGTACAATAAGTTGTTTTTCTATTTATGTCATATATGATACTTTCCTTAAGTAAACTTATTTACTCAAATGTAATATAATTTTATCAGAAATGAAAAAAAAACTGAAACATATAAGTTGAAGTTACTTAAGTAAAAATTTTATATTGGAGCATTATAAGAAAAATAACTCTTCTCGCATAATTAGATAATCTCAAAATTTACAATTTTTTTTTTTATAATACAAAATTTATTTATATAATACTAGGAAGTTTAATTGAAAAAAATTTGCTTTTACAGGTTGATTATTAAATTATTAATGCAAAACTTAAAATAAGTAGTTTCTATGTAATAAACATGATATTAGTAGGCATGCAAAGACTGATTCGAATTAAAAGAGTAACACTTTTCAGTTTTATATAAAACTATTTTTATTTCATTTCTCTCACAATTGTGAATTACTAATTTAATAAACAGCACCCGATATTTTAATAAGTAATTCAGAAAGTAGTTTAGTTGTTTTAAGTAACCACATTCTATTTGAATTACCAAATCTCCCCCAAATTTGACTTTTGCTTCGAGTTTTACTGCTTATCCCCACCCATCGCAAAATGCTATCAATAATGTGGCATTCAGAAGAAGTAACTATCTGATCTGCGTATGTAAATGTACGGCTCTCTCTCATCTATTTTGATTTTGAATTTTCGTGTTTGCCATTCACATACAATGGGCACTATTCCGTGTTGTAACCATGGCAACGGGAACCACTTAAATGAGAAAACTGCTATAGCTTGTTATCACAACCAGTTGGGACACTCAAATATTGCCTTTCCCATACATATTTACTTCAGGAAAATTTCGAAAACTTGGGAAAAGTTTTTCACCAAAGATTATGACCCAGAATACTTACGCACGGATATTTTCCTTGTTAAATGTTATTTGAAATCGGACTTTAGCAGAATTCAATCTCGAAAGGAAGCGAATAGTTTCCCCTATCAAACAACGAAATACGTTATTGAATGGCAAGTATTGGAAAATATGTGCTTCACTCAGCAGAGTTGGGAATAAAAATGCGAAATAAGAGATATGATTTGGATTGCTGTAGTTTTGGTCAGTGGATGTTTTCTTACTTTTATTTTGCCATTAATTCTGTCTTTTATTTGGGTTTTTAAGGTTCAACATACTTAGTGAGGTAACACAAATTTCAGCAACTCCCAAAAAGTATTGAACAGGAAAGACGGGGAATTTAAATTAGAGCATACTTTTAAAGTCAATGAAACTATTTACTTTCACCTAACTTATCACACTGGATACACTTATTTTGATTATATTTCTCCAGAAATGAAAGAAATGTGTTAAAGGAAATTAATTAATTAATTAATTTTAATTTTTACTTATTATAAGATGTTTGTCAACACGTTACTGAGCCATATTCATTATTTTGAATAGGACTTAACTACCATAGTAATGTCAGTTCCTAACAGAATTTTCATTCCTAAAATTACCAAAATATGTGATAGACTTGTGTGTCTTTTCTATTATAAAAAATAAGCTTCTTACTTCCAGGGTACAAAGAAATGCAAAAAATATAATGAGCAATGACTTTTAATATAGCTTATAAAAACATTAGTGACATCTGAAAATATTCTTACCAATATTTAAAAAAAATGTGTCATATATTTTTTCTGGTTTATTCAGACATGTTAATAGCTTCCTAAGTATTTGAAGTGTTAATAATACCATGTATAATACAGTTATTTCTTTGCTTATCATCTTATGCTTTGTGCTTTCTTTTATTGATTTAAAACTATATATGGTATATATATATATATATATATATATATACATAATCTAGATCATAGGTTCCCAACCTTTTTTGAACAGGCGCCCCCTTCTCTAGTAAATATTTCGATACCGCCACCTTTTCTAGTGAATGTTTCGATACCGCCCCTTTCCCACTCTAGAGAAGTAAGTGTGTACATAATACATGGTGAAAATAAGAGAAGTTTTAAAAAATATCCTATTACTAATAGAATATATTTTTTAATTTAATTTTTTTACTTGCAAATCTGAAATATCTATTGCCATAAATATATTTAAATGTGCAATATTATATATTTTAGTCACAGGTAGGATATTGTTGGAATTGAAACGCGGGATACTGAATTTCTTCATTTAAAAGATTGGAATTAAAGCTTTAGCTTACCTGTTATAAAGGCAGAGACGGGTTTTGATGATACGAAGTAATTCGTAATAAACTATTGCTTTCAACATAAATATAAATTGACAGTTTCAGCCTTTAAAGAAACACGTTAATTCCTGGTTAATATATTTATTTATGTTTTTTGGATAATATACGTAATAAAAAGCAGTGTACAAACTATTTTTTCTACTGCTCAGAGACAAAGACAACACTTGCATTACAGGAACTAAAATGCACTGTATTATTTAATTTAATGTAGGTCTGAATGTAATTTAAGTTTCTCATCCACTTCGCGAACTACCGAAATATGTGAATTTCCGTACATGTGATTTAAAAATGATTTGTGAATACACGCAATCAACATAAGTAAACATTATTAAATTATACTTTTGTTAGTGCATAATCAGCGTGTTTTTTTCGTTGGTCTTTTTGGGTTAATCTGCCCAAGCTCCTCCGTGCCATCTCAATATTTCCTAATTTTCTCTGGATCTCTTACTGCCCCCCTGAAAGCCTCAAACGCCTACAAGGGGGCGTTATCACCCACGTTGAGAACCTATGACCCAGACCATAGGTTCCCAACCTTTTTTGAACTGGTGCTCCCTTTTCAAGTGAATATTTCTTAATACCGCCCCCTTCCACTCTAGGGAAACAAGAGTGTACATAACACATGGTGAAAACAAGAGTAAAGTTTTTTAAAATATCCTATTACTAATAGAAAAAATATATTTTTTAATTTAAATTTTCTAAAGCCCCAATTTTTTAAATTGCAAATCTAAAATAGCTATTGCCACAAATATATTTAAATGTGTAATATTGTATATCTTAGTCATAGATAGGATATTGTTGGAACTGAAACGCTACTAAATTTCTTTTTCATTTAAAAGAGTGGAATAAAAGTTTTAGTTTACCTATTATAAAAACAGACAGGGGTTTTGGTGATACGAAGTAATTCTAAATAAACTATTGCTTTCAAAATAAATATAAATTGACAGTTTCAGCCCTTAAAAAATCACGTTAATTCCTGGTTTCCATATTGAATTATGTTTCTTGGATAATATACATAATGAAATTCAGTGGATGAAATATTTTTCCTACTGCTCACAGGCAAAGACAACACTTGCACTCTAGAAATTAAAAAATGTACTATATCATTCAATTTAATGTATGTCTGAAAGTAATGTAAGTTTTTCATCCACTTCCGAAATACCGAAATATGTGAATTTTCGTGAATACAGAAACTATTTAAGTACAAAAAACATAAGTTGAATAGTAGAAATATTTACTTTTGTTAGTACATAATCAGCGTGTTTTTTAGTCTTTTTTTAGACTATATTTGGTTAATCTGCCCAAGCCCCTCCGTGTCATCTAAACACCCCCTAATTTTCTCTGGGTCTTTTATTGCCCCTCTGAAAGCCTAAAATTCCCACAAGGGGGTGTTATCGCCCACATTCAAAACCTGTGATCTAGACTGACAGTAAGATTTATTAGCCACAGTAATACAATAGCAAATTCTTGGCATTAGGAACCAAGATTGCAGGTTCAAGCAAATATATATATTTATATACATCTTATAATGATAGAAGTAAATATAACATAACTCTGTAATAATAATAGTAACAAATATACATCCATTTAAACATAATATATGAATAAAATTAAATGTTGCTGTTGAGTAAAGATAGTTTTGAATTAGTCTTTATAATTGTAACTAATATATAGACTATTATTGTTACTTAAAGAAGGACCATGCACATAAAGCTATAAGAGTTAAAAATATTTTTAATAAAACTTTTAGCAAAATATTTTCAAAAGACTCATTCAACTTGAGGACAACGGAATTATATTAAAAAGCTTAAATAAAAGTGAGAAATGTATAAAAGTTGCAATTAAAATTGTATAACTAGAAATTATCTCATGTATAAAGTCCTCGAATTTAAAGCTAAATCAACTTAATACGCAAAACTTAGAGATGGCAATTAACATCTTAGCAAACAGTGCATTTCAAAATATTAGGCTATGTCTCGCTTGCTTTCAAAAACACCGTTGCGAACTAAGACAGTAACTAAGTATATTTCAGTTCTTCACATATTTTCTTAAGTAACTTTATAAATGAATATGGTTTGCTGAAAGATTTAGAATAGGTAGAATGAAAAGATATAAATATGGTTCTTATAAAGTAAAGTATCTAAAAACAAAAACGAAAAAAATTATGCAGAATATATTCCTCTCTTATAAAAACGTAGGATAAGAAACGGAGAATTATATAATTTTTTTGCATTTTAAAGATTACAAATCTTATTACATTGTCAGATTCATTACGGATATGATTTTGATTGTTAAAATGAAGCTATTAAATATTTAGTTAATGGAGGCTATAAGTTTTAACTCAAATGAAGTTATAAAAACTTCAGCCTTAATTTTTTTCTCTCGTACATTATGAATACAATACAAATTAAAATATATCTCTCTCTATATATTAAGAAATCATAATATTTTCATCAATTTTTTCCTGTAAATGCTTTGTGCTGGAAATAATCTAATTTAAATTTGTTTTTCTTACAATGAGAAAAACATCTTGGCCTTGAAGCAGTTGCGTGGGACACAGAGTTACCCCAGGTTCATGCAATCCTTAATACTGAGATAACTGTATATTTGTTACCAATGACCATGCCAGTATTCTCCTATATGACAGTCTTCATGGGAACTAAAATATATTTATCACATATCTCCCTCTTTTTTGGAATGGCAAACGTTTTTTAAAATTTTAAGGTACTTGGGGGGCTGAGTTTCCCCCGCGACCACTTTTGTTCCCAAATATTTTCTATGAACATGCAAAATTTCCCCCCTATGAACAATTTAATGGTTTTGATTGCTGTGTTATACGACTTGTTATCGTTTATAAATGTGAATGAGCTGAATATAAAAAAAGAAATGGGCATCTGCAGTTTCTATTGGATGAAGTTGAAACTGATCAAGCAAGGGAAAAACTTGATTAAATAATGTATATTAATCATGATAGTGAAAGCAAATTTCAGAAAATCGATAACCATGAAGCGTTTGAGTTGAAAGAAAACATTTCAAATGCTACATAAAAAAATCCATGAAGAAAGATACGTATAGAAAGTATACCACAAGACTCACTGCACATTGTCAAAAAGACACAAGCAAGAAAAAGTTCAACATGCTATTTGTCATTCGCCAAATGACAACAACACTACAATAACTTGAACAAAATACGAGAATTTTGCCTGAAAATATCATTTCTATAATGTTAGATAAATTAATATCTGTGGTTCGAGTCTTTTCTTTACTAACACACATTTGAAATATTTTATTTCAGTTTGATTGCGTGTGTGTTTTTTCTCCAATAATCAAAGAAAAATTAAAAATTCCTTAAAAATAAGTAAGTATAATTTCTCTTCATTAAATTATTCAATGGAGTTTCGATTTTCTGCTCGTGTACAGTAGAAATAATTATAAAAAAAAGGATTAGAGGGGTGACTTCATCACCCCAGGCAACCATTTAAGTTAGCATCAATTGCGCGCCTTCTCCCGGGTTAAAATACAAAAGAAACGCATATTACGATTAAAACTACAATATATTTCTTGAATATTTAGAGTGTATGGGAAAAACATACTAAAAGGAAATCCAAGTTTAAACTAAAATAATTGAGCTTGAAAGAGATCTTGGTAAATATTACGCTTAATTCTTTAAAAAAAAATTGACATTGGATTTTTTTTAACCTAAAGCACTTTACCGGGGTAATATGCTTATTTTGTTTTATCTTAAGAGATATTTGAAAAAAATATGAACGTATCTACTTTTCTAAGAGTTTCCTGAAAGGATAAATCAGAACATTTTCCTTCCGGTTGTGCTGTCTGATCATTATTAAAAAGGCACTCTTCATTAAAAACACACATTATTTTTTGAATTTAAGAGTCCCAAAAATATTTAATCACCCTGCCTTTTCCAAGAAGTTAAAATGTATTTAATGTAGTTAAAAACATAAAATAAATACGATCACCAATTTTTAAAAAAAATTTGATCTTTGCAATTAAGTTTAGTTTAAAAATGAAAGCGAAATTGGTAGTAAATTAGTTGAAAAAAAATACTTCCCTTAATACTTCGAATACATTGATATATATATATATATATATATATATTGAGGCTATACTCAACATATAGATTGATATTAATATATATGTACATATAATATATTTTAAAAAAATGAAAGATTTGACTTCGACATTACGTACTGAATCCCATCTTTGCTACCAAAAATAAAGCTGTCCTTTATTGAAATTTAACTGTTGTTAACATTATACGCATTTTAATTACAGCTTTTAAAATGATGCATATGTACAAGTATTCTCCGAAATATATCACACTGGATGTGATATTGCATTTTTCATGTTTTCTGTCTTGTATTAAAAGCAGGTAGATTGACATTTAAGAGAAATTTAAAACTAAGTTTAAAAACGTTTCCTTGGAAAACCTTTAAAATATTTTAATATGTTTGCATTTAGAAATAATGGTAATATAAATAATATAAAAGAAGAAATGGATATAATTGAATGTTTATTCAGTTAAATTTCCATCATAACTATACAATGGATAACTGAAACTAGTGATAATCAAATGGTTAGTGGCACTATAGCTACTTAACGAGCAATTGGCACTATATCTATTCAAAGGGCTATTGGTACTCTAGCTACTCAGTGGATTATTGGCAATATAGTTACTCAGTGGATTATTGGCATAATAGTTACCCAGCGAAATATTGGTACTACAGCTATTCAGTAGAATATTGGATAATAATTGAACTAATTGATGATAGACATCATAATTTTGAACTGGTATTGCAATAGTAACGTATAAAATTGCAAAAATATCTATGTAGCTATCAGTGAACAAATAAATATAACCATTTAGGGTTATTTTTTATTAATTTCTATTATTAATTCCTTTTAAATTGTTATTTATTTTTTAGCCGCTTCCCTTAGGTATTTTTTTGAAAAAAGTTGCAAAAAATCATCGCATTTTTTATTTTATTATTAAATACAAGGGAAGGAAACAAAACAAACAAGATTTAAGTAGATTTTTTTATTTTTTGTAGGTGTAAAAGCATTTACTTTTAACATTAGTTTAACATTAGTTAGTTTAACATTTTTAACATTAGTTATTTTTAACATTAGTTTTATGTTAACATTAGTTAACAAAAGTTAAATATTAGATTTTGTATGATAGTTTTGAAACAAGGGACAACACAAAGTTATACCTGACATTCTGTACACTGGTATCGGGTCTCTTTTCTTGTTGGCTTGCCTCTTTACGGGGTATCTTTTACGGGAGCACAGAGTACACTGTCTCGTTCGATTAGATTTTTTTCCAGTAGTAGAAATAACATCTGCAAAATACCTAGATGTTAACCCGAGTGGGGAAGGATTAATGCTGGGTCTTCCTGATGCGGCAAAAAACTCGTTACAATGATTTCAGAATTTTTTTTAATCACTTTCATTTTAAATTGTTTATGTGATCATGAACCTCCTAAATTACAGTGCAAAATGTAGGCTACATACAGGAGAACCACTTCCACTATTTTTAATGTCCACCATAATCACTCTCTGAAAAATCATCCCCTTCGCTATCTTGCATCATCGCCATTATTTTACTTTTATTCAATAGGAACTATCTTCCTTTAGACATTACTCTTTAATCCACAAGCCGACGTGTACTATACAATAGGAAAAACAACTGACCTGTCCCGACAAAAGATCCACTAAACCAACAAAACTTTGCAAACTGCCAATCAAAGCTGCTTCACCCGAGTTTTCTCGGGATATCATTAACTGCATTATATACGAACCCGGGATAGTTTGGGATAATCAGGCAAGCGGTTAATTAATGTTATGACAATCAAAGATTAGATACAAAAATGTTTTTGTACCTATAATTCTTTTAAAAAATAAAATCAATACATAAACAGGAAATTTGGTTTTACGCAAGAGATCGTTTCGCATAGAGTTCTTGGTTGTAAAGGTGTCGGCGCAGAGCATTAGCAGACATTGTCGTACCTATTACGGCATCTGTTAAGATTTGTAACGATCTATAAATAATTTTGTTCGAGGACTGTAGGACAGGAACGGCCTGAAACAGGTAATCAAGATGCTGAATTTTTGAATGCAAATTATCCCAGAAATCTTTGTGTGGACCACACAACACAAACATATAACCATTAAGATGTCTAACAATATCAGCTTTTGATAACCCCAATTTCATCCATCTAACTGCCCTCAATTAAAAGCAACTGGGTAAACTACATGACATAGGCTTACAAACAATGAATTTTCAACAAACTTCAAAAAAATCCCCAAAATTAAAAATATCGGAATATTTTTGTATTTACCTCTAACTGCTATATAAAAATCCAATTCTTTAAAAATCAGTGGTGGATGTTATTTTTATGAGATTGTATTATAAAAGTAATCTACCAGAAACGTATAATAATTTATTCTTTTAATTCATATATTCAAAAATCTGGTTGTACCTTAACATTTGGAAGGCTTTAAGAGTGTATTTTGTCATTCGAATTCATTTTCCAACGCAATAGGTTTTAAAAAAATTACGACCAAAAAGTTTTTCTTTTTTTATGCATAGTTAGAAAGATGATATATGAATTTGTACAAACCGTTAAACAATAAAAATAGGTTTTTTTTAAAACTCATCGCAAACAAAAAAAAATCATACAAAAAACATGAGTCTTTCTAATTTAATCGTTAATCAAAAGTGTTTAATAAAACCAGGTAAATTCGTTGAAAAATATTAATTAAAGTAGGAAAACGCTGAAATATTAATTTTTTAATTAAAAATGGAATGTTTTTCTTAATTAGTAAGATAAAGAGAGAACCTGAACTTCACACTGCTGTAATCTTGATTAATTAAAACCTTTTAATCATTTTCAGGTAAAACTTAATTTAACATGCTCTGTTACTGTCCCAAAACAATAGATAGATCTTATGAAGTAAACATTTAAAAAATAAAAAAAAATCTCGTTTTTAAAATAATTTTTACTGAGATTTTAAGAAACTAAACAAATGGTAAATCCGAATTATGTTGCTTTATTAGCAGTTTTTTCTACTAAAAAGCAGTTTTAATTTTCATTTATATACATACAACAATAACTATTTTTTTCTTCTCTTTTTGGCGTAATAAAGGAAAGAAAATTTTAGTAAAAATATCGTCTATTTAAAAACCGTCTTGTAATTTCCATATCCTAGGCAGTATTCTATGCATATTAATTTATTTTATGCTTACCAATTTATTTTAGATTTGAGTAAGTTACTTAGTAAGAATGTGTGTTTGTTCCTAAAAGAGAAAATTAGAGTCCTGTTAAATGGAAGGCTTTATAAAAAAAACAATGATCTAGATGCAATAGAAATATTTACTAAATTCGTACCTTTGTTGTTTCAAAAACAATCATTTCCTTACGTAATTAAGAAAAATTTTTATCTGCTCCATAAGTTCTCTTCTCTCAAAAGAGCAATGTTCCTTTCTCCAAGTTCTTACAAAAATTTTTTAAGGAATTGTATGAATTGTATGTTCTAGTTATATATATGTAACACTTTCTCCAATACATTCGGCTAAGAAAGACTAATATCATTTGAGCTTATACCTGTAGTAGGAGGCATTGGACCCCTCTCCCCGTACACACAATTCTGTTTAATAGCTGACAAATTAGACATTAGTTAAGTTTTAAATCCAACATGTATTTTTTTACATTTCCTTGTCTAGTATTTGGAAGATTTCTATTTCCCTCAAATACAGGGAGACTCACTTTAATAATATCACTTCAGTTGAGAATCTTGTTAATAGTTTTTTAAATAAAAGCAGCTGTATATAGTTTCACTATTTTCTAACATTTGGGGTTTTGTACTTAGATCATTTGGTATTAAACGAAAGGCACAAAGGAAGTCTATACTAAAGGAGCAGAAATTCAATAAGTACTGGATATTTATAAAATTTCTACTTTGGATCCGATTTGATCATTCTGTGCGTGTGTTTGTGTACATGCTAAATAACTTCAGATAATTTTAACTGAACCAAAAATAATTTTTATTATTCCGATCAAAATATTTTGTTATTGAATAAATTGTTAGAGATAAGAACATTATTTTACTTTAGGAAATACTTTTAAGTATGTCTCAATTTCACATATATATGGAAGAAAAATCGAAAAGTAATAAAAGAATTTAAATTCAATATTTTAAGAGTGAAAATTTTTATTTTATTTAAGAGAGATCTAAGCTTTTTTAATTATATTGATTTCACAAGCAAATAAAAAAAAATGAATGATTTCAAGATTTTTTGATCATTAAAATATAGCTTTTATAAAAGACGCATTTAGATAAAAAGATGAATGGTAGTAGCGAACACAAGGAGGGTGTCCTGGGGCGGACACCCCCAAAGCCCTTGAGTTTTTTTTTCCGATTAATGATAATCCTATATATATATATAAGTAAAATTTAATTAAGTACTTGTAATTAACAAGTTATATTATTTTAATTAATGTTAATTATTAATTAATAATTTATTTTTTACTGTTTTTTGTTAACAAAATTGACAAAATCAAAAGAATTAGTTGGTGTTCTCTTGAGGAATTATACGAGTTGGGAGACTTCCGACCCTGGACGCTTGTAAAGTTTTTGTGTGCGCTACTGATGAATGGTAATATTTTTTTTCATTGCATGAGGTTACTAAAACTATTAATCGAAAAAGAGTTTTATTAAGTAATAAGATGCAATTCTCTAATTTGAAATATGTTCTGATTTGCATTACGAAAAGTATTTTTTAATTAAAGCATAATTTTAAAAAACATTAGAAAAAGATATGCTTCAAAATAAGATTAATATTCAAATGTACCAGATTAATCATAGTAAATACTGAATCTAAGAAAGTCATCAAATTATTACTTTAAAAAAAATCAAATCACACTAAACATAACTTAAAATCAGCATTATTAGAATGCCTACTGTTGGGTGGGAACTTAAATTTAAGCAAGTTTTTTAAATGAAGAACTTCAAATTTCTCTATGATTCAGTAACGTGCATTTATATTCTATGTAAATGTAAATATATATATATATATATACACAGTGAAAGATTTGAAATAAATATGAAGAGAGCATTTTTTTTTCTTAAAACTTAAATAATACGAATAAATTTTTATTATGAATTTTTTTATACGGATAAGTATTATATTTTATCAAGTGATAAAAAAATAATCCAGTTTGTGTAGGAAACAATAATCCATTATTTCTAAATGTGTGTTGTATCTGTGTATAATTTATATATATATATATATGTATATATATATATATATATATATATATATTCTTACTATTTTATTTTTTTCTAGAGCTACTACAAAGAACAAACAAGAAACACTTTCATTCACAGACAAGCATATTTTTTTTCATACAACGCACTATTTAAGCAGTATGAGAGCTATTTAAATTCATAAAATCTTTCTTTATGCAACTCTCTTTCATAATATGAACTTACTGCTGTTTTAAATATAGTTAAAAATTAGTCGAAAATGTAAACTAAGTTATGTATTATGAAAAATTAGTATATTCATTCAAAACCTGAGCAAAACTAACATGTAAAATTTAAGTTAGATTTATATAAAAAGAAACTTTAAATTAGTTTTTCTTCTCTTAGTATTACTTAAGCCAACGCATGTGTTATATTATTATAACCAACATAATATCTAGAAATGAAATATTTAGTTAACTATAACACTTAGTTATGTTTAAAGCAATGTGTTAATGGCTAAGAATATAGTACAATTAAAAAAGTCTGTCATTATTAATAAACTTTGTCACGGAAAAAATTAATGGCTCAAGTAATCTAAATTTTACTGTTAGTATACTAGTGAATTAATTAATTAAATGTTTTTAAACAGTTTTTTTTAATTATGGAATATAATTCCTTCGCAAAAAGGATTTCCATCTACAAAATACTTTCTTAAAATTCTTCATTTTTTCTGTTATAGACTTAAAAGTCTATGTCTAGACTTAAAAGTTAAAAGTTTATTAATAATAGGATTATTTTGATGCTATTTTGGAAAACGAATACTGCTAATTATTAACAATTTTATTCTTAAGGAAGTAAGTTACAATATATATTTAAAAAATATTTTACATCTTATCTTAACCTGATTTTTATTTTTATGCTAAAGCGTATGATGATTCTATTATACTTAAAAAATCATTATTTTGTTGAAAGTACGAAAAAATTGGCTGGGTAACTTCTTTTAGACTAAAAAACTACTGGATATTCAAAGTACAACTTCACGAAGGACAAGAAATGTAAAAACAGATTTATTGAATAAATAGCGTACAATATTTTTTCAATTTATTATTGAAATAATAACCCTATTGGACTTTCAGAATTATGAAGGAATCAATATTATATACAACTACACTTGTGTCCAAAAGTTAAGCATAATTGATAATTATGTGATTAAAGAAGGAACTGTGTAAATCAGAATGGTAGGAAACGTGATATGCGAGTGTAAAATGATTATAAAATAAGGAAGCAAATTAAAAGAATGACAATAATTAATTTTACTATCTAAAGAAGCAGTTTAGCCACCCATCCGGTATAGTGGTCAGTGAAGCTGACTCCAGTGCCGTAGGGACTGGGTTCGAATCCCGGAGAAGGCATGGATGTTTGTTTTGTAATCCTTTCTCTCTCTCTTATGCCTGTGTTGTATGCCCCGTGTTATACATTGCGTGGTGCACGGGGTTTATAAATGTTAAAAAAAAAGTAGCAGTTTGAAAGAAAACTGAGCATAGCAAGGATTCACACTTTAAAGAAAAAATGAAAGAAAACATTAAATAAAATACTGATGCTGCAGTTTAATAAGGCGTGTGGTCCCCTCTGACAGCCAGGCACGCTGCGCAGCGATTTACCATACTTGCTATGAGATGATGAATGAGTTGTGGGCTCAAACGGTTCCAAGCTTCTTGGAGAGCTCTCTTCAGTTCTGTAACGGAGCTTGGTGGGTGCTAAAGGGCTGCAGTTTGTCTCCCGAGCATATCCCATACATGCTCGATAGGATTTAAATCAGGGGAGTTCGCAGGCCACGACATGCGCTGGATGTTTTCCGTTTCAAGGAAGTCATCAATTAGCACCACTCGGTGACATGGCGCATTATCATACATGAATATGAAATCAGGACCGACAGCACCTCGAAACAAGCGAACATAAGGCTCAAGAACTTCGTCTCTGTATCTTTGAGCAGTCACAGACCACGTGTCAAAAAAATGGAGGTCTGTGCGGCCGTCTATCATGATGTCTGCCCATTCAATTACTGCCCTTGATGTAAGATGATGCCTTTCCGTTATGTTTCTTGGTTCAAAACGTGCTCCACGTTCTCTCCATATCGTTACCCGCCGATAATCACTACTCAGACTAAACCGGGACTCGTCACTGAACATCCCACTATCCCACACTCCAATGTTGATTCTTCAAACTCCAGTTCGAACGAGCGCTATTATGCGCAAACGTGAGGGGAATGCAAACTCCTGGTCTTCTGGCATACAGGCCAGCATGATTGAGTCTCCTGTAAACAGTTTGTCTCGAAATTCATATTCCTGTGGCGACTGTCAGTGCCGAACCCAGTGCTCTGGCAGTACTGCCCCTCTGACGTCACGCACTTATTACCATATATCGGTCTTGGCAAGGGTTTGTGACCCTTGGTCGATCTGATACTGGTTGTCGGGTAACATCTCCCGTTTTTTGAAACCTCTGCCACAGTCTTGAGATTACAGACTGGTCTACATTCAGAATTCGAGACACTTCGGTTTGTGATCGTGAGGATTCCAACGATTCTTCTTTTCGTAAACATGTCCAATTTTTGTCTTTGTGCCATCATTCACCTTGTTTGATGTTTAACAACGTTCCTTCGCACAGCAGTTGCACGAAACTTCCCTGAACTGCCTATGCTGCGTGAATTGGTTTCTCTGCGTTCCGACATGCGCCGTTGTTTCGCGCAGGACGTAGTCGACTGAAAAGTTTTGCATAAACCTAATGTTTCTTCTTCACCTAGTTAATATCCGCAAGAAATTTGGAATAATTTTACGAATATTTACTCCATGTTTTTCGCATTTTACGATTTATGCTTAACTTTTGGATACCAGTGTATATATCATGGCTGGTGACACTCCTTTAACATTGAAAGGAAGAAACTTTACATAAGTTTTTGAAGAAGGGCAAACTATAATTCTTTCACACATTGTCAAAGCTTATCAACTATTGGACCCCGGGGTTTGTCAGTCCTTTGTCAAAATAAACATATATATATGTTTAAGGTGTATCGGAACGCTCTATACTGATAATGTTAAAAAGGGCTTTTTCAAGGTACATTTTCCAAAAACCTGTTGGAAATACAATTCCCAAATTTTTTTGCAAATAAGCATACATCTAATATTATACTGAAATGAACTTTTTTTGAAATTTCCATTAGTTTCTCTTTAAATTTTTTTTTATTTGATGTATAGTGAGAAAACAGTGTTTTTCGACAAAAAAAAATTATAAAAAAAGATGTATACAAAATTTTGCTAAAAGCTCCTTTCAGTATATACTAGAATATATAAAGAATGGTTCACATGTAAGTTTTGTTGACATCAAATATATACTTTCTGAGAAAAGGTACATCAAACCTTCAAAAGAGATATTTTGAGAAAAACACATTTTTATAAAAAAAAGTTACCTTATCAAAACATTCCAGCTCCATATTCCAAATTTTCAGCATTTTTTAAATTTTCATCTTCTTGTTTCATTCTTTTTAGTCTTTTTACTTTTCTAGTCTCCTTAGTTTTCTGTAAATTGGCATATCTTACCCTTGTACTGCTCTCTTTGTCGAGATGTTCCATGCAGCATGCCGCATAATATCCTCGCTCTATGTTAAGTTTTTTTTAAAAAAATATCCGCTTTGTTGCATTCCATTTATTAAAGGATGCAATAGCATCATCTGTACCAAAGGAAAGTGTTTCTATGTGCACCAATGACTTTTTGGGGACATGAGACCAAATAACATTATTAATGCTTTCATTCGGATTCTGCGTGTTTCCATGCAAGCACTTTTTCAATAATTCTGGATCCGAAAGGTCCCTAAAAATAGGCCTAATGGCTTCAACAACAGGAACTGGAAGTTTATGTTTGTGGAGATAAAGTTTATTTTTCAATTGAGCCTCCTTACACTGACACCATGTGTCAAGACCTGATAGACAAAATCCATGCTGTGGATTTTTATCCGTAGATATTTTGTGAAGAAAGATTGCCTATATATATAGCTTGTTTCATACACTTTACATTTGATAAATTTCTTCGAATGGCAAGACCATAATATGTTTGCAATTGATCAATAGTTGCTTCTGTTAATCTATTTTTGCCACATAATGCTTTGCCATCTGATAATTTTTGCCCCCTCATTTTTGCTTTGAAACGTCGGAGGCGAGATTCCATCCGTTTCATAACATGCCCTAAAGAAATTTTAAAAAATGACGTCAAACTTCAAGCTGACCCAAGAGGAAGTGCAATGTTTACCTTCTTTCTGTCCATTTAAATCGGTGACTCGCGTTTAGACGATTCTTTAAAAACAAAATTTTAGCACTTCTAATTAAGCTGGAGATAAAAATGAGGTATTTTTGGAAAGGTAATCAGCTGAAGAATTTAAAAATGCAATAACCTGAAATTCGCCTTTTAAAAAAATTTTACCTTTCCAACTCCCCTTAAGGAGACATAAATATATTAAACACATATTTATGTATTAGGAGTGATTAGACGAGTGAAATACAATGTCACTCTAGGGGAGTATTGGTAATACAATGTATAATGAAAGTCATGTAACCTCTTTCTGAAGTACCCCATACTTGGAAATAGCTGTTGCGATTTTGTAGGATGAAGTCGTATAAAAAGACAATGTGGTGCTATTTCTTTGTCTATGTCCAGGATTCATTGCACTATTGCAGCCCCATAAGTATGGGTGCAATAGTACAGTAAAAGGCATTTGCTGCAATGAATGTATTGGTGAAATTCATCTTTGTTGCAGGTGATGTCTGATATGGTCTAACATAAACTATTGTGAAACACACTCTAATTCCTGCGTAGTGTTATCATTGTTGAAATAGATCAGTTATTAAGTACCTGTCTACAACAACATGCCTGTCCTCATCTTCAATGAATGAGGCAGAATGAGGCTAGTACAATTTTTCCCCATACCAGTCTATCCAACTCTCCAGCTTCCACAGAATTCACATATGCATCTCAGTGGATTTATTTAATCCCATATACAGACATCGATTTCTTGGAAATATAAATTTCAATTCGTGTAACAGTGTTTTTCTTATGTTAATTTCAGATTCAAGCTCAACGAATTTCCAAATCCTTTGACGGGGCATTCAGAATGGTCTAACACAAAAAACAATGGGAAAGCACAATTCAAGTACTGAAAAGCAGCTTTCTGTCCTTTATTTAAGCGTTTATGCGTGATGTTACTAGCTTTCTTGATTTATATGTCCTTCTTTAAGTCAGTGAAAACTGCAAATTTCGTCTCAATTGGATTCCTCCATTCGCATTCAAGTTATTGGATTTTGTATGACCCGCAGTTTAAAAAGGTATCATATCGATGATATATTTCCCGAAGGCTTAAAAAACCCTTTTTAGGCATCAACTAAAATTTTTAGTATAAAATCTTTAAAAAAAATAAGAAGCTATTTTCTGAGTATTTATGTTATACATATAGATGGAGAGCAAAAAATATTTTCATCTTTTATCTCTTAAAGAGGAAAATTCCTCTTAAAAATATAAGGTAATAATTAAAATTTATAGATTCAAAAATTATTCTTGGAAGCAGATAAAAAAAAACCTCAAAAATAATAGTTTTTTTTCTTTAGTGTCTTTATGTTTTAAAGGAGAAAAATATAGCAGAAAATGTAAATATTTGCTTTCAACACAACAAAAAAAGTAAAAGACTCTCATCTTTAAGGATATAAAATTAATAAGTTATAGAATTTTAGTGAGGTACATTTATGGAAGAGAAGGCAATAAACATTTTGTTAGTACGTAAAATTGACAGTGCTTAATATTTGGTTAATATCAATACACAAGTATATGCTATATGTAAAATTAATTACCCTTCCTAATAGAAACTTTTGAAAAAGAATGACATTTTTATTAATGTGTTATACAAAAATAACACCTTAATTTAAAATAAAAAATAGTTAATAAGCGACGTGTTTTTATTTATAACATAATTTAAACTTTATATATGACGCAGAAAGCTAATATTGCTAGTTAATAAAGACATATCCCAGTCTAACTTAAAATTCTCAACGAGGGGTTATATATAAATTTCAGGTAAATATTTAAGATTTGTTTTCATTAATATCGATACAGAATTTCATTGTGGAAAATATTAATAAATAATTTCTCAAATCTAGTTCTAGATAGCTTTAAAAAAACATAAGAGGTGGCAAAATACTCCGATTCTACTTTGATCCAAGATAAAACTTTGAGATGCCCTTAGATCTAATATACAGTAACGTCCTTTATTTTAATTGTGATATTTATTGGAACTAGATACAGTTACAAATATGCAGGGGGGGGGGAGCAGCCAACGACTCCAGTTATTTGAATAAACACAAATGTATCAATCGACAAGGGCAAACACACAGATCACTACACGAAGAAAAATCGACATATAAACACTAATAAATATTATAGCAGACTATTTACATAAGCGCAAATTTTACTCGATATTAACAAGCTTGGCAACATTCCAGCAACGGTTCTCTAAATAGTTCCACTCTAGCATGAATATATTTAGGGAGATAAAATCTATCCATCTTATCGCACACGGCTTAAATCTCTTCTGAACTCCACCTGGCTTTTTTAGCGTCATGGAAATTTCAAGAAAGGCTGCCCTGAGAGACTCCTCGATGATTCCTTGGCGACTTCATATTTTTTGCCAAATGTTTAGTAATCTGGTAACCCTGGTCACATCCTTCTTCTATGGCTGCTATAATCATTTTCTGAAGCATTAAAAGTGAACTTTTCTTGTAAAACTCAATTTTTCCACAAGGAGAGTGTTGTGGAAAACTGCATACATGGGCATGTTTCTTTATTAAACTTACAATTATTTCTTGTTAAGAACTTTATGAATGATGAAAACCTCAACAAGAATCTAATGCCAGTTCTCTAAAATATCTCTTTCCCTACAATAGGAAAAATTTTAAATAAAGGTTTCGCTTAAAAACCAGATTTAGTCTATTTTTGGAATTGACAGTTTTTTAAATTTTGAAATTATTAATCAAAATGAGAAAAAAAATTAATTCACAAATGGTTTTAATTTGACATTAAACCAAAATTTACAACAATGATTGTTTTAATTAATGGAAGGTAAATCAACAACTAAAACGAGTGAAACTACTGATGAAAATCTGGAGAAGAAAAAAATATTCAATACAAACATGTATTTGAATAAAATAAATCAATAATAATAACAATTGATTAAGTAATTGAAATACGCGCAACAGATATAACATTTTCATAAGTGATATAAAAATTTAAATTAAAATATAAATTAAAATTGATAAATTTCGCTTAAAACATTAAGAGTTAAATATTTTTCAAACACGGGTATATTATAAAAATTTTATAACTACAAAGCATTGGGAAAAAAAGTAGAAATATTGTGTAACACATTGGTCTTAACAATGTTTATTTGACATAATAGTATTCAGTTCATAAGTAGAAAGAGCCAAATAGCTATCAAGAGAACAATCGAATATAAGACAACCACAAGCATTATAACTAGGTATAAAAGTTATTAATGCTTGCGGTATCACATTCGATTGTGGATGTTACACAAATATGCAAGTCATACAAGCATCATAAAAATAGCAATATTTTCCATAACAATCAAGTGATCATTTATCATTTCTACCATTTTCATTACAGTTTCTGTAAGAATCATTCTATTTTCTATTAAGCAAAAGAATCAGTGATGCAATAGCTATAAAAAACTTTTGAAGTATGAAGAAATTATTTATTATTTCAGAGAAATACTTTTTAAAGATTCCTACTTGGAACGATACCCTGAAGTATTTAATGTGATCACAATTGATTTATTGTAAAATTTGTTGACTCAAAGCAACATAATTATAATTTAAATGGCTGTATAGATTATCACTAGATTTGCAATTCACATAGAAGACAGCAAGAAGTGTTTTGTCAAGTAAGTGGGAAAATGTATTGTGATTTTTTTCAGATTCATTAGATCAGCGTTTCTCAAACTTTGGGGCGCCCCCAGGAGGGTGTGAAAACCCTACGGGGGGGGGGGCGAGTATATCGGAAAGTCGAAAACAAAACATTATTTAAAAAAGTATTAGTTTACTAAAAGGAAGAAAAATAAAACACATTCTGATGTAATAAAAAATAAAATACAGGCCAAGGGGTGTCATAAATAATTATTCCCATTTTTAAACTATGAGACGTACAGACTTGAAATTTGGTAAGCAGATTCCTTTCGCAGAGTAGAGAACCGCTACAAAATGGGTCTCGCGAAAATTAAACAAGTTTCATTTCGGGGGATTAAGGGACGTAATAGATAAATATTTCCGTTTTTAAACTATTAGATATACCTGCTTGAAAATTGGTAGGCATGTTCCTTTCATGGAACACAGTTCTTCTAACAAAGACTAAAATGAAAATCGACTCCTAAGGAGGGTTGTGAGTGGTCAAGGGGAGTTATAGAAAAAATTCCTGTTTTTGAATTGTTAGACCCACATACTGGAAATTGGTTAAGCATGTTTCTTTTGTTGAATAGCGTTTACTAAGAATGTATTTTACGGAAATCAACTCCTGGGGGAGCAGGGGGTTACTGGGGCATATTGACACAAAATAATTCCTTTTTTTTAAATACAAGGACTGTAATAATGGAATTTGGTTTGATTTTCCTTTTGTTAAATTGAAATCTGCTAAAAACAATTATATTGGAGAACGACTCTCAACGGAATTACGGAGGGCATTATAAAAAAAATTAGATTTTACTCTTATAGATTATACTTGAAATTTGTCTTGCCTGTTTATTTTACGGAGTAAAGATCCACCACAAAACTTGATTTTGTGGAAATCCACTTGGTTATAGCGTTACGAAAGTGCAAACATCATTCTATACTTCAATTTTAGAGATTTTTAGAAAATATAAATTAGAAGTCCTGTCCTTTTATATATATATATATAAAATTAAGTTTTAAGTTTTATTTATGTGCTGCCTATAGACACTCGAATTAGTTTTAAAAATAACTCATTCATTTAATGGCGGACTAATTTAATATTATTCAGATATTGAGAAGCAAACTCAGCGCTCATCAAATTAAATTGATTCCTCAGGTAGAATGATTTTCCTGAAGTAATACAACATAGATGATCAATATTACACAGCAGAATTTAACTTGATTGAAAATGAGCACGAATCTTAGAAAATTAAATATTTCCCATTAAATGTAGAATTATTGATACACTGCTGAAATAACCATGGTATTTGAAAATGAAGTTATATTGCTTAGAAATGAGAATTTTGATCGTGTGATCCGCTTATAAACTGTTGGCGGTATGAGAATGAATTTTGAGGATGTGGATTAATGAAATACTAGATAAGTACATTTGAACTAATAAATATGTTAGAAGCAAATGAAGAACTATTCATAGTTATAAATTCACTATTCTTCATATATTAAAATAGGACCTTATTTTGTGCAACATAGGCTGCAATTGTATTGTTATTAACATCATTGATGAAAAAATATTAGCATTAAGTACATTTATTAGTAGCATTAAATCAGGCATATTTGGTTCTTCCTGAACATTTATTTCGATATGTAGTATTTATATTCAGGTATAATAACACAGTACAGTAAATTTTATATATCACATGAAT
Organism: Trichonephila clavata; assembly: GCA_019973975.1. Lineage (NCBI taxonomy): Eukaryota > Metazoa > Arthropoda > Arachnida > Araneae > Nephilidae > Trichonephila > Trichonephila clavata. The sequence goes on along the minus strand of BMAO01033201.1, from coordinate 528,914 downwards.
GTACGCATTTCACAAAAATATATATTTTCAATCAAGTGAGTGAGTGTTTATTTATGTTCAACTGTAAAGCATTATGATGGCTATTGGCGACGGGCCTCATAGTTTTGAAACACAGTCAAGGGACGAGAACGACACCTGTGCAAGCTCCCCTTTTCCAAACTTCCACAACACGCCCACGGGAGATCTTTGAGCCGCGACAAATTAAAGTGTATAAGTCCCTCTCATGATACGGCATCCACTATATTGTAATCACGACCACTAGGCTAACGTGGCCTATATTTTAAATGAAATTTTGACTTATGATGACTCTTATTAAATGAAATCCACGTTTAAATGTCAAAATTCCTTTAAATATTTTCAGAAAAAAATATAATAATTAATTCTTTCAATTACTTATTGCGGAAAACAAATTTCATTTCAATGGAGTAGGTTAAGAAATTTTATCAGAAGGAGAAATGAAAATACAGCTATAAAATAATAATAATCATAAAACGTATGCTAGCAGTATAGATGTATCTTAAAGTATGGGTATTATAGTACTGCTGTCGTTTTCTTTTATATTCCTATACAAATTAAAAGTTCTGGAATCCATTAATCAGAAATTAAATAAAAATCGAATACATTTTTCAGTTTTATCTAAGCGTGTCTAACTAGTACTGGTTCAAATGATTTAATGATGCATCATTAAAAATGGCGGTTTCAAATAGGAATTACTTTATGTTGGATATTTATATTTTTTCTCTTATTATTGAAAAGTTAATGTCTAAAGTAAGCACATATTTCCATTATTTATATAATTTAAATTACTTAAAGTTTATATAACGTATTAAAAATAGTATTCATCAGGAGCTTTGTCGTTTGAAAAATACTGGAAGCATTGTAATTAAAGAATATATTTATCGAATTCCTTACTGTGATTTGAAATTTTGCAAAAGAAATTCTCGTATCAAATGCATTAAAAAAAATTGTTTTAAAAACACACTATTGGATCCTGAATGTTTTGGTAATAACTACTTTAAAGTTTTCAGAAATGATTAATCATTTTCTGCATGTATTTGAAAAATTAAATAGTGATCAAAGAAATTTGTTTAACTGTTTTTTTTTTAAAGAATCTATAAGAATATAAATTCTGATCCATCAAATAAACCTACGCATTTTTAAAATTCTATTTAGTTTTATAATATAATTTCCAGAATGTTATGATAAAAGTATCTACGCAAAATGTGGATACTTTGGAGTAAAGTCATCTCATATTTATGAGAAGCCAGTCTGTTCGCAGATCTGCGTAGAATAATGATGACAGCCTAATATTACACACTGGTTTTATATTCTTTCTCAAATACCATTATAATGACAGGAAATAACAGGGTAGATTAATGGATCCTTGGCATAATTTCGCAATCTCTTAGAATTCAGCTTCACAACATTAGAAATAATTGTCCTTATGTATCATTTGATTAGAATGCCACTTTAGAAGTTTCAACTTAACAAACTCTTGTAATTATGCTTAACTGCAGTAGAAAGTTCATTGTGGGATAATCTTGCTACAGTTAATAAATTTAATTTCATTCCTAAAAATAATGTGATTATGCTTTCAAATTGAAAGTTTATACTGTGTTCGATAGGGTTATCTAAAATCTCTGCTATTAAATGGTGTTTGATGTACATACAAAACGATGAGTTTGATCAAATATTGCATTAAAATTTCAACACCTAAGAGGGGAAAATATGTATCTTGTTTTGTATTCTCTTAGGTTTTATTTTCAAAATTTTGGGATCAGTCGTTATGAAGATTTCTGTATACATCTGTGTAAAGTTGGCTACGCGACAAATACTAGTATTTTTAACCCTGTATTAAGTCGTGGTTTATATACTATACTGTTCGAATTCATTGGAACAAACATGTTTTTCTTGTTTGAGTTGGTTTATGATTACTAGAGATGTCCTGAACCACCTCAAACCCGTTATATTTGCCTTTAGGTAGTGTGACAGCTTGACTGACTATAATTTATTCTTTTTAATGTATCAGGAGCTCAGTTGTGAGCCTTTCAGTGGGGCAGCTGATAATTTTAATTTTGCGTTCTGTATAAGACGTGTTACTTTTACTTGTTCAAAGATAGATATTACTCCTAGGAACCATTCTAAAACTAATTGCTCACTATAAACACACTTCTATGACTGTGGGAGATATAACTAAGGCAGTTGATGGGATAGAATTAAGTGTTTTAAGAACATTTCAAAATTCTCGATCTTCGTCTCCAAAAAGAAAAGAAAATGTGGGAGCAAGTGGAAAATTACTCTAAGAATTGATGAAATTTTTAATATGAAGTAGCAAAATAAATACAAGGAAGACAAGCATAGATCTTTGAAGGAATTTATTGGATAATGGTATTAAAGTGAGTACCTCAACTGCACTAGAAAGGCTCCTGGAAGGTAGTCTTAAGATAACAAGACTGAAGAAAAATCTATTTATAACTCATAAAATGATGAAAAAACGTTTAGAATGGGCCAACAAATACCTATCATAAACTGTTTACTACTGGAAGAAGGTGATTTTGAGTGAGAAAATATTTTTTGTGCAGGGATACAAATCAAGTGCAGTTAAACGAAGTGAAGTTGAAACTTCGTTTGGAGATCATATCCAACAGATTATAAAACAATCTGTTTCTACAACAAACTACCCTTCTAAGCAGATGCTGCTGGTTTTTTTTCACAACAAATGGCCCTGGAAGCTTAGTTCCTCTTAAATTCACGAAGAATTCTGTCAAATATATAGAAATATTATGTAGTAGGTTTGTTCCATATATTCATGGAAACATGTGATGAAACATTTCAGCATGACTTGGCCCCCTGTCACAATTCGAAATTGGTTCATACTTTTACGCGGAAAATAAATTAAAACTGCTCGACTGACTCGAAAGTTTCCCAGACTTAAATCCTATTCAAAACTGGTGGAATATTCTCAAGAATCGTTTCACTAAGATGAATCGCATGACAACAGAGCAAATGTTAAAAAGGGCTATACTAGTGTGTTTCCAAGATAATAAAATCATGAACATGTGTACTACTCTAGTGGAGCCAATTACAAGATGGGTGGAAAAGGTCATTTCTGATAAAAGAAGACATACTTCGTACTAATATACAGATTTTTCAGTCTATTTAAGGTATGTTACGATAAAAAGCTAAGATTTTATTTAAAAAAAATACTTTTCCCCCCAGTTTTCTCATATAATACGAACAGTATAGTACTTACCTCCAATTTAATTATTTTATTATCCATGGAAAGCTATTTTCCCACCTGTACTATGGCTAGCATGACACCTGATATCAAAACAAAGGCCTACTTGTAAATTTCCTGAGCAGCAAGAAATCTGTTTCACATGGCGTACAATTAAATAAAGTTGGTGACCAATTGTCAATTTGACAACAAACATATAGACATTGCCGTTCGTGTTCTAATAAAGCACACAAGAACAAGATACGTTAGTGCAGCTTGCAATGTTCCACTATGTAGTGGTACCTGTTTTTAGAAATTTCATGGAAAGTAAATTGTATAAATTCTTAAACTTTTTAATACAAAATATATGTAATTTATAAATCCTCCGGTATATTTTATTATTTACAAATAATTTTTTGATATATCAAAAATATTTTGATATATAAAAAGAAATGCAAAACATAATATTTAAATGGTTCCCAGTGGGTAGTTGGAAACATACTTCCCCCTAAAAACATTTTCTTAAAACTAAAATTTATTTTAAGTAATAAAATAAAGAAATTTATTTTTATTAACCAACCTTAACCCCAAAAATATTTAATGTAACATTACTATCAAAGAATTGCCTCATAAATGATTAATTGGACAATAATTTTTTCAGTTACTAGTGATTCTAATAACAGAACAAGGAAATATTTCCTAAAACAATATAGCAGAATCAAGTTGCAAATAGTATTTTTCTTCTCATAAAGAGTGATAATGAACTGGAAAATACAATAACTGAGCCAGTTAACAAGTTCTATGGATATTAACAAAGCAGGCATAATACCAGGAACAAAGGCATATTCAGTTTAATATACATCTGCAGTGATCATTAGACCATGTGTGAATTCACCTGGAGATGGGAGTAGTTCAATGAAATCTACATGAATGACTATCGACCGATATATTGAGTTTCTGTAGTGATGTCGGGGTACATTGGTGTGTTTTAGATTATTGACCTGGGATATATTAACTGCAGTTAATAGAATATTATGTCGCATACGGTGATTTAGGCTAATTTCTATAACTAGTCTAAATAGGCTCTAGGCATTAAATTATTAACACTTGCAAAACAAATTATTTCAATCAATCTTAGTTTTATAAATACAGAACAGATATCCGATAGTTGATTTCTGACTCTGAGTTTGAGAAATGCTTATTTTAAGAATTATTATTGTTTAATGGATGAACGAATGAAAAATTTACTTTGTAAAACACACTAACTTTTCGGAGTGATTAACTCGTTTTTCCTTTGTTTATTTATTTGATTATTTTTTAAATGGAAATGTTTGTATATTTGTTAACAATAATATATCAGTTTTGATAACGTGTTCCAATTATATATATATATATATATGTATATATATATATATATATACTATTGGGCATTAAAATTGCTACACCAAGAAGAAATGCAGATAATAAAATGATATTGTTTGGACAAATATTGTATCTTAGAAATAATAAGTGAGTACATTTTTTAAATTTTTTTAGAAATTTGGGTGCACAGATCCTGAGAAATCAGTACCCAGAACAACCACTACTGTCAGTGATAACAGCGCTTATATGCCTGAGGATTGAGTCAATCAGAGATTGGATGGCATGTACAGGTACAGATGCCAATGCAGCTTCAACACGATGCTACAGCTCATCAACTGTAGAGACTGGCGTATGGTGACGAGGCAGTCGCTAGGCAACCATGGACTAGACGTTTTCTATTGGCGAGAGATTTGGTGAAAGTACAGGCCAGAACAACAGCCGAACATTTTCCGTATCAAGAAAAGGTCCGTACAATACCAGAAACATGCGGTCGTGCATTATCCTGCTGAAACATAAGGTTTCACACAGCTCGATCAAAGGTTAGAGCCACGGGCCTTAACACACAAGAAATGTAACATGCACTGTTCAAAGTGCCATCAATGTGGACAAGAAGTTACCGAGACGTGTACCCAATAGCACCCCATACCATCACGCCAGGTGATGGGTCAGTATGACGATGATGAATGCTCTCTGCAAATGTGCGTTCACCACGATGCCGCCAAACACGGATGCGACCCTCTTGATGCTGTAAATAGAACCTGGATTCATCTGAAAAAAATGACGTCGACTCATTCGTGCGTCCAGGTTCATCGCTCATCACACCATTGAAGATAATCCTGTCTATGACGCAGCGTCAAGGCTAGCCGCAGCTATATTTTCTGAGCTGAGAGTCTATGCTGCTGCAAACATCGTCAAACTGTTCGTGCAGACACTTGTTGTCTTGCAAACGACCCCAATTCTTGACTCAAGGTTCGTGATGTGGATGCACAATCCATTAAGGTCATGCGGGTAACAAGCCTGTCTTTTGGGCTGCTAGTGATAGGGGTCCGTTGAGGTCTATCACGTCATTCTGCATTAGGCGGAGACGTTCAAATGCAATTTTTGTATGAGAATCCAGCCGAACAACTTCCTCATTTAAACACATTGTAGATGTCTCTGACGGCACTTTTTTGTTTGGATGCACGGAAAAGCTAATAATTTGCAGACCAGAGCACCTTCTTCCTGTCGTTTAAATTTCACGTCTGTAGTATGTATGTCGTCTTCTTGGTGTAGCAATTTTAATGGCTTATAGTGCATATATATACATTATAAAGTTTTAAAATAAAAGTTAATTGGTGGAAACAAATTTTATATATTATTTTTTAAACATAAAAACAAATGTAAATAATAACTTTTCTCATAAAAAGAATGCTTAAGCATCCGTTATATGAGGATTATTCATTGTTTTTGCTTAATGAATCAATAATTTATGAGAATCTTTGAATGTTTCTGAAATATATTAAATCAAAATTATGTATTTTAACTCTAGTAAAGTTCTCCAGTTAATGGAAAGCTCTTTTGAACTCTACCATCTTTTTTGAAAACATTCATATTATTAAAAACACCAACGACTACAGCAATGTTATGGTAAAAATGTAGATGATATACAGGGTGAGTACAAATGATGTACTCTATTTTTAAAAAAAATATATTTTCGAAACTGTACTCCATACAGTATTACAATAGGTGATGCATGAATGTAAAGAGAAATATGCCAAATCTTTTTCCACCAATGATCAACAGAACATTCAAGATCACTATGATTGAAATTCAAATATGGTGACAATGACAAAGAAGAGTTTTTGCGTGCTAGAGTATTCAAGGGTTATTTCAGTGCAGCGAGCATTTAGAAATCACTACGAAAAAGAAGAAGCATCCAACAAGAGCATTTTTCGATGGTATCATTAATTTAAGAAAACTAGTTACATGCGTAAAAAGAAAAGCAGTGGCCTGCCAAGTGTCTCGGAAGAAGGAACGGAGAGGGTATAGTAAAATTTTGTTTGAAGTCCGCGGAATTCTACAAGATTTGCCACCTGTAAACTTGGAATGCCCCAGAAAACAGAATGGAAAATTTTACGAAAAAAATTATGTTCCAAACTGTATCATTTGCAATTGATACATAATAATAGAGAGTGTCAAGTAAGCATTTGTGCAACAATACGAACCATTGGTAGAGTGATGCTGCAAAATGTATGATCATGGGATTTTCATGTAAAAAGAGAGTCACACATCGAACATTTGTAACAGGAAAAAGAAAACTTGGTGTATTTCTCTTTACCTTCATGTATCACTTATTCTTTGGTAAAATGATCTTTTTAAATTCGGGTCTACCATTTGTACTCATCATGTGTATAAAAATTAACCAGACACTTCACGCACGAAAAAACGAACTTAACTTCACGCGCCGGGTATCTCATACCCAAGAGTGTTTACTTTTTCTTTTTTTCGTAAAATTTGCATATAAAGGTGAAGCAAGAAAAGTAGGAAATACAAAATGTTTATTGGCCTTTTCGAACATAAATTTAGTTTCTCTGTTCTTTTTATTAGGGCATTAAATACATTGTGTATTCATTCCTTTAGTCTTCGTCACAAGTAATTGTGATATTTTCACTGGATCTTTTTTTAAAATTTCGTAGAAGCTTTGTTTACTAGCTTTTACATTCTTCTGTAAATCTAAATCAAAATCATTTCACAAATAAGTGTATGGTTCGATGTTTAGTAGGTAGTTTCTGACTACTTACAAAATAATTTGCGCATTTATTGCCGCAATGTTCAACAACATAAAAATTGTTGTCATAGGCTAACGATTACGTTTTCTAGCCATCAAATATGATGTGGTCATTTTATCAAGGACAATAATTGCTTCCTCAGTTAAATTATCTGGAAAGATTTCATAAGATGAATCATACTTGCTTTATATTCTTCATCATTCGATATTCATCCTCATCCCCGGAAAGAGACTTTCTTCTTCCGAAAATACAGTTGTTCTATATCTATTAAATACTGTATTTATTAAATTACTTGAATATCACATTTCTTCATCATAACTACCATAACGCACAAAAGCATAAGGAAGATTTTAAAGCGTGCTCATGCATTTAGAACTGTAACAGTGATTCACGCTCCGGGTATGACCATACCTGAAGAAGCGGTATCCAAACATATACATTTGGAATTCGCCTATAAGCTGAGACCCCTCAAAGGATATGACCTTAAAGTCAGCTACACGAGAAACTATTCATTTTTCGAAAAAAGGTTTAGATGGGGTCTTGAAAAAAATTAGGCGGTGGGTATGGCATTCCCTGCACGTGAAGTGCCGGTTTAGTTAATAAATAGTTGAAATTCGTATTTATAAAACAAAAATCAACATATTTTGATTATTTTATCGAAAGACAATATTGCTACTTTTGTACCATCCTGATAAACAAAACGATACAGATATCCTTCAGCATTTAAAAAAAAACACATTCTTTTTTTTATTTAAAGAGTACCAAAGAGAAAGAATAGATCTAACCTCAAGTAAAAGAAAGAGAACAAGTCTTCACTCCAGTTGATAACTGAGACTTTTTCTGCTGAGCTCCAAATAACTTGCTATACTCAATCTAAATTTATATCGTCGCATGCCAACACGACCAATAAAACGGTAGATTAACTTCGCATTCACTTACAATCCTGGAACAAATTTTGAACTCAGGAACGGGTAGTGACAGGAGAGACTCACATTTATCAATCGTGGTAAATGTGACTGGAAGATTTCTGCCTGGCGTAATTTATTACAGTAATTTAAAACAGCAATTTGTTGCCGAGAGCAGCGGTTAGAAGATCTCTTATCCGCGTCCTTTATTTTCAAGAGCGGGAAGTTTTAGGTCCTACAACTGTCGACGTTTATGATCGCGAGGCAGTTATTTATTGGTCGTTAATTTGTCCAGCATTCTACTTTTATTTGAGCGTCAGATATTTGCATTGAAACTCTGCCTCCCTAGTTTTGTGCTTCAGTAATATTTGTCACCTTTTCCTTTATATATTATGTAAATGTGAAAAATAAGAATGTGAAATGGATTTCTTAAGTACTTTTAGAATTAGTTTTGAAGAATTGTTTGTTGTGTATATGAATTGCAGTCAATTATAGTTATTATAACAAGTGGAAATAAAACTTAATTCAAGGGTTTTCGTCAAAGAAAGTGGTTTTTAATTTTTATTCATTGGATACTGAATAGAATTCAACTAATTTGATATTTTAAACTGGGAATTTTTGTAATTTATAAAAAAGACATATACAAAACTCTGTAGCTTGATTTTAATAAATTTATTTAACGTGTGTTAAAAATTAGTTAATTCTAAGTTGTCTTGTTTCTGTTAGTATTATTACGAGTATCGGAAATAATAAGAAACATTTAGTAATTTTCATAAGAGATGCAGTTAAGTTATACTAAAGAATTGGTTTTACTTTTAAATGAAATAAAAATAAGATCTCATGATTGTTTCGAGATTATCCTGTAAATACTCTTGCTAAGGAATTTATTTAAGGTCATTGATTTATAATAATGGGGGCAAACCTATGATTTACGAGACAGATACTGACTCACGAAGGCTTTTTAAATTACCCACTTTTGTTCATATTTATCAATTTATTTTTTATCGTAAAAAGTGAACACACTCAAACAGTAGAAAATATTAAAATGATGAAGTTTAAATATCTAATTTATAATTTATGAAAAAGTAATTCTAAATGGAATTCGGTAATGTGTTTCACTGCATATGTGAATGACTCATAACAGTTGGGCAAGCTTAGCAGTTGAATTTATTTTGAACAATCTTTCAGCTTAAATCAAAAAAGGATGCGACATCAAATGGTGGAAATGGCGACATAGATTCAGTGACCCATGGGCTATTATTTAAAAAAGATTATGAACAAAACTTGACAAACTTCCAAAAAAGTTCGTCATTGCTGATTTATAAGAAATTATTTCTATGAGATACATTGAAATAATTTAAGCTTTAGAATCAAGGTTGCCATTTTCTTAGTTTTTTTTTCCTGAAAAACTAACAGTTATAAAATAAACATTATAAATTGCTGCAGTAATTTAGTTGCCACATTTTTTATCTGACGAACAGAAGAATGATTGCAAAAATAAAAGAATGAAGTGATTTTAGACAAATTTAATACTCTTAGGGAAATTAGTTATTCCGTATTCTGTTTAAAAACTTAAAACTTTGTAAGCGATATTATATTAATAATAAAGTTTATTTTAATAAATGAAAGGTTGTTTTGTATTTATTTACTGACTTATTTATTTAACATTTAATTAGAACATTTCTATGGGTATAAATTTGTATAACTAGATTATTTTATAATAGCATATAAGTGAACAAAATGCTAAAAATAATGTTAAAGAAGGTACAATTCCCATTACTAAAGTTTATGACTTCGTAAAACTAAAGTTTTTTTTTTTTTTTTTTAAAAAAAGATTATAATTTATTAAGAGTTTTTATATACGTGCTGAAAATTCTAAAATAACCTCTTAACTTATTTTTTGAAAGAATAAGATAAAATTTTAAAATAAATAAATCTTAATATTTATTCTTGATCAAAAGTAAGTATGAGAAATAAAACCCTTAAAGAAAAAAACGCTTTAATAAAGATGTAATATAAAATATTATCACAACTTTTATCATTAAAAACTTAAGATTTTATAACCTTTCAAATATTTTGCAATCGTTAAATCGCCTTTAAGCGGCTCGGAAAACTGTTTTTATGAATACTGTGTTTTGTAATATATATATTTTAAAAAAATACCTTAATGAAGGATGTAAAATTTTAATAGCGGGGTTTCTTACTTCCAGATTGAGTTAGGTTAAAATCGGAAAAAAATGAATAATTTATTATAAAATGTAACACATAAAAACCTCCAAATTAAGTTAAGAAATAATTTTGAAACAAAATCATGATAGACCATAATACAAAAACCATCAATTTCTTTTTGAAAAATTAAAGAGTTTACTGTCTTAAAATGAAGTATGTTTATTATTTTTTATACAGATAAATAATTAAAATCATTATATTAAAACAGTTTTGCTAATTTCATTTGACTTCGAAACGCATTATTGATTTACATAAAATTAATACATTTTCACAAAAAATTGTTAATCTAAGCACAAGTATTCCAAATATACGTATATCCCTTATATTATCATGCCCAGAAATTTTGGAAATTTTTATTTTTAAATTCAAAAAAGTGGATAAGCTTATAAACCGATTCACTAATCTCGGAAAAAATGTTATTTAGGAAATTCCTAGTTTTTTTGTATAGATCTTAAAATTTGCATTCACTCATTGGGATGTATGTATATAATGTTCATCATACGGCAAGTTTTCCCCCAGGACATGGAACTTAGGTCGACGATCACTTCCTATATAAATTTCTTTTATCACTCATTTTACAAAAAAAGAAAAAAATGGCGCAAAATATGCAAGATGACAAATGAATGGGAAACAAATGCATCAGCTCCATACATGATTACCTGAAATAAATTTATAGCTCTTGGAGTCTCTCGGCTTATATTTAGAAACATACGGTAGGTGTATGTATATATATATATACATGTGTGTATGTTTTACGTTAAATTTATTATTTAGAACAAAAAATATAGTAACATGCACTCATAATTTATCCGTGTAGTTTAATTTACACGTATTTTTGACACAAACATGAGACAAATCATTTCTTAATGTATGTTTTAAATCTTTTACTTAACTTGTCACAGTTAGGTTAAAGAACATGTATTTATTCTATAACAAAAATATATCACTTACTATTTCATCGCTTATAATACCGCAATTTTGACAAGTTATCACGCAATCTAGTAGACTCCCGCATACTTCACTATGATGGCTCTTTTTAAAATACTTTTCATTTGTAATATATGTTCATATTTCTCTATGTCACGTGAGAATCATTATATATAACAGCTTCACATTCTGTGTGATAGCGTTCATTAAGAATAATCACTGCAGATGATTAATTCTAGCAAACATTTAATAAATGGAATGTTATAATAGAATGTTAATGCATAAAGAATTGTGTAAAAATGTTCCGTCACCTTACTCATATTGGGGTTATCACTGAAAAAATTCATCGAATAAATTATTGTGGAAATAGCTTTCCCAAACAATATTTTGGCAGAATATCACACATAGAATAAGCTGAATTATCTGTAGCTGTAAAGAGTAAACGAATTGCTTTCGCAAATATGCAGTTTTAGCGAGTAAAAATAATTGGCTTGTTACTATTTTTTTTGTTTTGTTCTTACGTGCAAATTGCTGTTAATAATAATTATTTCTTGACATCATGGTTCTTTATTTTTGTAATGCAGTGCGTAGAGCTCAGTAACGAAGATGTTGCCATTAAACCATCCTCCCGATATCAACAGCTTTACGATACAATCGGAATGCTAAGTAATAATACGGTGAAGAAAACAGCAAATGAATCATCTTAGAAGGAGCCATTTGCAGAAATTTTTGCTTGTTTTGAAGGGAAAACACAATTATCCAGATAAAGGAATGTATCGGACGTACCTTTTAAATAACCTTCCTGTATTTATTGTGCGGATATGTCCTTTTGTCCGGAAAGATAATACGGGCGAAGCTTGTGTAATCCTGATGGAGATAGTATTGGTTTTCTCTTTTTTTCTTCTTACAAGCTTTATAATAACAAATAGAATAGAACAGCAATGTGTTTCTGGAACTATCTAAGAAAACTGGGTAATTATTGAACACAATTCAGAATTAAATTAATGTTTGAATTTTATAAATGATAACTAGAGTTTACTTTTTATACGTATAATAAAGCAAAAGGTTTCTAATAACTTTTTTCCCACTCGTATTTGAAATATTTTATGAGAGAAATAAATACTTTGATTTTACTAAATTGAGTCTCAGATAAAACAAAAATGATTAGGTTTCAAATAGTTTCCATTGTACTATATTTCAAAATTGCTCATCATAATATATTTACAATCAAGAATAAAAAACTTAGATGAAAAATAATACCTTAGAAATTATTATTAAAATATTATACTATATTCTTAGGGAATTTTAAATTCAAATAATATTTGTATACATGTAGCATTAAACGAATCATTACAAACTATTGAAATATCCATTTACAGAATATTATTCAATTCTTTATAATTTGTAAACTACAAAAAAAAAACACAAAGAGACAAACAAATTCCATCCAAGATTTAAAAAGCATTTTTAAAATTATATTCATATCACTGGTTGTACTCAAAATAGGTGTTCTCTTATAAAAAGCATATTTGTTCGAAAAATTAAGCATTAACCAAACAAAAAGACAAGACAAAAAATAATCTAATTATTTTATTCTAAAAGTTTTTGCCAGTAGAAAAACTTTAAAAAATATTTATATACTACAGTTATTCAAAATTTATGTTAGAATTCTTATTTTATCTTTAAAATACCATTTTTCAAAGACTTATTTATAATGCAAAAAAAATCGGAGAATATAACTTTTTAAGATATCCTTTGTTTAGATCGTATCATACATTTTCTGTTATCAAAGTACCAGTTATTATAAAAACATATGTGTGTTGTTGTTTCTTATCCTACTTGATTGACAGAAACATCTAGATCAAGTCCATGAACCCATACGTTTTTAAACAAAGAAGAGCTGTAACTGGACAGGTGCAGCTAGCTCTTATGGCAACCAATATAAGTCAAGATGTGTGCAGGAGTGGCTGGGTCACATTGCAGTTATAGGACAAGGAAGTTAAACTTTAACAACCACCATATGCCGTTGAGCTCGAGTATGTTCACTGAGAAGTCCAGCAAGAATCACACACACATCACACACTTTTCATCTTGCCTACAGAGCTTGTCCCAATCAAAGCAGCACCAGTGCAGTTTCCTTCATACCACTCATGTACGGGGGTCTGCCTCCAAGAGGGATTGATATCCTGTTTGACTCGGGTAGCAAGTTCTGTAAAAATAAGACAGCTATGTTGTGTAGAATCTTTATGGCTCATATGCAATCTCATTCCTGAAGATTTTCACGTGAGACGGTACCCATTGAAAAAAAACTCATAACATCGGCACTGAAGCAATTTAAAAGTTCGTTGTAGTTCTGTCACTCCCCCATGCCTCAACCCTCAGACAAATGCTGAATAGATCTTTTTTTAGGGGGGAACACATGTATAAAATATAAATTGCGAATTGCTTGCTTTCTGATCTTCAAATTGATGAATGATCCAAATGATGTAAATTTTAAGCTGTTTGCACACACACACACACACACACACACAGTGTTGAATTTTATGATTAAATTGCATGCCAATTTCATACAAGCATCTCATTTCAAAGGAATTTATAGTTGAGTTTGATTTAAGATATAACTTAAATGATATATTATTCATCATCTACAATATGCCATATTTCAATGGATTAGCAAATATACTGACAATTGATAATGAGACTGAAATCACAATCAAAGTAGAACGTGTATGAAAATTAAGAATTTAGTTCAACATTTACTGTTGCAAAGGATAGTTTCTGATATTTTAAAATAGCAAGAAGAAATAGCAGAAATAGGCTCCATGATTTTTAGTTAAAGTAATGAAGGTGCTGTGAAGAATATATGTATCATTTCTTTAAAAACATAGATTGGTACAAAAGTTTGAAATCAATGTCATTTTCTTACTCAAACTGTTGAATAGGAGTAACTTAGTATTTACTTGAAATTATTATAGTTTTGCTTGAAAAATGGCTTAATACGTTTTGATACGCATCGTACTTGAAAAGCAAAACACAAAGTATCAACATCACCAATTCAACGATAAGATGAAGGTATGCAAATGGAAATACAAATCATTTTAAATATGGTTTATTAGATTTAGAAATCTCGTAAGCAATATTTTATTTTCAAACTTTACATTCATGTAACACGAACGCTATTATCTCAATTACTTACATTACGTTGAAAACAATACTTTTTAAGTGATAGAAATAAGTTTTTAAATGCTAAACTTTAAATTTAAAATAAATGTTTGTTAAGAGCCATATGTTCTAATGTCATGTAAATTTATAATAAAATCAGAAAATGTGTATAAATTGTTAAATATATCATCAACCACCTAAAAAAACTTTCGAGTGTGTGTGTGAGTTTTGCTTCTAGTAAATATCAAAACACAAAGTATCAACATCACCAATTCAACGATAAGATGAAGGTATGCAAATGGAAATACAAAATCATTTTAAATATGGTTTATTAGATTTAGAAATCTCGTAAGCAATATTTTATTTTCAAACTTAAATTCATGTAACACGAACGCTATTATCTCAATTACTTATATTACGTTGAAAACAATACTTTTTAAGTGATAGAAACAAGTTTTTAAATGCTAAACTTTAAATTTAAAATAAATGTTTGTTAAGAGTCATATGTTCTAATGTCATATATAATAAATTGTCATGTTTATAATAAAATCATAAAATGTGTATAAATTGTTAAATATATCATCAACCACCTAAAAAAACTTTCGAGTGAGTTTTGCTTCTAGTAAATATCAAATCTTCCAAAAAATATATTTTCTTGTTTTAAAAGATACACTTTTAACTTTTAATTTTTCAGGAATACTTTTATTTCGTCATTTTTATTTACTCTGGTTTTTCAGATTCCTTTCGTTTCCAAAAAATAATCATAGCATAAAATTTTGAGAGGCGGAGCTCAAGAAAAATCATTTTTCCCAACTTGAATCTTAAATCATTTAAGTCGAAGGCAACCGCACAAAAACACCGCATTTTCGATTCAAAGGAATTTTCTTCAAGAACCAATGATCGTTTTGGCAGCATTTGTTCCTCAGTCAAACGTAATCCGTTTCGTTCGAATTCGAAAATCATGTCTTTCCAGGAACACAAGAGTGAGGAGTTCTAAATTACCTTCTGGGCTATCTTGGAAGAAAAGATCTTAGTGAAAGGAATCTAAAAGCCGAAGCTTCAGATTAAATTTTGAACGAGCACCATGCCACCTTCACCTGTACAAGAATTTTCCAATTTTATCGTAGTTCAGCCACTTCACGATGGCATTGAATTTCCTCGATTTGTGTCAGTGGTGCGCGGCTTTTGTTCTGTACAATAATTAGAAGCCCACGAAAACTCAATCGTCGCTTTAATTTAGATGGAATAAAGCGAGACTTCAACATTTCAAAGTCATGTTCTCTTTCAGCGTTAGTTAAGTCTAACGGAAGATTCCAGCTCACCTGCATTTAAATAGCTGTATTTTAATTAACTAGGAAGAAAAGTCTATGCTTGTAAACATCATAAGAGAGAAAAGAATCGAGAAACTTTTCGCGACTTTCATTTCTCTTCAACTCTAACCACGCGTTTCATCTCAACAAATTATCTCTGATTTAATCTTAATTGAAAAATTCTTTTTTAAATAAATCTATTACTTTTGTATTTTACGCTTTCAGGTATTCATACAGTGTGTTTATATATTTTTATGTGTTTCAATATTTTTATAAGATACATATATATATATATATATAGTATATATATGTGTGTGTGTGTTTCGTAATATTCGCTTTATTATTTATTTATTCCATGAATTTGGGATTAATTTTAGAGTTGTTCAATGGATAAGGAATCTTGATAGTGTTTTATATCTTCATTTTATTATTTCGGTGGACAACACACTCACAAAGATACAACAAAGGACTATTTACAAAGACAATGGACAAACAATTACATTAACATTGTAAAAACAAGTATCGGCTGGTGAATTTACCCTGAAAATGAAAGTTTTTATACCTAGCTGGCATCGAGAGTATTTACACCTATTCAATAACTCACATGACTTTCGTAGAAGTCTCTTCTGATTGATTCAGATAATCGGATGATGATGTCTTGTGTAATTGTTAATTTCAATACGCTGAGGTTTTTATCTCTAAGACATAAACATACGATTACATCCCGGTTGGCGGGTAAGCTAACATATAGTTATTTACGAGCAAGTTAAGGGGCGCAGAACTATTACAATTTAAATACTTGGAATACGCATTTAACCTGAATTATTACACAGACAAACGCGTGCGCACACATACACACTCATATATATACATAGGGAGAGTAATGAACATGTATTTATATTCAGAAATATTTTTATTAATTACACATACAACGCAATAAATTTCAAGTTTCAAAAGAATCAGAAAAAATAACAAACTATGAACATTTTACTAAATACTGCTTAATTCAAAAATACCCAATTAATTTTATTAATAGCTATTTGAATAAAGAAATTAAAAAAAGTAAGGATTAAAATTCCATAGTTTATTAATAGTTTATTATTATAAATTTATCATTTTTCCTAGATAGATAATGTTACCTCCAAATTCTAATTTTAGATAAAATTACTTGTTCTCTTAGATTTTTTTTAAAAAAATTAATTAAATTTTTTTTTAAATCATATATAATTTTAGTGTCCATAATTAGGTAATGGTAGTATGTTTAAAATTCTTAATTTATTATTTCTATTATTTTCATACTTTTGCTAAGTGCTACTATTCAGCCAATTCTATGCTTTGAATTTGCATTTGGGTCCAGATTCTGGCAATAACTTGTTTATTGTACTAAGATTTAGCGCGCACTGTGCATTTTTGAATTCAATTTCTAGGTAAGTTACCTTTTTCTCATAATGTATTTAGATTTTCTATCTGTTATTTTCAATAGGTTTTTCCTTATTATTATTAACAGAAAGGGGAACCGGTTGGCAGGCCACAAAACATGTTGAATCTCACTTTTATTTTAACAAATATATTTTTTTTTTCAAATTTTGAAAAAGAAAAAATACAGTAAAATTATAAAATTTTTATTTTAAAGACATACAAAGAAACTTTTAAATACTGCTCTGTGATCGAAAGGTACCTGCTAAAACTATTAAATTATTTAAGCTAGATTGAAATTGAAATATTAGAGCTATGAGAAAAACATTCCCGAAGAAAACCTTTTTATCTGATTTATAACGTGTGTTCCATAAATAAAACGATGAGGTTTTTTTAATTTGTTTAAATTTTTTTTAAACATTTATAAACCCCGTGCACCACGCAATGTATAGCACGGGGGCATACAACACAGACAGAAGAAAGGATTACAACACAAACATCCATGCCTTCTCCGGGATTCGAACCCAGTCCCTACGGCACCGCAGTCAGCAAACGATGAGGTTAACACTTAGTTTTCGACATGTATCAAAATTGTTGATGATTATTACATTCAAAATTCGTTTAGTGTGCACGATTTTTGAGATGTAATAAATGATATTTGAAATTTTTCTCTCTGAAATAACGTAAATTTAAAAGAAATTTAAGCTTTCCTACTAATTTCATTAAACGATTGGTAAATAGAAATTAATACATTCCAATAAATTTACAATCACTTATTTGCTTTACTTTCAAAAAAAAAAAAGAAAAGAAACGAGTTTTACAGTAGTCGCATATGATGTGTAACATCAGACTTGTTATCATGGTAAATACGCAATAGTGATTTTAATCCTGAAAGAAATGAATCGGTTTTGACTGGAAATAATTTTTTATTGAATAATTATATCTTTAATGAAAATTTTATTTAATTAACACAAGGAGTAATGCAGTTTTTTATCAAAAATATTTATTATTGTTCAATTTGAGGAAGAGCGGAGACAATAGATTTATGAAAACTAAAGTATGACACATATACTTGTGATTTCAAAGTATTTAAAAATCGCTGAAAAACGGTGTCAATAACAGTACTACTGTTAGTTGTCAAAACATTTCAATTAGTGTTCATTTCGAGCTTGAGTTCAACTTTCAGAAATCTATGAGCTGCTCAGCTTCTGGCAAATTGAAGTTAACGTGAAAATCACCACTCAAAAATCATGGGAAGCTAGTGATAGTTTTTTTTAAAAGAGCAAAACCACCTTCGGTATACGGTAAAAGTACAAAATGTAGGAAATCTTTAACTTTTTGAACCGTTTGATTCGGAGAAATGTATGCGACCACCAAAATGACAAGACTTGCTGGTATGTGTGGTAGGCGGGCGTCTTAATTGCTATTACAGTTTTACCCCCAAACGAGGGTAGCGAAGAGACACCGTCAAGCGCATGCTTAAAAATTAGAAATATTAGAGAAAATCAAAAATACCCTTTACTTAATTAGTTAGTTTTTTTTTAATCGAGAAATATTTTTTAATCGTAATTAAAAATATTATATTGACAGTGACAGGAATTAACCTCAAAGTATGAAAATGATAAGCACTTAAATATTTATTCAAATAATTCCATATTACTTACTCCTATTTTTCTTAAGAATGATGAGCTTTGCAGACGCTTACCAGGAAATATAATTATTAATATGTAGTTTACACACATCACAAAATATATTCTCAGATTTCACACACAACGAGCCCTGAGACTTTGACAGTTGAGCGTAAGAATCACAAGTTTATTTTGGATGAAGTCTAATAAGACTTGCTGCTATGTGCGGCAGGCGGGCGTCTTAATTGCTACTACAGTTGGACCCCGAGACGAGGCTAGCGAAGAGACACCCCAAGGCGCTGAATTGGTCAAATCAAACAGCGCGCGCTTCCCCCGACTTCCTGTTACGCATTTCCGTCCCTTTTCACGAAATCACTCCAACAAATATCCAGCAACCGAGAGTAAAGATGTTACATATCAAAAAACAGCATTAAAGTAAAAGAAGTAACAATTAATCTTGGTATCAAAATTCCCAAATCATTAACAATATAGATGAAAAACTGAAGAATATAAGAAAAAAAATACAAACATTAAAATTTTTTGAAACAACAAATAAAGACAAGAAACTATTATTGTTTTGGATTGATATGATCCAATAAGTCTACCTAGAAAACTGACACCTACTTTTACATCAATGTACGTTTTTATAAGATTTGGCAGAGGAATATTATTTTTCGTTTTCATGCTGGGGAAAATCTTTTGTTTTGACGACAGGCTCGTGTTGAATAAATATGTGCTATAACAACTAAAGCAATGTCTTTCCAATGACAAATGTTCACTTTTCTTGTAACTATGGGCTATACGCGGGTCTATCTTCTCTAACTCTCGGGTTTTTTCCCCCCATCCAGCCAACTTTGAAGTAAAAGAATTCCACTCCACAAACGAACGTCACGACTAAATAAGAAATAAATAGTCAGTAAGATTTTGAATAGATTTATGTGTATATACAACATAGCTACGCTAGTCGGCCTGAATTATAGTCGCTTATTCCTGAACTGGAGTTCAAAGATATTTGAAGGTTTTTCTTTAGCGAGTTCAGAGGTTGCATCTCATTTCAGGAAAATATTCGTTATCTCTTATTTTTTGTCTTGTCCACATATCACGTACTTAACTCTAGTGATTAAATTATTAACAGTTAACTATTGTGAATATCTTTTGGTCATCATTTAGTGTTCAACTAATGCGTCTCAATTACTGCTGTTTTCAGATCTCCACCTCAAACGACCCGAGGAAGAAGGACTGTGACAATCTGTTACAGTGGTTCTCAAACTTCTTTTTGATGCGGTACACTTTTAACAACTTCAAAATTTGGTTGCACTCTAACAATAGAATACATTTTAGAGAATTTTACTTATCTCTAATACACTTTATAAAAGGGTTTATGATAATAATTTTCAATGCTAAATAAAATAACATGTTTGCCAAAGGCAACAAAATGCTTATTGATTAATTAATTGCAAATTAATTATAAGAATACACATTTAATGCGAAATCTGAGCTTCATGATTTTTGATAATTTCGCCTATATTTGGTCGTGGAAATGATAATGCCACTCTCATTTCGATATCCACATTTAATAGTCTCGATCTTTTTTTTCGATTTTATATTTGTTTATGCTGAACATTCTAATTCATATAAATAAGATACAGAAATTTTTAACAATGTTTTTAAAGTTTTTTTTTTTTGGCTATTATGGGATATTCGCTTCTAACTTTAATTCAAAATGAATTAATTGACTCTTCTGAATGTTTTGAAATTAAATATCGATTATTACAGAGCAAAATTAGTTCTTCCTTTTCATTCAAAGTTGATTCATATACATATGTGTCTGTTATCACAAATAGGTTATGTATGTGTGCCCAATTAACTTTTTTTCATATCAAAATTTGAGAAGTAATGAACAAAACTCTCTCCACTATTGTTGTCAAAGGTCAATAACAATTTTTATGAATGGCATATTTCTATAAAAAAAACCCGAATGATTCAGTTCCAGATTTTTTTCTTAGTGTATATTTAATAATTTTTGAATAAGCTCGTGACACATTTCAAGAATTTGATGGCACACTACAGTGCCATGGCACTGTGGTTAAGCATCACTGATCCATCACGTCAAATGTGGTTTCATCAGGTATTTACTCATTACTTTGTTTGTAGAAGTTTTAATTTCAGCACGAAACAAATTGCTGGAGAAAAGGTTCGAAAGAATCTTTGTTTATACCTTTCTTATGAAACATCAACTTTCTTCTGAAAGCAGTTGACAAATATCAATACAGATTTCATCTTTAATGTATAAAAATAATCCTTTTATTTCTAGAATCTAAAATGGTTTTGAATGAGGCATCTGATAAGTGAATGTATTTTCATTGACTGAAGAAACGTGCCGAGACAAAGAAAAGAACCAAAATCATTATCATGGGATTCTCCAAAATAGTAACCTCTTCGCATTATAAGCCCCTCAGGGGGCTCTCCTTCTTTAGGTGAGTACGGGTGTCACAATCCCGAGGTGCCCTAGTGATCTTTTCCTTTTCCCATGGGGTTTACTGTCTTTGGTAAACACGGGCTTCACGAACCCGGGGTACCGTAGTGATCCTTCTCTATTTTCGACCCTCTTTCTTGTCATTCAATTCATTCTTTCTTTATCTTCCCGTCTAGACCACAGATATTAAAACAAATGTTTGGCGCAGTATAGCCGAAGTCGGCTCTTGCGCCAATAAACCCCAAAATCACTCACTCACTCGCATTATAAGCATTGTTCTACTGTCAACAAACGCACATGCTTTTCTGAGGTAGCTATGAATAATCCCCTTCAGATCCATCTGAAATGTATAAAAGCAGGCAGGAGAGGGACAGATAAGAGGTCGTAAACATTTTTGAAAGCCCTTACTAGAAAACTTAGCCTTCAGTTCATTCTCTCCGTTCGTCCATGTACTGTGGTCAAAATAACTTCACCATGTTACGTGCAAGTGAGTAAAACAATAATAATTATTATTTTAATTTGTTTTTTAAAAAAAACTTAAAGTATATTAAAATAATGATCAGCTTTTATTACTCATAGTGATTTATCAAAACTTCTTAAGTGCCATCGGCGTGTATACACATCCTGCTCAGCTGGTGGGTTTGGTGCTCCAGACGTGTATACTCGTCTTTCCAAAGGACTTATTCTTACATTGTGCTATTCTGTTTAAGACTAAGCCCCCATTACTTTTGAAATTCAATAAAATGATATTGGTCGAGTGCTTCTAAAGAATATACTTATTTCGGAGAAAAAGAAAGAAAGGGATTAATTTTTTTGAAAGGGTATATTCCAGGGTGTTATTTGTCAAGGAGAAATATTTGCCGTGAGTCTTGCTATCAATGCATTGAATTTGATGCTGGTTCATGTGTTCAACCATGTTTCTGGATATATCACACAATAGATAAATTATAATTTTTTTATTATGTTGTAACTCTAGACATTAAATTTTATATTTTCATTTGTTTATCTTATCTTTTTCTGTTCTTTTTTAAAGTGAAAATAAACAATTTTTAGGTTGAAAACAAGGCTTTTCTTTTCCCATATAAACCGATCAACAAAGCGTGCTTGTGGGAAAAACCTTGGCATTGGGGGGGGGGGTGAATTTCGTATTTTTCCTCGGCAGTTGAGGGGTTAAAACATTTAGTGAACATTTTAAATGTTATAAGTATTTTTGAACTTCTCTCGATAAAAATTTTAAAAAAGATATTTCATTCAGTCACTATTTATTTAAGCAACATTTCTATGATGCTAAAAAATTATTCCCTTTGGAACATTCGTGTGTAAAAAGTTAAAGTAAATAAATACATACAAGAAGTTTGCATATCAAGTCATACCAAACAACTTTGGTTTTATCTTTGGAAAATTAAATAAGTAAAAAGAATTAGAGTTTTTTAAATTTTCCTTCACAAAAAAAGTAAATTTCGAATATCGTTCAATGAAATACGTCACATAAAAACAGAAGAATTTACTACATTCTCAAAAATATAAAAGATTTAGTACTTTTTTCCCCTCTACATTTGATTCATGGAGTCGCTCTGTGTTAAAGAACTATAAAAGTTATAAATTAGCTTTAATTTTACAGGAGAATTGTGTCACCTTATAAAGCAAGTTATTATTGACGAACTTTGAACAATGGTCAAGTGACAAGGACGACACATAAGTAGGCACCCCTCTCTAAACTTGTAATTCAGACAAAATGTTAATCTAAAGCTTATTTAAAGCAACGCTTAAATTTTTTAAATATTTTTTCTGATGATCAGACAAAAAACCAACATAAATAGTTCCCCTTTCGATTCATTTACAGTTTAATTAATGTATAGAGTAAAGACGAATTGCATTAACTTAACCTTCAAGCACTCTTCTAATGAAGATTGAAACGATTTCATGTAGCAGATCATTTAAGAAGATTAAATTCTTTTGAACTCAAACAAGCCGATTGACAACATCAAATGCATTCAACGCAAAGATAGTTTCACAAATTAACTCAGACGCCTTTGAAGTAAAATTAAGTCTTAATTAAAAGACGAAAGTTTTCTGAAACAAGTTTCACTTGTTGCGCATTCTATTTATTCTTAGTCGTCTTTACACTGGCTTATAGACTAATGTTAATTTCAAAGGGTTAAACTAAACACGCGAACGTTTACTGACGAGTAACTGGTTCATGGATACTTTTTTAAAAGTGCCCAGCAAAGCGCTTACACACAAATAGGAAAACTGCGTTTAAAAGATCAGAGATAATTAGATTTTCAAAAATAAAAATAGAAGTAAAATTAAGAGGCCATTAGAGTTTCCCATTCTAGTTTGGATTTTGCTACGAAATAAATCGTTATATTGCTGACAATGACTTAGTAATAGCATTAAAGGAAATACAAAAACAAGTCTCTTCGAATTAAAGTTGTGAGGTTAAAATTTTTCTCAGTACTGTTTCCTTCATATTTTACAAGCAAAGCAGTTTCTTCATTTCACTATCCTTTTTAAGACACATTTGACATTTTAAAGACAACAATAATTATACTAAATAAGAAAATATTAAAAGCTGCTATATTTGAAGTGGTCTAAAACTAATTTCACTCTATTGGACAAGTATTGTATATTCTAATTGGTTTAAGATCAATTTTTTTATTTACAAAAAAAAAATGCTTTTTATTTTACTTTTATATATTTTGGATATTATGCATATTATTTATATAAATCCAACATAAATAAAACTAATCATCAATAATAACACTTCAATCAAGAAGAATAAATAAGTTTATAAATATTTCAAAATACTAAAATTTGTTAAAAATATTTTTAAAAAAAATATTCTATTAAGTCGTATTTTTATAAAATACGACTTTTACATATTTTAATATGTAGACGATTGATTGGCTTATTCCCCCTTGCCATTATTTTGTATTTTAATTCAAATTAATTTGATAGGTATTAATTTCAAAGTTATTTATTTCAATTTCTATATTGTAATATGTATAAAAATAAATTGTAAATAATTCTTACAGAATATTACATTTCTGTCAAAAAATGAATTTGTTGTGAAATCTCATATATATAACAGAATGTTTTACTTGGCAAAAACTATTGTTTCCTAAACAGAATAATCTGTATAACTATTTCAGTTTGATTCTACAGAATATGTTTGATTTTTGACAACGGTAATGTGAAATTCATGGTTTAAATTTGTAAATTTATTTAGACTGCAGAAAAAGTGCTCAGTTGAAAGTAACTACAGAGGAATCTCTTTTTAATGAAGTCGCTAAATCCCGAAAAAAGATCGTTATATGAAAAATTCGTTTAGTGGAGATTTATCTTTTAATATACTTTAAAAACGACATAAAACAAATTTTAAATTCATAAACACTATACATTATTTAAAAAAAGTAATTAGTCACACTTTTTTTTAGAATTAATATCTATTCATTTTATATATTTTACCCATCAAAAAGAAATCTGCAAGGAAAATAAGAAAAAAAGGAAGACATTGTCCAGGAATGCACTGTATTTTCAACTATAAAAAATAATTTTATATTAAAACAAATTTTTTTTTTAACGAAATTTTCTTATTTTAAGCCAATGAGTAATTTTAAACGTGCATTATTTTATAGCCTTATAATTTTAAACACACACTACCACATACGTCTTTTAATTTAATTACTGATAAAATTTGTTAGTTTTATTTGAGATTTTGTTTGAAAAATTGTGGTTATTTCATTGCTCTAGTGAAGTTAGGCACCTGGTAATACCAGTTCAAGGCCATTGATCACTATAAATTGGGCTAAAAGAGAGAATAATTTGTAAAAAAATGTCCTGAAATATTTTAAAAGTAGGGAGAAAAAAATCGAATTACAAAAGAGAAAAAGTTCGTTATATAGAAAATGCCCTTCTCTACTTGAAGGTTATTTTACAAAGAAAATAGTAAAATGTTCTTGGTTCCAGGAAAAAGTTCACAAAATAGAGGTTTTTTATATGGAAGTTAGACTGTACATGGTATATAGTTAAAGTGGTTTAAATATGTTTTGCACTTCTATTATAAGATATTTTAATCTGTATTTTCCGAAGCACAGTTACAGTCTTCTTTACAATAGCTCAAAATTTAATTCTTTATAAGAAAACTGCATTACTTATTCTTGAAGTTTCTTTTTCAGTTCTTAGGTTTGTTATTTATTGTTAGGTTGTTTATTTCTACGCTTTCTAAATGTCAATATTTTCAGCTTAAATAAATTTAATTATATTGGGTAAAATTTTCTGGTTATAATCTCATTAAAGAAAAAAAAAAGAAAATAACATCAGGTAAAAAATTTTTCTGTGTATGTTTGCAATTTCGCTAAAACGCTACTTTTAATTATTCTAAAATATTTTACTCTTAAATTTGTATATATAAATTTCCTTCATATTTTTCCAATTAATCTTTTTACGAGAGCCTTTATTTTGTTTACCAATTATACTTATCCAGAAAAAAAACACATTTTTTAAAAAAGTTAATAGCAAATAGAAAACAAATTGAACATAACTGTACCTCAATCAAGATTTTAGGCATAGCTTGTGTCTTATTTACCACAATTATATTTGGTGTCTTTTATTTTCATCAGACAGAAGTTTAGGTTTAATTTTCCTCTGAAGTGTAAATGTATAAAGATGAATATGCTTCGTTCTTAAGACAAAAACTTTCCATCACCTAAGTCTTTTTTTTCCTCTAAATTTTTTGCATTTTTCTATTCAGAAACTTCACCAGCATTCTACAGATATACTTAAAATAATGGAAATATGCTTCTTTTTTCTATATCTTACATTAACATGAACTAATATTAACATGATTTAGTAATCATTGTTGCTTAAATATAACTAACATATCAGAAATAAATTACATTTGTTTCCGTAGAATACACTCAGGAAACTTTTGAGAATCAAAAAATCAAATTACTGTTCGTATCAATATGTCAGTTAAGCTGTTTTGTACTGATATTTGAAAAATAAAGTTTTCATCTTAAAAAAAATATCCATTAAGAAACATTCTTGCTAAATGCTTCAATTTCTGCAAAAGAAATGAAATATTTTTATGCCAACATATTTTCTTCAGTAATTTGCTATCATAATGGAAAATAATGCATTTTGAGAGATGTCTTAAAACTACACTGTACAAAATATTTTATCCATTTAAGGCTCAGTAATCATAAATTCAATTGCTTACAGAGCCATTCAAAACTGATCTTTCAAACAATAGAAGAACGGCTTAACCATATTCAATGCAATTGTTTGTTAGCACATCACATATAATATTTTCGTACTTTTTTTAATCGCGAGGATTCTACTATAAATAACATACACAACAATTCCTCTACACAAAGGAAAAGCCGCGCTTAGCTTTTGCCATAACTCTTAAATCTTTGAAGAATAACAAAGGCTCATTTGAATATCAAGTGATACACTTGTTTACTTTATCTGTTCAGATGAGGGATACCGAAACATGAACGTGCTGTTATTATTTTCTCAAAGGAACAGTCACCAGTGGAGTAAAGGGATAATGACTTCCTGTTCGTATCAATTCCGCTGTTTCATTTAACAGTCTCTTCCTTTCAATATGCGCATAAATTATCATATATTAATCGAGCTGTAATTAGCCTCCGAGGTTGAGATATTTCACAAAGGTAGAACAGATAGCTTTCTTCAGAATTTTAAAAGAGCGTTAATCGAAATTCCAAAGATGAAAATTACCCTTGTGTGTTTTAATTTTTTTAAGCTCAGAGAAAAAACTATTAACTACTTTTTAAAAACAAGTATTTAAAACCTTATTCGTCATTCGATGAAAATGAGATTTTGCACGCAATTGTGAAATAGGAGAATAAATCTGTTAACTCGTGAAATTAAAAAAAGGGAGATTTTATTTATGTTATTCTGCATAACAATTTGTATTATCTTTTCTATTTTTATTTGTTTTACATAATTGAATTAATCTCATTTCCATATGTTTTGAGACATTATTCAATTGAAAGTACCCTCTTTATGTAAGACGTAAATACAGCCTCTATTGCGTCTTTAGAACAATTAAATTTAAATTACTGCACATCGGGCTTTTGATGACTTCCAATCTTTACAAATTTCCGGATTTGGAGACTAAATTGGATTTAAAGTGCTGCAGTTCTTGTAATTTTACACGATATTTTTTGATATAATCCTTCTCTCGAGCTGTTGATGGAGCAATTTTATCATTATCTAAATTTATCTATTTAAGCACTCAAAACATGTGAAGTAATCAGTGTTGGAGGTTTTTTAAAAAGAAATTTTGAATTAGATTATAGAAGGTTTTCTTATATATTTCTTCTTTACCTGTTTCATAAAAACGATGTATAATTGACGGGAGACAACAATTAGATACCTTTTCTGATTAATCGCTTCAAACTGAAAAGTTTATTAGCGATT
The DNA here is from genome assembly GCA_019973975.1 of Trichonephila clavata. Lineage (NCBI taxonomy): Eukaryota > Metazoa > Arthropoda > Arachnida > Araneae > Nephilidae > Trichonephila > Trichonephila clavata. The sequence goes on along the minus strand of BMAO01033201.1, from coordinate 501,061 downwards.
AATAAAATGTTTTTCACATGTTTTTCAATTCCTACTATTATATATATATATATATATATATATATATATAGCTCACTGTCTCTCTCTATATATATTTATCTTTTCCAAATTTTCAAACGTTAATAAAATAATTTTTATTCATTCAATAAATTTCAAAGAATTTTTTAAAACTTGTAGTGAATAACACTTGATGTTAATACATTTTTTAAATATTAATTCATTAATTACCGGTTTTTTGGCACCAACTTAGATTCGTATCCATTGTTGTAACAATGTAACTGTTAAAACAATGACAAAGTTGGCATCGAAAACTGGTTTTTCAGCCAAACTAGCCAAACCGGGGGTGCATCGTTACAACAATGCAGACAAATCATGCTCTTTTTCAATTCCTACTATTAGTTCACTCTCTCTATATATATGTTTTTATATATGTCCCTATATATGTCTCCCTATATTTTATGAACATATTTGTATATCTTGTTCAATTTTCAATCTTTAATAAAGTACTTTATATTCATCCATTCAAAGTGGGAATTGAATTAATTTTCTTTATCATTTGTTAGGTTAAGAATAAACTGTGAATAAAGTGCCAATTAACTTCAAAATTAGTATTTTCGATCAAGTCAAATTTATAATAAATACCGTAAAAGCCAGTGCATGATACGCACCTATGCTTTTAAGTTGCATTTTTTAAATTTTAGATATATTCACAAATAAATGATATCCTCTTTTTGACGAAGAAACCTGAAATATACGTAGGCAATATACACTTATTTGAGGGATTATTCCAGGGTTTTGAAAACATATTATACTTCAAGAACTTCAAAGGCTTTAGTTCATATAATCTATGTCATTTCTTTTAAATAAACAGTATTTCGATGTTTGTTTATGTTTAATTTCTGTATGCCCCTCTCATTTTTTTATTTTTGAACATGTCGTTTTTATACCCGGTGTATAACACTTAGTCTTAAATTTTGACCTTTTTTTTTGTGCTTAACCCTTTACAACCTACGGTACTTATAAGTACCACTCACTTTAAAATTACATAGAATAACCACTTTTACAATTACTCCAACGATGCTGAGCAGGAAAATTCTTTTAAATCCTTTCTATCAAGATATATGGCAGCACGGGTTCTATGATGAGTGTTTTAGTGGGGAAGGTTAATATAGTTTTATAGCAGAGATTACGTTTTTTCAGCTGACATTTTGATCGGATTGCGAAGATTGTCTCTTTTGTTCCTAAAAAGTAGTTAATGTCAAACGTTAAGTGTCTTACTTTTTTTATGTTAATGAAGACCCTAGAAAAGGATTTGATTATTTATTTTATGTGAACAGTGTATACAATTAATTTTGCAGTTGAGTATCTTTAATTTATTAATAAGCTCTAACGGATTAAATTTCCCAAAGTTGAGTGCTTTGCTTACGTATACCTCTTAATTTTCAATGTGGTGATTCAAAAAAATATTGCATGAAAAAACTGCAGTAAATCGCAATGTGGTAGATAAAGGGTTAAAGGACGCGTTGTACACCGGATTATATGGAAATAGGAAATTCTCAGAGTAATGACATTTCTCAACTATAATTAAAAGGTATTTAAGTAATTATGGAATTTAATTTAATAAATTGGAGAAGAAAGGGTTTTTTTTTCTTTTTTCTCCTCCACGCACAAAAAAAAAATTACACTCTCTCTCTCTCTCTCTACTCCTGAAAAGCAAAAAAAATTCTCTCTTATAATTTGTTTAAATACAATTAGTTTGATGATAACTTAAAGATTATTTTACTGGATTATACGCCAGAACTTTTGTTAAAAATTAATTTTCATGATTTTAAAGTATATCTTGGTATATAATTCCTACATATTATAAACCTGACTAAACATAGACAAAATTGGATGAGATACAAGCAAAAAAGTAAGCCCGAAATACATCCCAATATTTAATCCAAACTCAACTAGGAATGATTCTAGAAATTTGTAAGTAAACATTTTTTGTCATCAAAGTAAATATATATATATTAAGAAGCAAATTTATATTTTTAATTTTATTTATTCTCTTAAGCAAATAAAAAAGCACATATTTCAGTAATACTTTTCACTTTTAATTCAAGTAAGTATTCTTGTTTTATTATTTCTTCGAGAGAAAGCTCTATCATTTTCTTTTTCACTTTATATCCTTTTGTGAAACGAGAAAAACAGTTTCAAGTTCTTAGTATATATGTTCAAAAAGATTGCGTTCTTGAAGGAAAAATTCTCCATTTCCTCACATTTACTCAAAGAGGTTTCGCATACCAAGCGCCATCAAATCGGATTCTACAGTTAGAAAATCTTATTTGATAACTTATTTTTCAAAAAAAAGAAAGAAAGAAAAGATTCTCGTACATAGCTATAGTTTCTTACTCTGAGTCTTTTCAGAATCAATTTTGTTAAGTAATCTCAAAAAAGTAAATGATACTGCTAGTTCAATATCTCTTATTTTTTAATGTATTTTAAGATTGCTGTTTTTATTTAAAAACGTCTTGTAAAAAGGATATTAGATATTTAATTTAACAAATATACAGCTGTTAACATGATACAAATGCACAATTTATTTACCAATATTCTTTTCTGCATATCCCTGTTTTGCTTATTTTAAGAATCTGAGAGATGTTGGAAATACTTAACATTAAAATAATTTTTTGTTACTTCAGCATTTTTTAAAATAAAGTTATGGTAAAGCATGCATATTTAAAAAATTTTAATATGCTAATAATTGTTAAGTAATTGTTAAATAATTTAATTGTTAAGTAATTTATTTTTGAACCACATGTTTCTAGCAACAATTTAATACCCATATATTTTAAATATACATTATTATAATTAATTCAGAAAATATGATTTAATAGCATAAAATCATAATTGGCAACAGCAATTAAAAATTAAAATAATAAGCTGAAGAATTGTGCTGTAAAACTTTAAGGTGGTAAATGTAAGATGATTTATCTTACGGAAAGTATTAATCTTTTTTTTTCGGTGCGTGAAAAATTTATATCAAATTTCGCTAAAACTTGCTAATTTTTTAAATGATTTTAACGTAATACGAATTTTAAAATTTTCAAGTAAACTATTCCAAACACGTTTAAGAAATATGTCTATAAATCAAATTTTAAAAAAAAATTAAGTGAAAACAAGTTTATTGAAATAACTGTAAAATTAAATTTGGAACATTAAGTATAAAAACACACTGTCAGTTATTGATACTGCATTTCTTACTGTCACTAATAACTTCAAACTATATAACTTCGTTTACAGAAAGTGTTAATAATTTAAATAACAAAATTGTGGCGTGTTTCTGAGTATAATTTTCTAATGACTTCTTTAAAAAAGTTCTACAAATAAAGAAATTTATTAAAAATAAATACATCAGTATCAAAAATTATTTTTAGAATTTTTAATTTGACAATTTTGAATTTCTTGAAAATAGGTTGAACCAATATTTTTGCTAGTAATATACTATTACCATATATTAATAACATTTTTTATATTACATCATCCTCGATTTATTTTAAAATATGTGGTTGGGAAGAAACTAGAGATCCCCTAAAAGCTATTTTAGTTTACAGAAAATTTGTATTTATTGATGAGTAACTATGAAATTAACTGCATGTCCTTTTATAACCAAACTATTATTATTGACTAATTCGCTAATAAACAACTACACGCCAAAATACTACTCCTGGAAAAGCAAAAGATATCAAGAATAAATTTATTAAAGGATTACATGGAACACACAAAAAGGTAAAATGATTCACAACACAGCTTTTTGCATGATTCGGAAAACGATAGAATCAATATTGAGTTTTACTGTCATGTCTGGAAATAACTGTTACTACATACGATGTTGATGTTGATAGTCGGACCAATTGTTCTCCAAATCATCGATCAAATGTGTTCGATAGACAATAGACTGGTTAAGTAGGGTAGACTAAATCAGCAAGCAATTTGGGCAGCAAAGAAGTCTTTAGAATTGAGTTCCCCGTGTTTGAATGTTCCACGTGTTCCTTGTTTGAATGTTGCCGCACTCAAGCTCTGCTGGTGAAACAGTTCAACAAGCTCTTCAATCTCAAAGATTTAACAATGACTTGTCATTATACCGTCGATGGGTACTAATAATATTCAGGAGTGAAATCCAATACCGTCCCACATCATAGTACTGGATGACGAATCGATACAACAAAGGATAAGGACACAATTAAGCAGCATAAGCAGAAACCCAATTCATTTGTAAGAAACAATATCGTGCCCTTTGGTTGTCCATACCCATCATTCAATGAACTACATTGTACCTGTGGTTTTGAGATAAGGGTAATTGCAGCAATGGATGACTTATTGGTATTTCAATCTTTTGCAAATAACGCCTAATATTACGTGCGGGATTTGATTGTTATGCAATAGACCATATTTTTGTGATATGAGTCTTGATGCTGCATAGCGATACAATACTCATATGCGTACACTATTGCCTAAATCTCTTGTAGTGAAGAGACGAGGCTGATGTAATTGGTGTTGTTGGTCACTCGTTTCCTCCTGTATTTATCAGTTACAAATCAATATTCCTGTTGCTTAGTTATGTTCAATACTATCACTAGTTTCTATATATATATATATATATATATATATGAAGGATAATCCCCATTTCCAAGAGGCAACATTTCTACCTCGGTCGATTTCAGAAATGTCCTCGAATGATCTTCGTATTCTTTTTTGGTAAATGTAGCAGCTGTTCACGTAAAACAACTACACTAAATAGTATATAATTCCGGCACATTAAACTCCCTATATATAACACTTATTGGTAGCGTTGCAGGCTCTCGTGATGTGTGCCTGTGCTAAAAAGATAGTTACTTTCATATCCCATTGCGATATGGGCCCAGTGAAAATTTCTCGGGATTTTAATGCTTCTTTCATGGTGTTGCATTTTGGGTGGGAAATAGTGTACATTCTCTAGTCTCAAAAAGTGAAACTACAACAAGTGTTTCTGAAACAGTTACACATTTTAAAAACTAAAAATAGGAAGAATTTTGCATTAAACAATAATTCAATGAATTTTTCATAATTTTAGACTCAAATAAGTAATTATAAGTACAAAAAAAACATTTTTTTTTTTTTTTACAAAATTCGACTCTTTGGTAAATATTAAAAAAAAAATATTTATATAAATTGTATCAATTACCATAAAATCTGGCGTATAATGCTCGCCTACATTTTTAAGTGGTAATTTTTAATTTTTGGTATATTTACCATTTAACACGCACCCTCTTTTTTACAAAGAAACCTGAAATGTACATGTACAATGCTCTTATGTTTTGAAGTCATTTAATCGAGGTATTATTCTAAGCTTTAGAAAAAAATTGTATATTTCTAGAACTACAGCCCATTAAGTTCATAAGGAATGCCATTTTTTTTTAAATAAACAGTATTCGATCGATGTAAATGTCTAATTTTTTTCTGTGCGTCCTTTTTATAATTATTATTTATAAAGTTCTCATTTTTATACCGGTAGTGTAACACGCGCCTGTAAATTTCGATCTTTATTTTTGTGTTGAAAGTGCATGTTATACGCCGGATTTTACGGTAAATGTGGTTATAATAAGAAATGTGCCTACTTCCATTTGAAATACGTTAGCAGTATCGAGTTTTCGAGCATGAATTGTTATAAGAAACACGAATAAGAAGGAAGCAACGTTCACACATGAAGCAATTCAACGAACTTGAAGAAGGGCTTAAGGAAATTAAATGTCTGCTGCAGTAGTCCCAAAGATGCTTTTTGGGCTTAAGATCCAGAAATAAAGCTACCCGTTCTATTCACTCTATTTAATGCTCAAAATATTCACTAAACAGCTTAGATTGTTAGAGGCGAGCATTATAAAACTCTTTACGATGAATTCTCTACCAGTAACAACAGCGTAAGATGCTGCATATGGAGAAAATATATCTTTTCAATGTTTCACAGCAGTTCTTAAATAAAAATCATGTAGGTCGTCCCATATAAAGATGTCTACCCATTTATTCTAGCGTAAGCTAAACTTGATTTGACCTACAACATAATTGTACTTTAAGAAAGCTATATTGTAGTACTAGGCTCGTTATGTTTCTGAATTATATGGCCAAAATCATTTTTAAAAATATAGTGTGACTCATCTATGAAAAGTACAGAGGTCCATTGAGGTCAGGTTCAGGTTCTTACTCAATGTAAACGGGCAAATCTTCATGATCAATTGAGAGGAATATACTCCAAAGAGTTCTTGATATTGAAGACAACTGGTTGTCGTAACAGCATATATACGGCACCATGATTGCAAAGGAGCTGAAGCAAAATGGTTTTCCTTTACTTTCTATTTGAAAGAGCCAGGGAACCATCTTACGCAGAATTTGGAATAGATCTTATTTATTGAATTTTTTATTCAAATTAATTCCAAAGCTATTGTGTTTTATTAGGAGATATATTAAATCGTCGAAGAATATCAAATTGCGATAACCTTATTTCAATCCATCCGATTTTCCGCCATTTGTAAATGACATCTCCTAATATAACTAGCAATACCTTAGAACCTTGAACTGATCCCCCATTAAATATAGTGAAATTCCACTCCTCAAGTTACAAAAGTTGGATATTCGCAGCCTTCTTCAACTGATTAGTAAGTGTCCAATTCTTTTAAAAAACAGCTCGCATATTTTTTATTAGATTTTATTCGAATTTCGACGAACATCTGAGAAGTAGAAGAAAATGTTTAGCAAAATAAAATTATTTGAATTTTTTTTTAAATAGTAATAATACTAATAATGGTTTTTGTTGATTGCAAAAAATCACGACATATTCGCACAGCAATGTAACCAAAACTTTAAATGAATATAACATTTAGCTAACATTTTTGAGTCGAGATACGAACACATCTTAACAGGTTCAATTAACACAATATCCGATTCATGGCCATTTAACAGGAAGCATACTGTTAATAGATACCAATAATCCGCAACATCATTATGTAACTAAAATTTTTTAAATATCTTTAGACAATTTTGATGTTTTTGTGGTGCAGTCCACGCTTTTTAAAATAGTTTAGTTTATTTTTATGTTCGTACAACTAATCTTTCTTAAATTCCACTGTGTAACCAATAAGAAATATTGGTATCAATCTAAGCCACCAGGGGTAAAAACATTTATTTACACTAATTTATAATGAGTGTGAGTCCTTTTTATTTTTAAAGAAATCAAAGATAATGAATCTATAGAAATTAATTGTTCAAAAATGAAACTAAATACCATTAAAAATTTAATTCTCTTAAAATATATTCCTTCTTACTTAAAATATGTTCCTCCTACTTTCTTTCAGAAAGATAAATAATGATTGTGACTCAGCATATCTGAAATTGACAACGTACGTATTTGGGATGTTAGATTAATTTGTTACTAAACGCGACTAAAAACAGCTGAAGAATGTGAAATATCGCATATCAGCTACAATTAAAACATCGTCATCAAGTGTCCGGAAAAAGAAGTGAAGAATTAATTGCTAAGAAAAAAATAATTAAGAAATGATGCGTGGGAATTTATGTGGTTCTGGCTTCCCTCTATAAATATTTCTCGGTACTCTGGAATTAAGTATGCAAAATAAATAAGGAAAAAAAGGAAGAAAAAATTGAGAAAGAGGCTTTTTTTATACCAAAGGAATTCGAAAGAAAGAATGAAGAATTGATAAAAAGTTGATTGTAGGGTAGCGCTGTAATTTCTGACTGTAAAAAAAAAAATTGATTTTTCTGTTGTTCCGGTGAAGTTCAAGAATGTCTTGAGTAATAAAAAACCCGCAGGAAATATACAGAAAGAGCCGAAAAGAATTTTTCCTTTCGTTCTTTTTACTCAAAAGAGTCAGTCAATGGATTTAATTCCTCATTCGCTTAGAAGCATATCATTATAACAATATATTAATGCATTTAAAAGTGCAATGCAAAAAACTCAAGTTCTTTTTTGCAAGTTCTTTCACCACTATTTAAAAAGTTCTTTTTTGCCATAATATTGTTTGCATTGCTTCTTTACATGCATTACTATCATGTTGCAACACTATACAGTAGTTTCCTATTGTTGTAAAATTGTAGTTTGTAAAGCCAATCCTTTGTATCATTGTATAAAGAACTTATGAATATTTAATAATATATACGCATGCAAATAATTTATTAAAATGTATTTAATGTTTTATAGAATTTCCCACACTCATTCATTGGGTGTCAAAGGAATCCAGTAATAATTAAGTACTTTCTTATAAAAAGTTACTTAAAGTGTCTATTGTTGCGAATATTTTTTTCGTTAATTATTCATTGGTAAGAAAGAAGTAGTACTGTACGGTTTAGAGTACTATAGGAATAAGTACTCTAAATCCTATATATATATATATAGCAGTAAAGAAGACTAGTAAATCCCAAGAATCTTAAGGTATATATATATATATACCGTAGAGTTAAAAAATAATACAAATTTGACAATTAGTATTCTTTTAGGACACGAACAAATTTATTTTAATATTAAAAATTGATTGAAAATATGTGAAATTTATTCTATTTTACTTTTCATTCTTATTTTCTATGTAAAAGCTTTAAATACATCGTGAAGTACAAGACAAAATTGGAATTTTTTTAAATAAAAATTTTATAGCCTGTTGCTGTTTTATGAAGAGGCAACTAAACTCCCAATCTTGCTAAACAGAATTGTTCATAAGGTAAAGTTTCTATAGATTATAAAGTTAGAAAATTTTATATCAGGCAGTTTTGAAAGTGTTTTGGGTTCTTCAAACTAGATCACAACACACAGTAAACATATATTTTTTAAAAAGTTTGAATAAAAGAATATTACAAAAAACTATAAATGAGAAATTAATTGATCCTTTCTCATATCCAAACTTATAGATTCAATAAGTTTAATTGAAAATAAACTTGGTAAAAGGCCATCGCGCACTACTGACGAAGATATATTCAAGCCTTGTATACAGAAAATGTATCTATTAGATGTTCATACATTTTTTGAGTGATTATTCTATAAAAAAGATAATTAGTAAAAACTGTTTCCAAATAAATGAGATTATCAAGTCTATAACTGTTTAACATGAAAAGAAAGAATAATAAATTGTTTTTTTTAAAACGGAACAAAGCTTTTAAAACGTAATAAAAGGTATTTATTTCTACGATATAAACATAAACAAAATGTCCTTTACCGTTATTTTACAATTCAAAGACACTGCAAGTTGATTGAGTGGTAAATATTTTTTAAAAAAAAATATTTCTAAGATTATGTTAGAGCAATAAGGTTTTAGCATTTTTCTGCAATAACCATTTGTTTTCCTACACAGAAACAATTTACTTGAAAAATGCGTGTAAGGAATAAATATTACATTCAAAACATTATGGACTTTTACGAATACATTACTGAATATAAAAGAGGTCAACCACTAATGGTTTAGTTCTTTTTTTTATTACTGAAAGGTTTTTAGCACTGTGTACATATTAAAAAAAGACAATTAAGAAATGAGGTTGGGTTTTCCATAAAGCTAGGAATGAAATGTCATCTGTTTTCTCAAGTTAATAAAATTTAAGCAAGTTAACAAAAAATTAAGATGGAAACTATTCCTAATTTTTTTTTTTATTATTTAAAAAAATTGTAGGAAAAGGTGAGTTATTTGGGCAAAATATCCTTTTTCTTTTTCAAAAATAAAAATTCGGAAACATTTAAATCCAATTTCTAGCTTTAAGATAAAACTAATAATTCCAAGAAACAAGTATTTTTGGAAACACATTGAAATAATATTCAAGATTTTTTGATAAACATAAAATTTGACGCCTAATCCATGAAAAGAAATTTATAAATTGTTTCCAGGATTTTTCAACATTGAAAAACAAACACGGAAAATTTTAATTTAATTTTGGAAAAACTAGTTTTTGCATATTATTTTTTTAAAGAAAATTAAAATGCAATATATTTTTTAACATTCATGTCGCATTTAAGTAATCAGATTTTTCTACAAAAGTTGTGACAAAGGAATTAAATTTAACTTCCGCAACTCAAATACATACTTTTGTGTCATCAGTTCTTCTGTAACTAAAAAGAAGAAAATTTGTGGGTTTTTTTTCCCTATTATTAAAACAAATGAGACGAAAATAAAAACTACTTTATCTCAACCGATGAAACAAGTGTCGAATAATAATGTAATCAAAATTTTCTTTACTTATCAACTCTTAACATCTACAAAGAGTATTAAATTTTCTCAAAATCTTCAACATATTTTTAAAAACAACAGAAGAAAAGCATTATATATAACAATAAGTACCATATTAGTTAACACTCCATACGAAAGTTTTTTTTTTACTGAGTGAGAGAAAATAGTAATAAAAATACCAAATAATAGTCATAATTCATTATATCACGATTTTTTAAGAGGATCTCTTAAAACGGTGCTTTAAAAAGCGTTTGCTCAGAATAAATACCTTTCAGAGAGCTTTTGAGAAGTGTGAAAGAACACATTCCAGTATTAATTAATCTATTATAAAAAATGTCCAAGCGCTTATTTACTTCTGGATTAGTCAATATATCGCTGAAAATTCTTCGGAGAGTAGGTAGACGTGATAAAATAAATAAAGTAACAGAAAGGATACACGCTTTTTGGACGAGAAGAAGCAAATATCGATTTTTAATTCTCTTCGACATAGGTTGGTAGGATATGTAATCTTTCCCCCCTACCATCACATACCTGCTGGGGTGGACCAACGTGATTGGATGAGAAGCACTATACTGTCAGAGGCACTTAGCACTTCCAACTCCAATAGCCTGCTTACCCAAAACTGTCGCAACTTACAGTCGGCGTTTGTTTTCAACAGCATAATAGTACCGGGGATCAATTGGCTTTTCGGCAATAGGACTGAGGAAATGAGAGGTTTTCAGTTGAGAAATTAAAGAAAGTTACCCTATTCCTGCTATCGGTATTTGTAAGAATAAAGTAAACCTTTTTTTTATTCCACATACCTTAAATAAATTCGAAGAAAGAAAATAAAATATTATATTTCACTTTTAAATGATATACCTATGCAGAATATATATATAATTATTATTTTACTTTTATCTAATACCTCTGGCAAAGAAACTCTAGAATGTTCTACAGAAATATTTTACGCTCTTATGATATTCTAAACATTAATAATTTCTAAGGTCTTTTCTATGATATATAATTTAATGCAATTCACAAATTAGATTAACCCCTTAACCAGTCAATTGTTTTACCCAAATTTTTTTTAAAAAACGCATTTTTATTGTACATAATTTTCACTATACTTAATAGAATAAGAAAATGGAAGAATTTTGTTTTAATTTTAAAATTTAATGTTTTTTTACGATTTCTTTTATTTTATAATAGCGGAACACAAATTTCTTTAATGTTTGTTTTTTGTAAGTATTTTCTGTATGATATGAAGAATGTTTCAAATATCTTAGCAAATTTTTTATGTTTATACTTTCTCATATGGTTAAGGAACGGCTTGGGTGTGGGTTCTCCTGAAGTATGATATATTCTAAATAAAATCAGCAGACAGTTCAAATCTGTATCCTACTTTAATTCTGTCTTTCATAAAAAAATGTATTTTTGTTTATATGTTATCCGTAATTTCAAAAATCGCCTGTCTGGCATTGCATACAGTAGAAAGAAATTTTAGGGATCTAAATTCTTGTCTTTATCAGAAAAAATTCCCGTTTTCACCACAAAGGAAATGCTAGATAAAATCATTCCAGTACCATAGTCAAACTGTATCACCTTTCAAAACACTAGAACTAAATTATATCACCATATGAATTAAAAATACGTGAAAATCAAAGGAAGAAAGAAAATATCAGTGTCCATACAGCGTACTGCAAACCGTTTGCGGTCAACTTTCAGTAGTCTGTACATTGTACAGGCAAAATAGTTCAGCGGTTAAAATATGCAAAATAATTATTCAAAAAAATTATTATTATTCACACTAGTAAATTTGTAGTTTATTACCTACAAAAGTAATTAATAGTATGTTTTTTATATGTCTGTTGCATAAAATTTACCACATCACAATAGTCATGAGAACAGATAAGAATACATATCTTTTTTATTTGATGAATTTAATATAAAACGCATGAATACACTAAAATATTTGCTTGCATACAGGGCATATTTTTTCTATAAAATTTAATGAAGTAACAATATAAACTAAAATGAATTATTTTATATGTATTTAAAACACATTTTTGTGAATCAGATAAACATGGTATTATAAATTTCTAGGGAAAACACATTTCAAAAATTAAATTTTAAACAATATTTTACAAAATGGGATATATTGTAAGTGATTCAAATAAAATTTAAACTTATTAATATTAATTTAATGCAATGCATTACCTTGCACACATGTATTCAATGCTTCAGTAGTAAAAAATATATCCATATTCTTTTTTGATTGTTTAAGATTTAACAGTCGCGCAAACCTCCAAATTAAAATTTGTTCTAAAACTTATAAAAAAAGCTGATATTGTCCTTCTGCTAATGGTACGGTTGTGCAAAATTGTATACATTGAACAAAATTTTAAAATTTAATTAAAAACTGTTCAATTTGTGTGTATTTTAAGTTTGCTAAGCCGTAATTAAAACCATTATATCGATTGAAAAATATTATTGCCATTTAAATAAATGAAAATCATTTGAATGATAATTTTGTCATACCTATTTTTGTTAACTGACTCTCGACCGTCAGTTAACTAAAATAGGTTGCTGATACCTATTTTCAAATTAATCTTACGACCTTCCGAAAGTATGTGATTTTTTACCATTCTCGTAACCCCTTTTATATACCAACGAATTGTATGCCTGATGTTCAGAATGTGTGGCTTTTATGAAACTTTTGGTATGGAAGCCTTTCAATAAGCAAATACTTAAGATTTATTAAAATTTTATTAGCAGTTCAAGTAAAATAATATCACCCAATATTAGATAGTTTATTTTGTCAATGAATCTAATATGAAATTGATGAAAAATATTCAAATAAATATATATATTTATGAAAAATATATCGAGATACACTGTATTTTTATGAAAATGTATCGATACAATGTATTTTTGTGAAATGTATGGATTTTCTGGTCCATTAAAGGAACTGTGGACCACTAAAACTAATTTCTTAAAGTGTTAGCTTAATTAGCTGAAAATGGAATCAATATGGTAAATGATTATTTTATTTCACAAATTAAATGTATTTTCTTTAAAAAAATATTATAAACTGGGTTTTTGTAAAAATTAATTTTTTTAAAGCCTTTTTTTAAAAAAATGATCATTGCGCATTAGTTTTAAAGATAGGTACATAGTTTGTGTTTCATATATAGGTGGACTACAACAAAGTATATCTTTGCATGGATTTTTTTTTAAAATTCAGAATAAAATTTGATGAAAAAGAAGATAAATTTTCTATACTATATGAAATATTTCACCAATTATGACACATTCAAGGTATTCAAAACTACACAAAATATGATGCTTTAAATATTTTAGAAAAATAATGCACAAATTTGTGAATGTGAATTATATATTCTTTCATAAGTTGTGAAAATTTTAAAGATATATGACGTAATTTGAAATGCAAGGAGCATTTTACGTAACAATGAAAATGGAAAATTTACGAGCGGAAAGTGCATTTTAAACTTTTATTTGAGTAAAACAAAAAATAAGAATTCTGTAATTGTTAATCAGAATGACAAAATTCTTTGACAGAACTGTTCTATGAGATATAAGGAATGTTATTAGTATATAAAAAAATTGCAATTTTGGCCAAAATTTGACATTGTGAAGGCCCACTATCCCCTTAATACTACATATTACACCTCTTTAGGCTTAGATTACAGGTAAAAAAATTACACAATACAGAAAAGTAATACAGAAAATAACACAGAAAAGTATGGTTATTTAACAAAAATCATTATAATGAATGATTTTTCCCTTTATTTTTATTTATAGAAATACGTTGAAGTATGTAAAAATAATCTTAGTTTTGTCAAAACATCCATAAGATATTTAAAATGTATCATTTAGTGACTATCCCTTAAAAGTAATAAAAATGCATCAAATGTAATTATATGTATTTTTACACATTATACTTGAAAGGAAATTACTAGTATTCTCTCATGAAGATAAATAATTTTTGGTAGGCTACATAATCTCAACAATGTAATAAAATTTAATTTTAAGTTAGAATATTTTCCCTAAATTCCATTCTTAATAGTTTCTATTTAACATGATTTGAAAGCTTTATTCAACACGGTATCGGTTAAAGTACAGATATCTGCTTACACAAAACTCATTTGACTATTCTGAATGACAAACAACATACTGATAAAATTAACCAATTCCCGTGGTACCATATAGCATCAACTTTGTCTTCATCTCTTTAACAAATTTCCAATTAGTCCCTAACAATCTTGTTTCGTTATCGCACCGGCGAGGTCGTATTTCATTGCGTTGATGCTGGTCCAATTATAACAGGAGGGAGGAGGAAAGAAAATGGATTTCGGGGGATAGGCCAAAGTCTTTAATTTCTCCTTCAATCTCAGTGTTAGAGTTGACTTCACACTAAAGAGATGTGCTTTTCTGTGTCGATATGATCAGCTTCTCATATCTGTCTATCGAAAGAAGTGTACATCCGGGGTTGTCATTAAGGGGTCTTCCATAAAAGGAGACATGTTTCATTATGGTCGATGGTGAAGGTGGACTATCGGTGTCATTAGAACATGAAGTTATCTTTTTTTAGGAAAAAGCTGGGTTTCTGTTTCAATAAAATGATTTTTTTGTATAGGTATTTAGTGATTTTATATTTTTGAATTTGTAGAAATTTGACTTAAATCATCGACTTGCAAGCTCTAAATTTAAGGTTAATTGTATGATTAACTTTAAATGTATTAAATTTGATGTTTGATAGAAATATGTCAGATGCAAAAATGGTATTTCATAAAGAAATCAAACACCGCATTATACGACGGCAATTCGGAAACTAACCGCCGTTTGGGCCGGGCGCTGGAAGTATGTTTTTGAGCGTCCTCGATCAAATGCACAAGCAATCTCTGATTCAGTAAGCTTCCAGTCGGCGATTGAGAGTGTCGTAGGGTCAAAGGTTTGCTATCTATAACGTGACAAGGTGTGTGCCGCCATAGAAAATCTCGCGAAATGTGAGGTGCGATGAGTAATAAAATTTCTTTGGACAAAAAAAAAATTTTTTAAAATGTCGGCAGTGGATATCCATCGTGAATTGTGTGCCGTATATGGGCCAAACATTTTGAATGAACATGTGGTGCGTCAATGGATACTCTTTTTCAAGAACGTAAGACTAAACAACCATGGAGATTCACGAAGTGGAACGCTGTCTGTAGTGAGTGCTGATCTCATTCGATTACCATAATCACTGCAATGAAGAAGTGGCTTGGGGACAGCATTTTGAGGACTAAGATGAATTTAAAAATGCTGTGACACACATTATTTTAAATCATAGCTGGCTGCTTTTCATACAGAAGGAGTTGGTAAATTGGTAAAGCGGTACGATAAGTGCTTGAATAATGGGTGAGTCTATGTTGAAAAATAGAGGAGAGTTGTACCTTTGATATGTAAATAAATCCCCCCCTCTGTCTTAGTTTGTTTTCTGCAGCTTTTCAGACTTTACTTTCTGAAAAGCCCTCGTATTTTTTATGTACACGGGCCTCCTAAAATTAAAGTGCATGTTTTTTTTTTTTTGTTGTTTTTTTTGCAGCTTATCGTTAAAAATGCTTGTAACAATAAAAACCAGTTTACATGAGTAATGGTAACGAATTTTAAGAAAAACTATGCAAGATACGATAATTACAATAATTAAAGTGGACACCTATGTAGTAGGAAAAGGGGGGGAAAATCAAACTTTCTCAACTTCAAAAGTATGTTTCGTGAATTATTGTTTATTTTTAATTGTTACAGATAATTTTCCTGGATATCTTTGAAGATATACGGGGGATTCTTGCAATTTTTGGAACAAGTCGCTTACCCAATTCGTTAAGATGGCGATTTGTTAGATGGAGATGGAATTTGAGGTTTCAAAAGTGATGCTGCTAGTTTTCTCAATGTGCCTCGAAGGGTGGTCCAACGAAAGTGGGATTAATTAAAATCTAAAGAGTCTGTGTCTAGAAGATATGTTTCAGATCAAACGTGAGTTTCAACACCTGTGGGGAACCACATTTAGCTCGTTCGCCCGAAGGACAAGAAGTATTATTGTGCCTCAGCTTGTCATAGATCATTTTGTTGAAACAGGAACAAGAATTGTCGCTACTATTATGTGAAAACGCCTTAACAATCCAGTGCCCTCTGCAAAAGGACCAGTTGTATGTATTCCCCCGAAACTGATGACAGATATGTCCTCGTTTAAGTTAAGCAAGAAAGCTCGTTTCGTTCTCTAGACCGAATGATAAAAGGCTGATGTAATCTCACAGACGAATCCAAGATCACACTGGAGAGCAATGCAGGTTGTCTGATGTTCTAGAGGGAGTTTCATACCAGATAAAACCAATCTAAAAATGTAGACATACAGAATTACAAAGTTGGAAGAATCATGGTTTCGTTGGAGATTTCACTCGGTGGTCACATTGACCTGTATATGTTTTATGGATTTACTCTGACTGTGGCAAGTTGTTGGAATTTGAAAGGAATTCCTTGTGATGGGTGATAATATGTGACTTAACCAATCTATGGATATTGAGGACTATCTTGAGGATCACTGGTTGGAGATAATAGAATGGCTGGCTCAATCTCAAGACCTAAATCTAATAGAAGAGCATTTTGTGACTACCTTAATAGACCCATTGCTGCTTTAATTTCAAGATCGTCACATGAGTTGGAACAAGGTTTATTCTATGCCTCATCTTCGCTTCCCAATCCGGTGTCTAACAACTTAATTGGCAGTATGGAAAATCAATGCAGTCAAGTTATTGACGTTCCTCATTAGAGCCCATTTTTGTCTTGTTATTTATCCAAATGAGACTTTGATGTACAGTTCTTTGTAAGAGTGGCGTTTTTCACCAGTAATCTATATTCTTACAAATCATTAATGCATTAAATTTATGCAAGTTTCCAGGCTTCATTTCATAAAAAAACTTCTTAGTGAACATTTACTTTAAATTGCTTGTTTCTTTCATTAATTTTCAAAGTATACAAAAATAACAGGTTACACCTTAATTTCCGGAACCCAATGTATATATAATAATTATTTTTTTTATGTACAGTCAGTGGAATCCGGAAAAAGTTATAGTTAAATATTCAACGTCTAATAAATTTTTTAGTTTGTGTATAAATAATAATCAAAAAAAGATAATTCAATGTTGATAAAATAAAATAAGCCATCTGAATTTAGCTGAATGATATTTGAAATAAAAAAAATCCGAATAAAAAATTCGAAAAATAAATATGAACTTAAAAATTCCATTAGAAAAACAATCGCTGTATCAGCAGAAATGCACAACATAGCCTGTATATTCTAGTTGAAGTAAAATAACGCCTCAAATAACCAAAAATAAAATTTTTTTCATAAAAATAATCAACATTTCTCAAAGTTTGCCTAGTATTTGGAGCTAATTTTTCTCGTCATTATTATAACAAAAAATAAATAATACATACATAAATATTTCCATGATTTTTAAAATTGCCAAAATCTTTCGTAGTTTTCATATACGACGTGAAAACTCATTTACATTGAAATAAATGACTATTTGTTGTTTTTGTAAAAATGCATACACAAGTATAAAACACTATATACTATTCGACTCTTAATAAAAGGATGCATGGCCAGTATTGCAAAAATTATTTAAAAATTAATCATGCTGCAAAAGTTTCCTCTAAGTGTTGTAGACATAGTTTTTTTAATGCTTTGACTCACAAAAAAATCAAACATTTCGTGATTTTAAAAGTTCAATATTATAAAATATGAAAATCGATTTTCTACCCAAACATCTTTTTTCTTCAGCAAAAGAATAAATGTGGGCTGCGGTTCTACGCTGCGTAAAATTTTCATTTTCAAAGGTCCATATCTTATACAGACAGCTATATTGAAAGCTAAAAATAGCTGCAAACTCATGTTCAGTAAAAATACTTTTATGGTAAAAGTAGGGGTTCAATGAAAGAATAATTTTTTTTTTAAAAAATGTGGTAGACATTTGAAAAGTTTTAAAAAAAATAATTATATCTTAAAAATGGTGAATTGTGATTTTCAAGTACATTATATTTGATTTATTTATTACTAGAGTTACGTTATATATTTCACTTTAAATTAAATGACAAACGATCAAAACATTTACAGAAAATGAGAGACAAATTTATTTAAAATATATTTTTTTACTTTTCTTCATTGAAAGAAAATACTATTTCCAAAAAATACTTTAAAGATCAATTTCAATAAAATTTTAGTGTTTTATCATTATACTCACACAGATATAATTTATACCTTTCTCTGCAATAACAGAAAGTTAAATGGGGTTTTATTTTTAATTTTTGGAGTGTACTCTCTTGATTTATGAATCAAGCCTTTTAGGATAAAAGTTCCAATTTCTTCGTCATGATTCTTATCTACTAAGAATTTTAGAATGGAGAGTAATCTCAAGTTTTGTTACAATGTGTGCAGTAAATATCCAAACTACTTCATTATTAGCGAGTAAAATAATAACATCCAAAATCAAAATCTTGTCTAAATATTATTAACTCAAAATTACTGGATTCCGAAGTAAGAAAATGCAGCAAAAGAGTAATTTCCTAAGAATAATGATGAAATTTAAATAATAAGAAAGTAGCAAAAGGAAAACAATTAGTAATTAAAAAAACATTAAAATGGTACCACAACGAAAAAAATTGGCAGTTATAGAGACTGCCGATAGAAGTGAAAACTTAGAACTTTTAGTATTAAAATTTGAAATTTCATAATGTTTGAATTAAAATTATCAACATCCATTTGGTTTTCACATCTATTGACACTCCGAGCAACAACTAAATGCATGTTTATATGATTACTTATTATTCAAATGTATAACGGGCTGTACAAGTTCATGACAAAATATAAATACAGTTCAATTGAAATAACAATTAATATACAATCATATTAATTATGGATAGTATTTGTATTTACTTTAATTTCAATGTACTTGATTTTTAACATTATTTTAATTGTTTGCATCATTGTCATCATTAATTTCAACAATATTTAGACTTTTTTACTTTCAATTATTTCATTTTGTTCTAAAAAAGATACAATAGGCTTATGGTAACTAAAGTAAGAAAGGAAAATGTTTGATTCAAATTGATCTAAGAATCACGTAAAAACCGCATCGATCGTCGTTTTATATTTTGTAGTACTGAGTTTTCGATCATTGGACATATTTAAATTAAGTGTTTCATTTAGAAAATCAATTAATGGTAGATTTTTATCATCTGCAAAGCTAATATTGAAGTCTCCACTTAAAATCATCGGTACATTATCATATATTTTTCGTCAAATCTTTTTTCGAGTATTTCAGAACCTTCTTTTGAATAAATCATCAAATTTCTGAATAAAAATTGTTGTATCTGTCTCATAGATTTTCCAGGTGAAATATAAACGGCAACCACATTAATATGTATTGCCCATTCTCGGAATCGCAGCGAGCAATGCACAATATATACACATTGAACTTTTCACTAAATCCATTGAATTTCACTTATAAGATATACACAACACTATACGTCAGCTGTATAGCTACAGATATACTGCTATAAGCATGTCGGTGACGCGAACGCACCAGATTTCATCCATCCAAAAAGTATCTAAGGCGAACAGCACACTGCGCATGCGCCAGTCAGAGCATGTCGGTAACGTGAACCCATAAGATTTTCCCTTACCAAAAAGTGCCTAACGCCGCTAAAGAAGTTTTCTCTTCAAAAATCGAGTATTTATATGAAAATGAAAAATCAGTACTTTTTATGAAAACAAAGAAATAAAACTAAAACAATGTTACTTAAAATAATATGTAGATGTTTTCCTGATTTAAAAGAAATTTATTTTCAGTAAGTAAGGAAAAGAACAAGTTTCTTAGAAGAAACAAAGAAAGGATAAAATATTGAATTTCTTAGAAATGGCTACATGTTGATTGTATCGAATCTGTTTTTATCTTTCATCTTCCCAAAAGCCCAGTTCCCGAGTGAAATTACGATCTAGAAATCTGATGTAAAACGTATTAGAAAAGGAGCAAAATGATCACATTTTAAGTATCATCACGCTTCCTTTTTAAGTTTTTGGCTGTCTCACAAATATCTTGGGGATAATAAAAATAAAAAAGTCATTCCTTTCTTATATTTGAGAATTTTATTTTACTCTTCATTCTGTTAAAAGGTGGAAAAAATATCGAATTCTTATTAAAGATTTACCAAAGAAAAAAATGATTCAGATGAAGGTTGAAATTTCGTCAACAATAATAAAAATCAAAAATTCAATATGCAAGTTGAATATGTTGTTTTTCAAGGAATTGGCAATTTTATATTTTTAAAAAACAAATTAAAAATACATATGTTTGAAAAACATTCCACTTTTTTCCTGCGTGTTTTTGTTTGTTCTTAACATATAGATGTGACCACATATATATATGAATAAAAATATGTTCCAACAATATGATAGCATTTCTATGTAATGATTACAATCGTCATTCTTTTTTATGGATAAAAATTTAGTTCTGTCTCATTAGTTCAGATTTTATCTGAAAAAGTGTCTGAAAAACAAAAAAAAATTAATTAATTAAGAATAATTTAATGCATGTAGTCAAAAAACAGTGAGATGGAACATTTATTAACTTTATAAATACCATAAATACTAAAGAAAATATGAAGACATTATTACGAACATTGTTTATGCTGTTTATATACAGTATTTTAGAATAATGTCTTCTTGAAACAAAGTTTGTTCTAGAAATGTAAAACTCTTCTTATGACCTTTACTCTAGAACAAATACTAAATTAAGTTATAGCTTAAATTGTTGGAAATAAACCTTCGGCCTGCTTTTACCACAATTTTCTATCTCACCTGGAATTTCTGCCTACCGAAGTATAAGCAGATCATATGCTGTTTAATCATACAGCCATCGAACGTGCCACATCTAATTTACATAAATCTTTGTAAAAAGTTCTTTTGTCCTATGGTATCAGTTCTCCCTTTTACTATATAAATACATGTGATCTATTTATTCAAGATATTGAGGGATAACTTATTATGACTGTTTCTAAAGATGTCAGCATGATTGCATGTTGAAATAATATGTTTCTGTTTGGAAATTTAATTGTTCGTTTTAATGTTAATAAATTTAATGTTTAAAGTTTTTCAGAGTTTGATTTAATGGTTCTTGAGTATCACTGCATAAATTATCGTGAATTAATATCGTTATAATCCGTATCATAAATTAAAGTATTATTTAAAAAAAAAAAAAACATAAGTACATTACATAATTTTATTGAAATTTTCTCTAGAATTTCTCATTAAAACGTGATGAACTTATAAGTTATATTAACATCTCTGAAACAAAATTGCGTTAATCTAACACATACCAAAAAAAATTTTTTTAATATAATCTCCATTTAATTTATATATTTCTTTTTATTTAAATTTTACAATTTTACTACATTTTCTTACTCCGAGATTTTTCATTTCAACGGTACAAAGTCTATTTGTTAATATGTTTACTTCTCCCACTTTTTCGCAAACAAATATTACAATGGGATCCTTCATTTGGTCCAAAAAAGTTGAACACCACCAAGTAAACCTTGCCTCTTATAGGCATATTTCTTACTTCGTTGTAGTAGCTTCTTTTTCCCCCTGATATCAGTATTCAAACCGTCAACTTTCTTCACTACAGCCAGACGTTTTCCAGTCTTACAAACAACCCTTTTCTGGTTTTCGAGTTACAAATTACTGTCATCACAAACCCAAAAAACAATAAACTACCAAAACGCGAATACGACATGCCAAGAAACTGAACCGAAAACCTTTTTGAAAGAATGTCTCCTCCCAACTGTCAGAAATCTCCTACTTAAACATATATTCCCCAGTCACTTAACCTCACCGAATAAACTGTTACAGTGCGTAAGTAAAAGTCAGAAATGCTGCGAATAAAAGTCAACAAGCTGTGTTCCAACTGTATTATGGAACGAGGAATAAATGGTTGTCAAGCGATAGTCTCTCTTGTGATGATTATGCGTCATATTATGCAAATTCTCTCCGCTCTGTCAACAGCGCTTTCGCTTACAGGTAGCACGAAAGGAGGAAGTTGATGATGGAGGCTATTGTTCATCCTCTAGGTGAATGTGTTATGATAATAGTGCTTATACTCTCCACGCTTTCCGCTTTTACCATACATCCAGGAATTTTGAGACAATTTGATGAGATGGATGTGTACATAGTAGAAATGGATAGTGAAATATATTTTATTATTTTAAAGCTTGTTTTATGGTGGTATTCACTTAGAGAGACGATGAGCTTCAAAAGTGTGTTCTTAGGAGATACATTAAAGTTTTTTAAAATGTCAGTCTGATCGATAAGGTAGACAAAAATGATTGTGCAATCGTTTTAGTATGTTATACAAATTAGCATTTATTAAAATTCTTTGCTAAATTACGTGGCTATTTTCGTTAGATCATAGGAAGCTCTAGAAATATTTGCAACAAAAAATACATTGGAGATATCTATCAACTCTACATCTTAGGAACATTAATTCATTTAACTAGTAAAACGAAGATCATTGTAAGCATGTAAACTGCATTGCAGTGCAACAATTGAAACATCTTTTGCCGTAAAATGTATAGTTACACCAGTTTTGCCACTCAGCTTTCTAGAAGTATTTTCCTTTTTATTATTATTATTTTGAATAATTTTCATGGAGTTAAATGCTTGAATTTAGAACTTAAGAACATAAACACGTTTAGTAATTTACTAAGTAACAAAGGTAAAAAAATTGAAACGTAAACCTATTTAAAACAAAGACCAAGAGAGATTTGGATATAAATATTCACCTGATAGCAATGCACTTATTGACTATTTTGGATGCTTTATTTTTATCAGTAAAATGATTACATTTCTCGGGTAACAATGTAACCACGAATTTGTTGATAACATTTAATGAACCCAAGTACTCTTAGTTTTGTTTACAGACCAAGAATTTAAATTTTAAAATATATCTTACTCCGATTGATTTGAGAATTAATTTTTAAAAATACATATTTAAATTGATTTTTCCTTCATAGAGATTTTTCCTGGTTACGTAAACTTTTCCTATACATTATTTTTTGTTGCTAAGATTAATTATTAATGATTTAAGGGTCATATCTAACTTATAATATGTTCCAAAAACTTAAGTGGTTGAATTTTACCACCCTTATAAAAATAGTAAAAAAGAATAAAATTCACAGTTTTATATAATTAGGGGGAAATTAAATATTGAAAAGGGAAGAGTTATTTTAGACATTTAAGTTCAAGTCACAACTGAAATATTATAGAAATGCAATTTTCAGGAGCAAAAACTATCATTTCACTCCTTGTATTCTATATAAGAAGTCATTGGCAGCAAATACAAGAATTTAATAAGAAAAAAATTCTTTAATTTTAGCTCTTTTAAGTAACACGATGGCGTTCTTTTATGAGATAGTTTCAAGAGTAGGAAAGTTAATTCTATAAAATTCACTCTATAGTATTAAAACTTGACAGAATAATTTGCCTTATACATAAACATACGACACTAACTTATTTTAAGATATAAAAAAACTATTATTAATTTTTTGCTTAAATATTGTTACCATTTAATTCTGTAAAAAAAAAACTCGTTGCTCAATGTATTTAAAATTAAATGAGTGATATGTAGTTTTTGATTAAACCATGTAATTTTACAACTAAATATTTAATTTTAAAGCTAACTACTTTGACAAGAAATTACGGAAAAATCTAGATTTTTGCGTATATATATATATACTTTAAGACTGGGTAATATGTTAATGCCATAAATTTGAAATCACATTTACTGTAGGATTAAGTTGTAAGAGTTGGCATTAGTGTTTCGACGTGTTCAACAATAGCTCTGCGACAGATGACACTAGTGTTTAGCAGGAAAAGATCGACTATGGAGTAAGTACATCTAAATTTCGAACAGAGGAAAAGAATTTTCAAATGGTATAAGAAGATCGAGAATATCAACGAACGCAATGACATTATAGGCAACAATATGAATGAAACCATCAGAACGCTTGAGCATTTTGATCGCCTTCGCGATAAGTTTAAAACTGATTGAGCAATAATGGATATGCATAAGGGGTGATCAGGCCGGTCACGTACAATGTGCATGTGAAACAGGCGTGGGAAGAGCTGGCATGCGTCATATTTTGCACAAAGCAAAATGAAAAATTCTGCATTGAACAAGATGGTTCTATACCAATATTCCACACAGACGTGCGTACATATTTGAATAACATTGAACAAAGTCAATGGATTGGACGAAAGTGTCTGGTTGAGTATCCCAGACGTTCCAATGATTCAGCTCCGATTGACTTTTACTTATAAGATTACTTCAAGAACATGGTGTACAGCAAGAAACAGCGCACACTGTGGAATTCAAACGGTTAGTCACGCAACTCCTGTAGCTACTCTGAGAAATGTCAACAACAATGTACAGAGTATCGTACTAAAAATTGTTAGGAAGCGGGTAGATTACAACTTGAACAGTTATTGAAACTTTTTTTTATTTTTATTCACTGTAGAACTTATGATAATATATACATTTTTATTCATCAAAGTGTGTAAGCATTTTTATATCCTCTGTATGTATGTACATATATATATATATATATATATATATATATATATATATATATACCGTATTCAGTGGCACCCACAAGGGGGGAGTCTTAGGGGTCCAGACCCCTCCAAGCCGTTGAGTTTTTTTCGATTGATGATAATTCTATGTGTATATAACGTAAAATTTAATTAAGTACTTGTAATTAACCATTTATTTTATTAATTAATACTAATTATTAATTCATTAATTTATTTTGTGCTGTTTTTTGCTAACAAAATCGCCAAAATCAGTAGAATCAATTGGTGTTGTCTGGAAGTATGATACGAGTTGGGGAACGCTCGACCATGCCCCCCTCCTTGAAAAAGATTTCTGTGCGCTATAGACACTATGCCTCCATCGATTCTAAGACACACCCCAAGTTCCCAACAAGTTCTTGTGAAAAATGAAAAATTATGTAAAAGAATATTTATTGATATCCAATTTTTTGAAATTAAAATTAATTTAAAATCAGAACTAATAAAATTGAATGATTAGTTATTTTATAAATATTGTAAGCTTTTATACATATACATGAATATATATCTGCTCAAATTGCCCCATCCAACTAATTTTTCTTCGATTCTAAGCCGCACCCGATTTTCAGTAGCATTAACATTGAAAAAAAAGTGTGGCTTAGAATTGAGTAATTACTGATATATATATATATATAAACACTGGTGTCCAAAAGTTAAGCATAGATCGTAAAATGCGAAAAACATGTTGTAAATATTCGTAAAATTTTTCAAAATTTCTTGCAGATATTAACTAGGTGAAGAAGAAACATTGGGTTTATGCAAAACTTTTCAGTCGACTACGTCCTGCGCGAAACAACAGCGCATGTCGGAACGCGGAGAAACCGATTCACGCAGAATAGGCAGTTCCGACAAGTTTCGTGCAACTGCTGGGCAAAGGAACGTTGTAAAACATCAAACAAGGTGAATGATGGCACAAAGACGCAAATTGGACATGTTTAAGAAAGGAAGAAACGCGGTGGAATACTGGAATCCTCTCAATCACAAACCGAAGTGTCTCGAATTCTGAATGTGGACCAGTCTGTGATCTCAAGACTGTGGCAGAAATTTCAAAGAACAGGAGATGTTACCCGACAACCAGTATCAGGTTGACCAACAGTCACAAACCCTCGCCAAGACCGATATTTGGTAAAAAGTGCGCGAAGTCAGAGAGGCAGTACTGCCAGAGCACTGGATTCGGCGCTCACAGTCGCCACAGGAATACGAATTTCGAGACAAACTCTTTACAGTAGACTTAATCATGCTGGCCTGTATGCCAGAAGACCAGAAATTTGCATTCCCCTCACGTCTGCGCAAAAGCACGCTCGTTTGAACTGGAGTTTGAAACATCAACATTGGAGTGTGGGAGAGTGGGCCAATGTGATGTTCAGTGACGAGTAGTTTAGTCTGTTTAGTAGTTTAGTCTGAGTAGTGATTCTCGGCGGGTAACGATATGGATAGAACGTGGAACACGTTTTGAACCAAGAAACATAACGGAAAGACATCATTTTCCATCAAGGGGAGTAATGGTATTTGCAGGCATCATGATGGACGGCCTCACAGACCTCCATTTCTTTGACACGGGGTCTGTGACTGCTCAAAGATACAGAGACGAAGTTCTTGAGCCTTATGTTCGCTTGTTTCGAGGTGCTGTCGGTCCTGATTTCATATCCATGGATGATAATACGCCATGTCACCGAGCGGTGCTGTTTGATGACTTCCTTGAAACGGAAAACATCCAACGCATGTCGTGGCCTGCGAACTCCCCTGATTTTAATCCTATCGAGCATCTATGAGATATGCTCGGGAGGAAAATTGCAACCCTTTCGCACCCACCAAGCTCCGTTACAGAACTGAAGATAGCTCTTTTAAAAGCTTGGACCCGTTTGAGCCCACAACTCATTCATCATCCAATATCAAGTATGGTAAATTGCTGTGCAGCGTGCCTGGCTGTCAGTGGTGACCACACACCTTATTAAACTGCAGCATCAGTATTTTATTTATTGTTTTCTTTCATTTTTCCTTTAAAGTGTGAATCCTTGCTATGCTCAATTTTCTTTCAAACTGCTACTTTGGATAGTAAAATTAATTATTATCATTCTTTTGATTTGCTTTCTTATTTTATAACCATTTTACACTCGCATATCACGTTTCCCGCCATTATGATCTACAGTTTCTTCTTTATTCACATAATTATCAATTATGCTTAACTTTTGGACACCAGTGTATATATATATTTGTGATAAATTTTAATTCACATTTAAAATTGTACTAATATATTTGCATTATCCAATATGTACGAATAGATTTAATGCTATATTCAGAAGGAAAGGTTAAGCAAATGATAATCCTGCATGCTTACTGTACTATTCCGAGTTAAACTTTAATGAGGACCTCATTAGTTTATTTAATCTGCCCTTAAGCAACTTGAGGAGGAATGTAAGTAATTGAACTTGTACTTTTAAATTACTGATGAATAACATGGATGACATCTGAAATCTGGCTTCCTACCTTCCACGCCATGGCATACGAGAACTTTGCGCATTGTTAAATTTAACTTGAAAACAATATTTCAATAATGAGCAATGAAATCAGATATTGGATCCAACAATTTACTTAAATATTATTAGACATTAGATTCATGATCTTAATCACCACAAAACTGAGCAAATTTAAATTATATATTAATCAGTCTTAACTCGCTGGGACTGTCAATATTTAAATATTTAAGTGTTATGTGAAACTCAAAATTTCACTCCATTTTAACCCTCTTATCCAATACTTTGCAATTGGAAGTGATAGCTCAAATAATTGTGCGTCCGGTCTTTTGGTTTACTTATTAAAAGCATAGATAAACGTAAAACTCCTTTTTTCCACCAACTCTACGTTACCAATTTACCTTTTATACGTTACGTGGAAATTAAGAAAAAGTCGGATACTTTGATATAGCTATGTACTTATTAGAAAATTTACATATACTAGTTGTACACTCAAGCAAACAAGTAATTAGCACTTAATAAACACAAAGTCAATCTCTCTAGTTAAGTTACACACAAAGTTAAATTCTCTTCTCTCCGCGAAGAAAAACTGTCACACTTTTTAGCAGTATGACAAATTGATCCGTGGTGCAACTTGAAGTGCACTCAGCTTGAAAATGGCCGTGCGTTCAACTTTCCATGTACTCCCTACAATTAGCTATACAAGATTGAAAATTCAACAGATTTAAGGCCGCGGAAGCCTAATGGCCAAGGTAACGGACTCGTGGCAGGCATGTCAGGAGTTCGAGCCCAGTGCCATTGAAGACCCGCCGTGTAGGGAGGCGATACATGTTAAATCTTTTGAGAGCTGAAACGCCCCTCCAGGTTGGTGTAGTGTAGTAGTTAGAAGAGGAGGGTGCCAGTTCAGGTGTCGTCCTCGTCACTTGACCATGGTTCAAAATTAGAGGTCCGTCGACAAAAGCCTTCGTGTAGCTGAATAGTGTGACTCTCTCTCTTAAATATTCATTTATTCATCCATTCATTCAACATTTTTTAAGGGGCAAACAAAATATTTGTTGGTATGAGTAAAATATCACGCACTGAGAGGTATACCCAATCAATTCACTATTTTTATCCCATTAAATGTAACAGTTACCATTCAAAACCCTATATATTCTACTTAATACGATAATACAGAGTCCCTTGTCTGACTATGCATTTAAATACTGGATATATACATAATTTAAATGCAAATATCAAACATATAAATAATAAATGGAAATTTTTTAACTATCTTTTAAAAAGTAGGTTTTTTTCTATTTCCTGACAGATCTGATATATCTTTATCGATTATTTAGATCTCTTGCATACCTTTGCTTCCTTCCTTACCTTTTGCTTTGCGAATTGAGATATGGTTCTTTTTTTTTTTGTCTTTGTTTGAAGGTTTAATGATAAATAATGATTTGCATGTCTATAAAACAAACACATATGATGTAGGTTGCATGCTAGTATTAAAAATTCTACCATTAAATTAGTTTTTTTATAAAAATACATTATATCTCATCCTTTACTTCAGATCTAAATTTTTTCTTAGAATTTTTAAAATTTCTTTCTTTATAACTCATTTTATTCCACATGATGTAAAACATGTGCTTTATTCTTTTTCCTTTGAAGATTTAAATATGAAATGCACTATTTTAAATTTGCTTATAACAAACAAATTAATTATCAATTACTAAAATGAATAATACGTTAGTAAAAAATATATTTATTTTTAATTTTAGATTTATAAGTCAAAACAAATACGAGAGACACGGTATTTATTATACCTCTTTATGGCTATAAATGCTAGTAAAACATTATAATAGTATTCTTTATTATGGTCACGTTACGAAAGAATTCAAACAAGTAGAAGCAATTTCATGATGTGAATTGAATAATAAACAAGCTACACCATAAACTGGTAATCACATAAAGCATGAATAAAATTCTAGCCACAGCTTAAAGTACTTCAGTTTATATTCATAGTATAGAAAAAGAATTGTAGTAAACTGTTCCCATGTCAGATACAACATTCTAAAATAAAATGCCAGTCAGCGCAAGAACGCTGTCAGGACATCAATTTAAAATATAAAAAAAAATCAAATCTAACAAAAATACCAGTTGACAGGAAATATTTTCACCATCCCAAAAGATTAAACGCCTTACGACGATTTCTTTGTCGTTACTACTCTTGAAACAAGATACAGATAATAAAAATAATCGTGTCATTTTAAAGAAAAAAAATTCGGGATAAAAATAAAGTGTTATCGTATCAGATTTTTACTTGACGCATTTTTTCCCCCGGATTTCTCCTTTGTAATTCGCCTGTCTCGAATAAAGAAAAGACACGTATCATATTGTACAAGGTACGAAAGAAGAAAAGGTAAAAACAAAAATGCATGCTCAATTAGATCGTGTAATTTGCTTAACTAAGAATTTAAATAAAGTAGAAATAATTATTGTAATTATTGCTGTAATTTAAGTTTCACTGAGTTTGAATTTACTTATTTTTCGTAGTGTTATTAATCGTTAATGAACTATTCATTGCCAAAATTTTAATACCAATTTTTATTTTAAAAACCTGATAACTGATCACCAGTTAATGCCATTGCACAAAAAAGAAAAAAGCTATTGCACTTCATGAGTATTTAAATGAAATACGTAGATATCTTTACAGTAATTTAACATTTTAAAATTATAATCCATTACAGAAATCAATAACAAAAGCACAGGTAATCATGAAAAAGCTCAAATGCTAATTAATTGGTAATTAGAATAGCATGAAAACACGTGTCTAAGTAATTAAAATACATTTTCTGTGTAATTAACATTATGCATGCTAATTAAGGAATTTAATGAAGCATTACTTCTTGTAAACCTCATTGCTGAATTTGTTTATAGAGCCCATTAAAATTAGGTGATAAAAAGGTTAAGTACTTTCCTATAAAAGTGAACTCCAACTAATCAGTAAGAGATTGACATTTCAAGGAACTTTTCCAAGCTATGTCTCATTACCTGCTTGCTTTTTAAAGTAATCTGAACTAGATTATTATTTCAATGCATCTGTTATAGTTTTTCGAAAAACCATTATACTATGATGGATTGTTCCAAAACCATAATATATTGTCCCTGCATATTTAAAATTGATCTAGGTTATTAAATGTGTGTAGTGTTAAGCTGTATACTTTTTTACTAATGGGATGAGTCTGTTAACAGCAACAGAAAAAATAAAGTAGATCAACTTGATTTTTAACCATGCTTTTGTGGGAGAGTAAACCCCGTTTTGCATAATTACATTTTAAATTTACAAATACTTAAAAAAACTTACACGCGTGGGGTTTCATAAAAGAACAGAAAGTAAAATCGGCCTACCAATATGCTTAGATAAATGATATTTCGCACAAATATAATAATTCAATTTTACTGCAAACTGGTCAAAATGTACATTTTTAATATTTGATTTATATAACGTAAATAATATTGTTTATATAACATACTTAAATAATTACAATACTGAAAAAAAAAAGTTAATTTTATATCTTAACATATTTATTTCTACCTGTTCTTTCCATGCATAGGTTCAATCTATTACGTTTTGTTTTGTTTCTATCTCTCTCATTTATTACATAAATGCCATACTTCAATAATCTTGTTTTCGTAGTTATAAATATACTGTATCATCAAGGTGAATGTATATTACAAGATACGAGTATACATCGAGAATAATTCCTGGATAGCCATAATATACCAGCAAAATTGCAACAGGTAATTTAAACTTCACTGCAGTTTCCCATAATAATGAAACTACACTTTCTCTCTATGATATGAACTATCTGAACATCTTTAACACTTAGGTCATTGCGAAAGGGCTGGGCGTGTATATTTCAATCTATCCCTGAGCGTTACAGACACGCTGTACACCGCCATCTGGATTTTGCTCAGTTTGAAATGTTACAGACGCGTGTACGCGTTCTAAAGCTGCTGTTTCTTTGAATAATAGAGGATAGCGATAAACAGATTGATAAAAATTCAAATACAATATTTCATGATAGGTACTATTTTATTTTTCGATGTGAAATGGTGTCCATATTAGGTTTTCGAAAGCTAAAAGCGAGTGAGATACCAAGTGATTCCAAAAGTGATTATTCTGATGTTTTTGATGATGAAAATGATGACAGTGAGGATGAACCATTTTCTACTATAAATTCAGAGATTGAGGGTGAGTTAGTTAATACGGATCACACAGGCGCGGAAATGGAGGAAATTGTCTTCTGCCCTAAATCACTACCCAAAACAATCTGCATGTTATGCATATATGTATATTCTTGAAACCTGTTTTATTCATTTAATACTAACTATTTACACTAATATTTATTTAACTATTAAAAAAAAGCACACCTTTGAAGAAGCGAAGAAAACCGGGCGCTAGGGAATGATCGAAACGTCGAAAACTCAATGCCGCAGAGCAAGGAATAAATATCTTTGCTTAAGAGTTTTATATAGATACTTTTTTTTCCTAATGGGACTGCACACATTGGTGTTTTAACCTTTGCAGATCTAGTACACTCTCCAGGAGCTGGTATCACTTTTAAGCGCGACACCAATTACCGCAAGTAATTTGGATGCACGGTTTACTTCCCAGAGGGAGGCACTTTAGCTCTTGACGATTCCAACCTGTACTAGGATTTAATTTTGCCAAAAGCACCCAAGCCAAAAGAAACTCTTGGGATCTTTTACATGCCATACAATCTTACGACATAGCCGTGGTCGATTTGTCTGCATCCGGAAAATCAACCGACTTAAGCCAGGATCGAGCCCGCAACCTTGGGAGCAGTAGACCAGCGACAAACCAACCACGCCAGCCAGCCGGCAATTAGATAGATACTGCTTTGGCTTCTCTTTAGATTGAGTGAGTGAGAGTTTTATTTACATCGCAATATAAAGCAACACGAGAGAAATCTATTGGCGACGGACCTAGTAATTTTGAACATCGGTCAAATACAGAGGATGACACTTAAGCTGACAACCCTAACTGGAGGACTTAGAGCTCGGCAGATTTAGCAAGCATGAGCTCCCTCTACGCTGCGGATTTCAGTGGTATCAGGTCTTTCACCATGACACACCTAGTCATGAGTCCCCTACCATAACCATTAGTCAACAGCTCAGCTTAAAAGCATATTAAGTCAGTGCTTCTCAAACTTTCAATATTTACGAACCAATATTCAATCATAACTTTCATCCCGCCCCCCTTCCATACAATAACAATGGATTGAATTCAATAATACAATACTTTGATGCTAAAGCTACACAATATGATTTTAACCTCTTAAATGCCACTGACGTATATAAACGTCTCACTCAGCCAAAGCTTCAATTGCCCGGGACGCATAAATATATCTCTCCGAAGTACGATCTTTTCAGTGCATGCTATTCATAAAATCATTCTGAAGGCTTTGGAATGTAATAAAAGAACCTTGACAGTGTCTGCGAAAGATTTACTTAGTTCAGAGAATTTACTGATTGATTCCCCCCCCCCAATAGATCACATATGCTTGCCTACGTAAACGGTGGAACTGGGGAGCAAATTGCGTAACTTTTAACCAGCAGTTAGGGGAATAATTATAAACAGTACGAATTATCAAGATAAGTTTTAATTTACGTATAGAAATTTATATATGACAAGTTCAGAGGGTCACTGGTAATTATTAAACTTGTTTTTAACTTAGTATTATTAATTTAATTATGAAATACATCGTGCAGTACTGATACATTTATTCAGGGTAAATATGTATTTATTTTTTTATTATGTCAGAATGTATTTTGTTTATTTATTTCAGTAAATTAATATTTTTTTAAAAATATTCTTTTGTTTTCGACTTTTTAATATGCTCGCACCTCACTTGTAAAGATATCATGCCCTTCTAGGGGGTGTACCCCACTGTTTGAAAAACGCTGCATTAAGGTATCCAATTACTTGCAACAACTTTTTTTTGGAGGTATGGAATGGAGAATGGGAATGTTTTTGTTGGTTTTAGGTTTGTTTAGTACATTTTAAGAAAAAACATGCTAAAACTAAGAAGAGAAAAAGAAATTATTATCACTAAAATGGGGAAAAATTGGTAATTTTTTTTTAAAAAAAACCTAAGGGCTGCCCATTTTGTACCAAAAGTTTATGAACAAATTTTCAATTTTACAATTCTGATGTGCCGCTGTTATTCATTTTTGAAGTGACCTTCAGGACAAGAGATAGTTTAATTTTTACAACTAGAGCACTTTATCTTAGTTATTATATGAAATTTCTTAAAAAAGCAGTGGTTATATGAATAAAAGGGACTCTAAACTTTGTAATAAAACAGTGATTGATAAATCTGAAGGTGTTAAATTACTCCTACTATTATCAGAACAAATACAAAACATTTCAGTTAATTATTTTCAAAACTGTTTGAGCAATCTCTGTCCTCGTTTGAGCATTTTCAAAAAAAAAAAAAAAAAAACACACACACACACACATTTTGAGTGAAACACGTTTTAAAGTATGACGTATCTTGCTTAAAGTAATGGCATCTGCTTTTACTAAAACACCTGTAGTTTTTGTTCTAGTGAACGGAAAATAATAATCTTGATATTTTTACAAAGCTAATAAGATGGCATATAAAATCAGAACATAAAAAATGCTTGTCAATTCTTGGCAAAATTCACAAGTTTAGGGTAGTCGAATACCTTAAGTACATTGCTATCGTGAAAAAGAAGACTCTTAAATTTCCATTTTGCACCCAAAATTGTATATACTGAGCCACTTCCTCCACAGAATTAACTACATTGGTGTTTTTAATATTCAATAATATTTAAACATGTCATGTGTTATGGAACTTGATCTTCTATTTGAATTTCAACTTCTTATTTATTTAAAAAAATATTTGTAACAGCAATTTTAGGTATCTCTTGCTCAATTGTAACGTTGAAAGTAACTGAATTACATTAGCCAGCCGTATAATATTCATGCTAAGCCAGCCGTATGAATCTGACGCCTGTTAGGTACACCGGAAAACAGTCTTTATTTTTTTGAATTTTTCAAATTAAATCTTAATACTATAAACAGACAACAAAATTCTTAGAATGTATTTCCATTTAAATAAATATATTGTAACTGTTAGATATACAACATGAAAAATAGAATATTCACGTACAAAAGGATACAATAAGATATTTTAAATTACATACACTGTTGTTTGTAAAAAAGGCAACACCATGAAGGAATCATCAGACTTAAATGAACTTTGCAACAAATATCAATTATAGGATGTTACGTAAAATAGTACAGCTTCAGAGCTACCGCACATGCGGGGCGTATCAGGGCCCTCAGAACAGATGCTGAAAGCGTATAAAAAGAGGACTGTAGTGAGACGTTGAAACTAGTTAATGATTATTTGTTAGTGGCGAACGTTTAGTGAGATTTAAGTATGCCTCCACGACGATATAAAGAGAAAGCCCAACAACTTACGGAGTTTGAGTGGGGGAGGGTTATCGGCCTTCGAGATGGAGGATTTTCCTATCACGCAATAGGAGCTCGTATGCAGTGGAACAGTTCCACAGTGATGCGAGTTTGGAAGCAGTGGATCAACGAACACTGAACAACTCGAAAAACTGGCAATGAACGACGGAAAGTGACGTCAGAGCGCAATGATTGACGCCTTCTCAGCAGGGCGGTGAATGACCGTACAGCTTCCTCCAGGCAATTGGCAGCACGTCTACTACTACAGGTGTGCTAATGTCGGCTTCGTCAATCCGTCGATGTCTGCTGCACCGTGGATTGCGTTCAATGGGGAATTTATACAGGATCCCCACATGGCAAATCATCGACGGCTACGTCTTCAATGGGCTCATGAGCACATAGCCTAGCTAGCTGATTGGCACCAAGATTTCTTTTTAAATGAATCATGCTTCAATTTCTGGGATCATAGTGGCCGCATTCGTGTTAGATGCTATGCTGGTGAACGCTGCCTTCCAGAGTGCGTTATCAAACGACGTAGTGGCCAAACACCCGGATTTATGGTTTAGGGTTTGACTTTGTATCTGGGACGATCCAATTCGCTACGAATTGAGGGTAATCTCAATAGCAACAGGTACGTCCGTGAAGTGTAACAGCTTGGCCATTTCCTTCCTTCAAGGCATCCCTGGAGCTATCTTTCAGCAGGATAATGCACGCCCACATATTGCAAAGACTTTTCAAGACTTCTGTTCAGCCTAACACATGCAACTTCTTCCTTGGACTGCTTATTCACCGGATATGTCGCCTATTGAGTACATGTGGGATTTGGTTGGTCGGCGTCTGGCTCGTGATCAGAGTCCTGCAGCTTCAGAAGACGAACTTTTGCTGCGCAAACCACCAATATGGAATTCTCTTCCACAAGCAGACATACAAAATCTGTTTGACTCCATGCCACGTCGTATAGCAGCACTTATTGTAGCGCGTGGTGGCTATACCAAATACTGATTTCGGACACTTAAAATTGTTTTTTTTCTTTTAAAATTTCGTCCTTTATTTGTACAAATTCAAGTCGTTTGTGCTTTAAATTTCATTTAATTCTGATGATTCTTTCATAGTGTTGCATTTTTTTAAAAACAGCAGATTATTTTTTCATATTGTGTATAAATATTTTTATTTAATGTTTAATAGGTGCAATTTTTTTACTGTGGGAATTTAGGAGAAACCGACTCAAAGAAAAATGCAATAACTTCTTTCGGGGGCCTTTCTCAATCAATGTTTCTGACAAAATATTCAAAAATAAGCAAACATTTATTTTGTAAGAATGTGTGTGCTTCGAATATAACTCATAAATAATCTAAGTTCTCTATAAAATTATACTAGAAGGAACTTAGTAGAGTTAAGAATTATTTATTTCCTTTTTTACTATTTTATCAACTTTGATCATGGTGTCGATGTCGTGGACTAACTATAATATCATTAATGAAAAAATTATACTATATTTTTAATGCTAAATTTCAAAAAGCTAATGATTAACTTAAACATAATAAGTAAAAAAATATATGTTAAGTTATGCAATTCAAATGCATATTTGTTTTAATCATTATTTTAAATCGATATTAGTAAAGTTTATGGAAAATAAAACGAGTTTAATATTTATACGAAATGGCACTTTTATAGAAAAATGCATAAATCCTTTAATGCATTCCAAAAATGAAATAAAATTAGCATAGAATTATATTTATTCCGGCATCTTTCTTTATAGAAAGAGAGTAAGAATGCGATGCTGCATAAAAGAAGCCGTCTGTTTCACGTCTAAGAATGCTTCCCGGGACCCTAATATCCGTGAATAAAACAATATATCTATATTTTCTTTTAAACCACAAGCTAAAGCAATGGCGCCATTTCTTGCTTTGTGTAGCAACCAAAGAGGGAAATCTTTGTTCAAAGAAGAAACCCAAGTGCACAAAGGAAATTCTCTCATGCATTATAAACCAGGGTTTTCCGTTTTCTAAGAGCTACTCTAATACAACTTGTATTGATTGTGCCTACTATGCCACTGATGATAATAGTCTTTACCTAAGAGTTGAGCATGCCAAGTTTTCCAACTCTTTCTTTACTGCTTTTGCATCGACTGAACTATTCATCTTGGTTTATTTTTATTGCAAACTAGTTTGAGTATTTGGCTCTTGAAAAGAGATTAGTTATTTTTGTATTTAATAGCATTTAGTGACCCTTAATCTCTTATTTCCCGGGCGCAGCTTTAGAAAACTATCTCTTAGATTTATACGCGATAAAAATTATCGAATGCGTTTAAAGATTAAGTAGATGGAAGGATTGTGCTAAACTTCGAATGGAGTTTTTAAGAAGATTATTTCTAATGTCTTCACTAGAGATTTCTATTCTAAAATTCCTCCCTAATTCAGAATTGTCAGTCTCTATTAAAGTACAGGGAGAATTGTACATATTGCCTACATTCTATTCAGTGATCACTTTTAATTACCATCTGTCAATGAAGAGCTAAGACTTACTAGTTTAGAAG
This sequence comes from Trichonephila clavata, assembly GCA_019973975.1. Lineage (NCBI taxonomy): Eukaryota > Metazoa > Arthropoda > Arachnida > Araneae > Nephilidae > Trichonephila > Trichonephila clavata. The sequence goes on along the minus strand of BMAO01033201.1, from coordinate 463,581 downwards.
CTAAATGTAATAGGTGTCTTCTCTCCCTTATTTAACTTAAGTATGAAATCTGGACAGATAGGAGATTACTGATTTGCATATTTAAAATAAGAGATAAATTATAAATTACTTAAAATAAGAGATGATAAATTATATTAGTTTTTTGAGTCATTTTAAGGTTAAATAAGCTCAAAATTTTTCTTAGATTAAAGTGTGTGTTTGAATGTGTGTGTAGAAGACGCATCACTATCTTTTAAAAACTCATTTAAGGAAAATCAAATGTAATTTTTATTAAAGATATCAGATATATTTTGAATAATATTCCTGTGGAATACACATGATAATCAATATATAGTTAGCTGAACTTATTGCTCAGTAATATTTATAAACGTATTAATATAAAATAAAGTTTTTAAGTTGAAAAATGCCCCTGTTCCTAAAATTTTCTTTCTAGCATTTTAAGGGGATGATCTCAAAAATAGTAAACTCTATGTGTTTTAACCTATATTTCCAAAATGTGATCATAATTTCTCGATAAATCTTGCTTACTTTTGGTATGCTCCGAAATATACTCTTCAAAAAACATATTTAAAAGGCCTGGAATATTCATAATTAAACCCATTGGGTACTTACTGCCTTTGTTTAGTTGTCGTCCCGACTGTGTATATTTAAAACTGTCAATGTATATTGGAAGGCTTAAATTACGCACCTTTGTGGTTATGATGAAGATATTTACCTTTGAAACGTATGAGAATATGTAGAAATCACAAACACAAACATGCAATACATAGAGACCAAACATATGTAGAAATTAAATATGTTAAACTCAGAAATATTCAAAGTAAGAAAACATTTAATTTCACAAATAAAAATCATAATTTATTTAAGTAATTTTGTTGATAGAAATTAAGATATAAAGCAACTAAAATCGTGATTAATCATTACTCCAAGCTTACTCATACTAAAATATACTAACTAATGTAAACATGCAATTGTTTAACAATATCACGCCCTAACAATCATATCTCTTAGACTAAGAAATGGAATATATTCTGCTGTAACAATAAGTATTATTTTTAAGGTACATCGAATAACGCAGCATTTATTTATTTAAGGATGCAAATTAATTGCTTCAAACAAAGCCCGGACACTTTTCATTTAAATCCTCTCTCTAAAATTAATACTATTTCCGTTATTTCTCGAAATAACAGAGATTTCCCCCTACACCTTTATTCTGGTCACGTTATATTAATGACACTCTCAGGTATCTCTAAATTATCTCCAGATTTAGCATATAATGTATCTCTGAATGATGATGTTTGTATGCAAATGATGAATAACGTCTTGGAATCCTACTCTCATGTGGGTTGTGAATAATGAATCTAATATGAAGTTGTTACGAAAATCGTAACAGACGGCAGGTAAGGAGAGAATTTAGCATCATATCTTTGAGGTGAATGATGAAAATGCTCAGATTTTCGCATCAAGCGTTCCGGATTAGTAATGATGAAATTCATACAATTTCATAATCGAAGTTGATAGCTGTTTGAATATTAAAAGTAGGGTATGTGTAAGGATTGCTAGATTGTTAAAATTTTACTCTTAATGATCGCAAACTTGAAAACATTGCTTACATATTCTGGTTAGAATTTTTGGTTGTGTTATAGTACTGTGCACACAATTTAAACGAATATTATATAAAAAAAAATTAACTGGTCAAGAAGATAATTTCATAATGCACCTTGAGTTTTTTTTTAAAATTAGGATAATTGATATCAAAATAAATAGATATTAAAAGGATAAATTAGTTTATATTTTTACACTAGGAGTTGAGCATTATTTATATATATATATATATATGCATAGTTTTTCCTTAATATTAATCTCTTTGAGAGATACCTTCTATTCTCTTTAATCTTACTTTCATTTTATTTTACTGTCTGGTGTTCCATCCACGTGTAATAAATATAGGCCTAATTTTTCAAAATGGCTCTGTTTTCTCTATTATGTCAAAAATTCCTGCTGTACGGGGAAGGGGGATCCATAAAGCATTGCTTAACCTTAATTTCGCTGGTCTAATTCAGTGACAGATTGAGAAATAATAATAGGTTTCTATTTTAGTCAAAAGACTATTTTGGTATCTTCAATTTTGATAGTTCTACCTCTGTTTCCTGTTTTGTCAGTTTTTATCCAATTCTCTAGTACAATATTCTTTTTCACCATTTATTTTCTTGATATGTTTCTTAAAATCCAATTTCTTTCTTTTTTAACCCTGTTGGAAGAAAAATTAAGTCTATTATTATTTTATTTTATTATACTATATATATTAGTTGTTACCCGCACACTTCCCTGCGTATTCCACGATATTGTGACACTATGCATTATTTTTAGGTAATTTAAGTACTTAACAAATAAATCACATTATTAAGGTTTCGATTGTATTGCAAAATGTTCTTATCGCCTTCTCCACTTGATTTAAAAAGAATAGGACTTTGATTTCTAAAACATAAGTACATTTATTATTTACGTCCTTGTGACACGCCCTTTGGAGTGGATTTTGTAGAGCTTCATTTTTAGCGAATTTCTAGTTAACAGAAGAAAAATGACTTTAAATTCAAATTCTGTTTGTTAATAGTTCAAAACAAGATTTTTTATAACGCTCCTTAAGCATCGGAAAGCCCCCTTAGAATTCTATTTCCGCAAAGTCTGTTCTCAGCAGATCCCTATTCAAAAACAGAAACACGCTTTCCGGATTTCATTTTCATGTGTTTACTGGCTAATTACAGCAACTGAAGACCAATATTTCGTGTTAAAAAGTCATCCAGATTAAACAGGACAAACAAAGACATTTGCTTTCAAGAACTGTCTTTGCACCTGCGCCCTGTTGGTTTTTCTAAAAGGACATATGTTTTTAAGCTAAACAGTCCGAAATAGGCTTCATCGAGGTAGCCTTTATGCATGCAGCTTATTCCATTGATCACAAGATACCATGCGGTCAAAGAAAGAGGGCTGCTGAGCATCAAAAACTGATGTAGTGTGATTGATATCTGGTGTTGTTTAAAAATGAGTCACAACTCAATATTAAGTGTGACATAGTGCGTGTTCTGATACGGAAAGAAAGTCGAACTCAAGATAACTCCATGTTTTTCCATAAAAAAATTACAGTTCAAACAAGGTAGGTTAGTACTATCGTCTGGAATCGGAATAGGTGATAGTGCGGATCTGTATATCATTCAGAATAACAATTTGACGGTTCAAAAGTATACGGGAGAGATATTGAGAAATCATGTTGTACCTTACGCTGCAACCATTAGCACAATACCTTTCTTTTAAAGGTGTTATAGTACCATACAACATACAGCCCAACTTGTTGAGCACACTCTTCAAGCTAAAGTAATACAGTGATCGGAAAGGCCAACATACCATTCTGATCTAAATCCAATGGAACATGTTTGGGAGGGTCAGAAGATGTATTGCAGCGAGATCAATGCATCCATTTACAGTCCTTAACTTGAAGATTGTACTTCTTGAAAAGTGAAATAGTATTCCCCGGTCAAATCGATAACTTCATCCCTTCCTTGAAAAATATAAGCGGTACTCTTAGATGTTTTTTGGATGCAAAAACATACCTTTTTTAAACAGCCTTTATTTTTGAAACATTATTTTTTGTCATTTACGTGTAACCAAACTGTCGTCCCGAAGCATATTTCGATGTTCTTCCTTGTCTCAAGAATTAAAGCTTCCCTATATTTCCATGGGGAGAAAGGGGTATTTCAGTATTTCATTTAATGTATGTATAACTTTCCTTTTATGTGTGTGTGTGTGTGTGTGCCAATGCAAGGCTGTCTTGCATAGTTTTCTTCTCTTATTCTTTTTCTCCTTTTACTTTCTAAGAACTGTAGGAACATAATTCTGAAAGTAGCATGACAGTATACCTACGTTAGTATCATATTTGAACAGATGCACAAACATATTTTACTTAAAAATAACGACTTAACACATATCTTGCTGTAGCATTTAACATTTAAATCTATCTTATATTTATAATTTCGTAACGCTCAGACGAAATATATAAATATTTATACTAGAAAACTATCCCTTATCCCTTTCTCGGTATACAGGAAGTTGAGTGAAACGCTGTTTCTTTTTTGAATAACAGGATAAGTTAACAAATCGTGTAAAATATTATTATGATCTTAATGAGGTCATTACAGAATATTTAGAATGTACTTTACAGGAATCATTACTTAAAGTATCTCAAATCTACGCACATCAGTAATGATAAATTACTTGGCATAATCATCAATAAATTACTAACGTAGACTTCGCAGTGTAATACTCAAGGAATAGAAATAGGGAATAGTGAATACATCTGATTAAATGAGAAACAAAATGGCTGTCTGAGTGTTTTTGTATGCATCAAATATAAATTTGACTTATCAATTGTTACTCGATGTAGATGTAATTCAAATTAAGAGGTATTAGTTTTATTTTGAATGTGAGACTTAGATTTGGAGTTTTTAAAAGCCAAGTACATGCAAGGATTAAAATATAGTTATTTTATTTCACAAAATAATCTCACTAACTCTCGGTTAGAGAGTTAAAGTAAAATTACGTACCAATGTGAGATACGTAACTATAACGAAATAATACATAACTAAAAATAAATAATAACAATAACTAAAATTTTGACAGTGAATAGTAAAGTAATGTAAATTTAAACCAAATAAAGTGCATCGTTAGAAATTATCTCATTGTCTAGGTTTAATTCACATAAAAGCCAAAAGGCTGATAGGTGATTTTTTTTTAAAAAAAATAATTAAAAAGGGGAATTTAAAAACACTGAATTTTCTTCTTGAGTTACATTCTATATTCACATTATATATTTAGCTATAAATATAATTCAGTTAAGTTCTTGGTGTATTTATACACACAAACTTCACTAAGAAAATGGGGCTCTATTAAAGAAGTGTAATCAATGAAATAGAGTAAATTCATTGTAATATCTTGAATAATAACTTAAAAACAAATTTTACAAAACATCATTACTCGAATTCAAATTTACCTTCTGTAAACTTTCTTATTGTGCAGTTTTTTTTTAAGAAATTCACAATCCATTTTTATGAAAAGTTAAATAAAAAAACTGAATTTCTATTTCATTTCTAAGTGAACATAAAAATGTATTCTCATTATTAAACATACATTTTTAATGAAGAATCCCCCCAAAAAAATTATTTACATTTGAAACCGTTTCATCTGAGTCAAAGTTACTATGTGCTGATACAAAGAATTAATTAACTATTAAAAAATTAAAGATTATTCATTTATTTTTAATGATTTGTCAAGAATGAAGGGAGACATAGGCTTTTAATAATTGATAAAATGAGCTCAGGGGTTTGAACCTTCATGGAGTCCGTTGATTCTTCTTACATATATTTTTAAGTAGCATTCTTTTCCATCTTTTCAATTCCAACAATTTGTCCACACTCTCCCTATATATATTTATATATCTTGTTCAAATTTTTAATAGTTAATAAAATATTTTTTATTCATTAACTGAAGTTCGAATACATTTTTTAAAACTAACACTTGATATTAATACAGTTTTTTCAAATATTAATTCATTAATTAAATTTAATTAATTAATTATATTTTAAGAGATATATTTCAATCAATATTATTCCTCTTGATGGCAGTACCACTGGATAAAACAGCTTTTGTTAAATTTATTATTAGGATTTAACCGAATAATAATATACTAATAAGATGTAAGCATTCCTTTTACGCTGGTTTTAAGATAAATTCTTACCTATTATATTCAACTTTTATTAAAAAATGTAATTACAAATATAATGTGGTTAAAAAGTTTTTAATATTAAATTAAGGTATTTTGCCACTTAATATTGTGATATTGTCAGATGTATATACATATTTATATTCATTGTAATTATTTGATAAAAAGAAACGAAAATAATTTTTTTAAATTGTTGACCTAAGTAGGAATTGACTAAATATATATATATTATTTCTTACTGTATATAATACTTAAATATGTTTTACAAAATACGCTTAAAAATGAACTATTTGAAAGTTATTTAAATTATATGTTTATATAAAAAAAATTTTAAACTTAAAAAAAGCAGTAATGCAATTAGTCCCGTTGTAGATATTTTTAAAAGTGAAATCAGTTCATGAAATTTGAGAAGAGATATATAACAGAATTTTAATACCTCTCACAAGACAATATTTATAAGCACTCTTTTTCAAAACTTGTTACGGGTAATTTCCGGTTAATGAATCATTTTTTAATAATGGTATCAATTTCCCTAGTTTCAGTTACTTAGAATAATGTATTATTTAACAAAACAAAAATTAAGTTTTGAATGCATTCATGCGTTTATTAACCCCTTAAGGGTTCAATATATTTGCCCAAAATGTTCCAAAAAAGGCACAAATTTTATTGCATATAATTAAGCATAAATCTTAACAGAATGCGCAAATGGAAGAATGTTATTTTTATTTTCATTTTATTTCAAACTATTACATGCTATATTTTATTTTAGAACTATAAAACATAAAAACCCTTAAGTGTTTGTTTTATAGGTACACTCTGCATGCTATGAAGACTGTTTCACATAACTTAATCGAATTTCTCTATACTTGCAAAAAAAATTCCCTCTGTTCGTACCTGTTTTTTAAATGGTTGAGAGTTCGCTGTGTGGGTGCACATATATACACACACTCAATTTTAAGTATGGTATAAAATAAAATCTTACATGAAAATCGTGATAGAATAATATCGGCCTTTTTAATTATCTTTCCATTTTCATTTCTTCTCAAGAAACAAACTGCTTGTCGATTTCTGTTTTTAATCGAAAAGTTTCAAAAATCTCTAGATTCCTGAATTCAAAGAAAGATTCCCCCTTCATCACAGAGAAAATCCCGGGTATGAAACATTTCAGTAGATCGGGAAAACTGTGTGTCTTAAAAATACTAGAGCTAATTATCTCACTATAAGAATTAAAAATATGTGCAAATCAAAAATAGAAAGAAGAAAATATCATTGCCCGTACAGTGTATGGGCAAATCAGTTGTGACCTGCTTTCGGTATCCTGTACGGTGTATGGGCAAATCAGTTAAAGGGTTAAATTTATTTCCCAACGTTATTTTTCACAAAAAAATACTACTAATATTATTAAAATACATAAGGCATAATGAATAGTGCACAGATAAAGTTTTCCTTTGATTTTTTATTCAATTTAGTTGCGTGATTCATTGTATAAAGCTAAATAGGATTCATAAAAAAATACAGTAATATATGGTTAAGTTGTCCGGTTTCGAGGATTTTATGCAAATCAGTCGCAAACAACAAAACAGTTCTTTAAGAGCGATACGAATTTATTGTCGCAAAAACCAATCCTTGAAATACAGGATTCAACAGCAAAACTCGCAGAATAAATATCAGAAGGATTTCACACCTTCAACAGCATCCAGTATCCAAAATACACGTATGAAGATTATTCACAAGCACAGCCAAGCTAATCGCTAGTCAAAACAACGCTTACTAATCGCTGGTTGAAACAAGACTGACTCGTTTCGGCGAGAGGGCTCTATTTATAGTCCAGGCGGAAACTTCGAGAAAAATCCGCTTGCGTCATAGATCGTGAAATTAGTGGATTTATCCACTAATTTCTAGAAGAATCCAGAAGGTTCCGTACTCGCCAATATCGCCAAATTGGTCTCAAACGGTCGCTAAAAATGATGCCAACTTGGTTTATCACCAAGGTTTCACCATTGAATCGCCATTATAACGTAAAGGATGGCATTGCTTGTGATAAAACATAAAATATATTTTACAGTGTGATATAAATGCATTACACTTGCTTCCAAATATAGATTATTTACACTATTTTACTAAATTCGTAACAATATAGTTCGCAAAAACACATTAAACTAACCTAAGATATTTTTAAATTATCATAATCTTTTTTTAAATATTTTTCAACAGACATTTTCCCTTTATACTTAAAATGTCTTTTACTTTCATTCATGTAGGTATTACGACGAAACCTCATCCACAACCTATTACATTTTTGATATACAATACTAAACATTTCAAGTTCAACATCTTGTAAGCAACGGAGTTAAAAGTTTAAAAGGTTTCAACCATTTATAATAATAATATGTGCTTCTTTTTACTCTAAATAAAGCCATAAGACATTTATTCGAATAATCATTTGTTATATTGTACAAAATTAAACAAACGATTGTGGAAGTTTGTGCTGAAAAATCAATAATGCAAGGATATTTTCTTAGAGTTTAATATTCTTGACTTCACACAATTTAAGACAATTTACAATTTCTTAGAATTTGTTTCTATTTTTCTTGGCCGAAGTCAGTAAAAATTAAAACAAATCAAACATTTACACAATTAAAAAATTGCACATAACAGAATCGATCTTAATTTACTCAAATTCAACTTAATGCCCAATTTTCAATGATTGCTATAAAAATATATTCTTGAATTTCCAATTTAAAAATTTATTTATTTACTGGAAGCTATAGCTATTACACCATAGGTGGAAGATTGAATTTAAACTATAGTGAAAGAAAATTAAAACAAGACATTTTTCCGTGAGATTTAAATAAATAAATAAAATAAAAGCTAAAAAGAGACATCTAAGCCAATTAAAATGTAAACATATTTAGATTTCAAAATTTTTAAAAATATTCATTCCAAAAATTACGAATTCAAATATTAACAATAAATATATATGGAAGGAATCAATTAATTTTACTATTGCATTCTTTGAATAGACTGATGAGAAAACATGTTGCTATTTTAAAATCACATTTATTGATGATCACAAACACAAGGGGATGTGTGACACGCACAATAAACGCACACACACGCAATTACAAAAGACAAAAGCTTTCATTTTTATTCGAAGCTATTAAAACCATAAAATTTCCGGCAAAGGCTTTTATGATTGATCCGCATACGCAAGATTGCATCATCCTGATTTAAAAATGCTAACCTTTTAGTTTTTTGAGAGATAAAGTCATGATAAAACAAAAATTATTTTTCCCGTGAAGTCTTGGAGGGGTCAAGATTATTATGAATTAAAATCCTTAAGAGAAAATATAAGTTAATTATTACACACACATGTATGTATATATATATGTATATATAGTGTGTACACATACATACACTTGTAGAAAACAATATTTTCGCTCTATTGTTTTACTTTATATATTCAGACTATTTTCTTTTAAAAGTTGCTTATTTTGGAATACTTTTTGTTGACATCTTTTATTTTTATTCAACATAGATTATTTTCTTACTGTACATTCTTTCTAGCAGTTTCACAAACTCTTTATTAATTCTTTCTCACGATGTATTACCAAAGATTAAAATTAAACGCATATGCATTCAACGAGACACTTCTATCAGAAATCTTTGCAATATTCTACTGCAAGAAAAGGCAGAAAATGCAGGATACACGAAATTCTGTAATCCAAGCGCAAGATAAAATACGCTTTGTAAAACTCTACTTCAATCTCTGCCTCACAGTTGGAAAGAAACAGTGAGTCATTTACAAGTTAGTCACGTTTACAACTGAATTCCTTGGAGATTTACACGCAAGAAACTTCTTCGTAAGATAGTCTAGATATAGATATAAGATTATACTGTTATATTTATGTCTTACCCCAAGCTGAAATAAGAAACATGTGTCATGCTCAAAACTTTTTCTCCTTTAGTTTGTTGCTTTATTTTTCCCGCCTTTTTTCGTTAATATTCATAAAGAAGGATTATCTATCTTCTCTCTATTTTCTTTTGTATTGCTTCGACTATCTGTAATATCTGGTAGAAATGTTTTACTTTAACGTTTTTACCAGATATTTCATACAAGAAAAAAAGGTATTTCAGGTGTGGAATAATACAAAATATATTATTTAAAAGAAATGAAATAATTTCGTTTCGAAAGTACTCGAGCTAAGACAAATATAACCAAACGATATCTCGTACAGAAATTCCTCTATTAGTTTAAAATATTTCATTTAAAATTACTTTTAAAGTTGATATCATGCATTCATAAATATGATATTGCCATATTTTCCGTATTTTATATAAATTTATTTTTAGTATTAATGATTCAAGTAAGGATATATCTGTACCAAATAGAGTTTTAAAATCGGAAATCATGTAAACAACCCACACAAATGTACCTATTTTTTAACATTCACAAATAATAGATACATTTACAAAAAATTACCATAAAAAGTAAATGAAAAGCAAGTGCCTTTTTCAATCTTCATATTTTTTTATTAAAATAAATAACATTATACTCCAGTAGTAGCATTTTTACTTTTTAAACTCAGACTTAAAACATTTCTTATGTCAAGCCTTTACGTAAATACATATGATATGCATAATTAAGAATTTAATTTAATAAAATTGGTAAATTTTTCTTTCGAAATATAATGTAAATGATATGCATAGTAATATTCATTTCTTCTACGTGAGCAATTAAAATAAATTAATTAAATTGTAATGACCTTTCAACTAATAAACGTGTTTCAATAAACTTTAATATATGGAAGTAACGGGTATATTATGAAAAATTAATAGATAAAAAACAGTTTTTTTTTAATCTTTAACATTTTTAAGTATTTCACAGTAATAACTTAATTAGCCTCTATCAAAATATATATAGTAAAGAAGCTTATATATATATTTTTTATTCTGTCTTTATCTTTATTATATCGTTCCAAATTTCAAAGGAATCCAATATCGAATGAGAATCGATACTTATAATTCCTCATTATACGAAATTTCAATGCTTCTGATGAATTTCTAACTCCTGTTATCAAAATTATTTACTAGTTTCAGTAATCAATTGGATATTTTTAATTGTACGTAATTTTTGGCATTAAAATGCAATGCTAATTTAAGGCTTTAGTATTTTGTTAAGTCTGAGTACCTTTAATGAACACACTCATAATTTTTAACCAAACACCTAGTAACGGGAAATAGACATTAGATCTTCTAATCGTCTTACGAATGTTTTGCTACATCTTTTAATCAATATAGAGTAGAATTATTTATCAATTCAAAACTTTTAATTTGTTTCTAATAATGACAGATTATTTTTAGAATTATGTATATTTCTAATTATTATATATATTTCACTTTGAGAACTTATAAATGGTTATATAAAAATGTTATAGATTCTTGAAAAATTCAATTTTATTTTTATTACGTCATTTAATAAGATTTTCAACGTTTATCTATCCAAAAGGGTAAGAAGTTAGAAGTTTAGTAGTTTTTGTGTAGATTTTATTTATTTAAAGATAAAGATAAGATTGATTGGAGATAAGATTGGAGGAAAAGTTAAAGTTGAGATTACGTATTGAGGCAGAAGAACTTCATTTTTTATTGGAAATATATGCTACCTCTATAAAGTGAAGAAATCTCAGTTAATTTGCAGATTAGCTAGGTAATATGCACATTAACTAGAGAATTCCTTTAAAATACTGAAAATTGTTTCATTTCTCAAGTTACCTAGATAATTTGCGAATTACCTAGGTAATCTGCCAATTAACTAGATAATCTGTGAATTAACTAGATAATATACGAATTAACTAGATAATCTGCGAATTAACTAGATAATCGGTGAATTAGCTAGATAATCCACGAATTACTTAGATAAGCTCTGAATTGCTAGTTAAAGTGAAAATAAGATCTTTGGTGGAACAACAACAATGTTTTAGTGCTCTGAATTTATATATTGTTTATTTGTTGATGTCTAAAGAATCAAGTTAATGCAATTGAACAATTTACACATTAGTTGACATAATCAATCATCAGTCATATGATAAAATTATGCTTCCTTATGTAAATGTTAGTGACACTTGGACTAAACACTCTGTTTCTAAATGTTTATTATAAATAATTAGTTCACATTCAATCAAAATTCCTAAAAGAAAGGATATAAGAGAAATAAGTTTTTGAAATTTAATGATACGTGGAAGCAGCCAATATGAAGATGACTTAGTTGAAATGCGGAAAACTCTTAATTCTGCACTTAAACAGAACAAATCAGTTAATTTGTAGGTTATCTATGTTAGAAATCTGCACATTAACGGCTTTGAGCTCTTATGTTAACATATACCTTAAAATCCGGCGCATAACACGCATCTACACTATCAAGCTGGATTTTTTAGTTTATAGGTACATTCGCTGTATAACGCGCATCATTTATTTTTACGAAGAAACCTTAAATGTAAGTATTCAATGCTTATATTTTGAAGTCATTTATTCGAGATATTGTTCCAAGCTTCAAAAGAAATAGTATACTTCTAAAACTACAACTCTTTAACTTTATAAGGAAGGCCATTTTTTTTTTAAATAAACAGTATTTCTATGTATGTAAAAATCTAATTTTTTCTTATCCTCTATATTTTTCTTTGTTTTTAAAATATCATTTTTATACCCAGCATATAACATGTACCCGCAAATTTCGATCTTAATTTTTTGTGTTAAAAGTGTGCTTTACACGCTGTATTTTAAAGTACATCATTCTTATGGCAGGTTTAATATTTACACTCATGTCCATAAATTAAGAATAATGAAGTTCAGGCAAAGAAAGAGTCAGAAGCAAAATAAATGTGACTTATTTGTAAAGCCTTTTTATTAAACAAGAGGTAAAGAGCAAAAAAGATGATATATGTTAGATATCATTGATAAGAATTGCGATTTTCACTCCCTGGAGCAATTTACCAGAATAAAAACCTATTTACGAAAACCAATATTACATGCTTAGTATCATGGTTAATGCATAGTATGTCTCACAGACGATGCAATACAGTCCAAACAATGCCTAGGCATGATGAGTATCAAATTGTAGACCTGATCTTGGGGAATATTACAACACTCATCAAGCAATGCTTTCCCTAGTTCTGGTACACATGTAGGAGGTGGTTGACGGGCTACAACTCGTGGGCAAGTATGCCCTACACATGCTCTACTGGATTCAAGTCCGGTGAGAATACTGGCCAGTCTATACGGGTGATATCCTCCGATGGAAGGCATTCGTTTACGATGTTTTCACGGTAAGAAAGGACGTTGTCATCCATAAATACAAATTCTGCGTCCATGGCGCCCCCAAAACAAACGTACATCTTGGGTGACGTAGTTCCTTAGTCACTGCATTGAACACCCACGTTGCTGATATTGTTGCTTTAAAATATTGATCAATGCTGACATAATGGCAGCTCTAAATTGTTTTATATTGGATGGTGGCATTTGTAAGCTTTAAGTAATCTTCTGACATTTCCAGTGTTTTTTGATCGTATTCTCATCCGCATGATGGAGCAGAAAACGAGATTCATTGAACCAAGCTACTATTTCTGATCTTCAAAAGACCCATTAAGTTTCTGCGCCCAAAGCATGAACTTTTCTTATTTTTCTGCCATACCAAATGCTTGCTTAATAGTCAGCCATATTTTGCGTAGTCAATCTTGTAGTTCTTTAGGATATATTTTTTTCATGTAAATGCATCGAATTCAATTGTAATTTGTCTTACTGTTGTCTTTCTGTCTTTGAATAAATACTATGCGTGCCATTCGCTTGTCGTCAGCCTTTTTTGACTAGAATAGTTCTTATCGCGCTCTTAAAGTTGTTTTTTCCTTCTCAATTGTCACTCTCTATGGGTTAGAACATCCTAAAGAATCGTCGTTTGAAAGGTGTGGCACCTAATCTCCTTGTACTGGCGATTATCCCTGGTTAAATGTCCTTTAAACCTTTAGTCTGTAAGCATTTTAACATTAACTTCTCCGACCTCTTCTTCATCGAAATCTGAGAGTTTTTTCTATAAGCGTTGTTACGTCACTCGTATCACTACTAGACTAGTTTACTTTTAAATAAGGCATTTTTTAACTTTTGTGCGTATACACTAGAAATCATTTGATGAAATGTAGAACCCATACTTTGAACATATTTTTCGTAGAAAAGCTCAGAAAAAACACACATATGTGTTACATTTTATAACCAATTAATTATATTTTTAGTGTACTCCAAAAGAACATTATTTTTATCCATTAAAACTAAATGTAATATAAACAGCTGTATTTATCCACATGTATAGTAAACTACACTTGAGAACCTTGAAAAAAAATTCAAATAACGTATATTTAAAGAACTAAGCACATGATTCTTCATTTTTGATGACAACAATAAACATTTACCAGATGGAAAAGCTTATATTTTCTCAAGAATTCAATCCTTTTTTTTAAGCAGGAAAATATTTACTGTTAAAAAACTGAAAATTATTTTCCGAATGTATGTGTCAATATTTTATTAAATTCAAACACAGCTAAAAGATAAAATTATCCACTGCATATTCATTTTTAAAAACGGTGTTTTTGCCCTTATTCTCGTTTTGTTTATTTCTTTTTATTCATGCATTCTTGCTTCTATGCCGCAAGTTTCGCAATTTCTACGTTTGATTTCATCCATTGTAACTTTTTTCTTATCCTTCGCTTCTTTTTCCTCGACACTTTCTTTTCGATGTGTTCAATATCCTTCTACTTTTTCCGGCATGTTTTTGTTAGATCCTTTTCTCGAAATTTGTTCCTTTTTTTCATGTCAGCTTGGCATGGCGTAGGCAACTTTGTCTTTCTTACTTTTAAACTAAGTCCTTGCAGTAAAGCGCCTGAACAAAAACGAAAACCCTTTCGTCATGTTAGCAACATTGTAAAATAACGCAAGTTTTTTTCTTTTCCTTTTTTCCCCCTTTGCTCTTTGATCACACGCTCAAAAGGATAACGGCTTGCTGGTCAACTCTCAGAATTTTAAAAAAGAGGAATTTCTTGTTCACAGACTTCATTTTTTAAGATTGGGGAACATTTATTTAATTTCCTGTGAGAATAGTAAATTGAATTAATACATTTAGACTAACAATTATACCAGGAAATGTAATTTGTTTGTGTGAATAGCTACATAATTTGAAGAATTATAATAATAATTAATTTAAAAGTGGGGATATTTTATACAATAGTTTCTCTCATTTAGAGGATGAATTTACCAATTAAAAAAAAGACGAAAACAATAAAGTGATATTTATTTTTAAAAATATATACATAAAAATTCTGTGTTTTAAGCGGTAATTTAAAGCCACCTGTTTATTAATTAAATGTAGAATATACTACCAACTAAGACAATTACAGAAAAATCCTTTAAGTTAAACATATGTATGATAAATTTAGTTTGTATAAAACGATATTATATATAAAAACCTTGCATAAGTGGCCTAAAATTATTATTTGTTATATACATTTACATTTTGCATGTATAAAACTGATAGAAAATTTACACTTTTAGGAATTAAATAATAAAAAAAGCAATGATGTGTTGAAGATATAAAAATAATAAATTAGAGTTAAAAAAAAACTAAAAAACACCCTTTTATTGTAAATCGAACTAAGTTGTAACTTAATCTTTTAGTTGCCAGGTGCGGGATGGGATCTGAAAATGAGCAACCGTTAATCTTGATGATCCTGACCAGGACAATGGAACACAATTATTAAATTATTGTATTGTCTTCGGTCCTGGACAAGTGAGCAAAATTTTTAATTAATCTGACCTTTTAAATTGTGTAAAAAATGAGTTCAAATATTCCGTTACATACAAGTGAAGCTTATAACAGGATGTTAAAAATAAGAAAATTCATTATAGACTTTTGTTGGAAGTAAATTACAAACATATATTTGAAGAAACTCGTGGAGTTCAGTGGATTTATTTTGATCATAACGTTTTTAAAAACTACTAAAAATGAAGCAAAAATATACTGTGATAGCACGATTGAAAAGAAATATAATTTGACATTAGCGCGGATGAAAAAAATTCTTTTCAAAATTTCGAAATCTACCTATGGGGAAAAGATGTTCTCTGGTATATAAATGAAGAAGGGGAAATAATTGTTATGTTAAACACTGCCAATTGGGGGAAAGCATTTTTTGGTAAAAAGTAAAAGTAATTTTTTTTAAAAGAAAAACAGGTGTTTTAGTAATTTTTAGCATTTACTCTAATGAGAGATCTACTAAATATTTAAAAATATATATACCAGGCACACTTAACAGCTTCTCTAGCATTAAATAAAAAAAAAACTTGCTGTCAAAATTACAGCCCGCGAGAAAACGGAAGACGGAAACTTGAATGGCACAGCTTCGGTTGTGCGGGGGAGAAATAACTGGGTTTGTGAAATGTTGCTATGCACATTGAAATTATTCACTATTCAATACTCATTTATCAATTATCATCATTTTAGAGCTATTTATATCGCAGAAAAATAATTTTATTTTTAGTCTAAAATCAATTAACCGAAAATAAGTTCTTTTCCCCATTTTTTCCAAAAATTAACCTCTTTGTGTGGAAATATCAAATTTTGAAACCTTTTTTTAAAATTCTTTTCCGCATAGGTAGGTTACGATTAATAATAACTTTTGTTTATGATATAACCACGATCCAGCATATTATGCATGCATACTTCAACCGTGTTAAATAAATGTACAATAGAAAACTCAAAAAAAGTTCTCAAAAGAATCTTTTGAGGCAGGAAATCGGAAAGTGTTTTATCCAAAATCTACAGACTCAGATAATAATCTTTGATCTCTAATGACTTAATTTCGAAATAATTTTTTTTTACTTTGTTCACAGAATGAGGCATCCAAAAATTACAAAATCAATTTACTCTTTCCTCTTTTGAATAATACGTGATTTCTTTAAAATTTTTAAGTAAAAATATCAAATGTTTTTCGTCAAAAAAATGTTTGAGGAAAGTAAATCAACAGAATGTTTCAATAAGCTTTAACTATTAAGTAGAAATTTAAAATCTGAAGCAATTTGATTTTTTTAAAACTCAAGTTAGTAAAATATTAATAACAAGATATTAAAAAATTATTATTTGAGAATTTTAATTATGTGGTACTATCTACAATAAGTTTTTTCGTTGGAGGTTTCATATTAATGATTAATGATAAGGAATAATCATGAAAAAATAATAATATATATAATGTAAATAATGTAATAATAATTACATAAGCACAATTATAGTAGATATAAATAAAAATAAGAGGTATAAAAAAATTGTAAATAATAGCAATAAAATAATAAAGATTTGAATTTTGAAAATTTATTTTAATTTTATTAACTCAAATATTTATAACTTTTTTAATGAACTCTTTGATAAAAGCCGTTTCTTATGCATATGGTAAACATTAAAATAGTTAAGAAATGGTACGCTAATACAATCTTTTACAGATATAATAAATTTAAAATGCTATATATTTTCTCTTCACAGTACAATTTTACTTAACATAATTTCCTCAAAAAGATCCTTAAATAATAAAGTAATTAGTAGATAATAAGTAATTAGTAGATGATTGAAAACCAAACTATCATAGATGATTTTTATTATTTGAGAATTTTAATTATGTGGTACTGTCTACAATAAGTATTTTCGATAGAGTTTTTATATTAATGATTGATGATAAAGAAAAATTATGAGTAAATAATAATATATATAATGTAGATAATGTAATAATAATTAACATAAACACAATTATAGCGGATATAAATTAAATAAGAGGTATAAAATAATTGTAAATAATAATAATAAAATAATAACATTTGAATAAATTAGAAAACTTACTTTTAAAACTATTAACTCAAATATTCAAAACTTATTTAATGAATTTATTGATAAAAGCCATTTCTTATCCATATGGTAAGTATTAAAATAGTTAAGAAATGGTCCACTAATACAATCTTTAACAGATTATACTCAATTTAAAATGGTATATATTTTCTCTTCACAGTACAACTTTAATAAACATAATTTTCTCAAAAAGATCTTTTTATATTAAAATAATTAGTAGATATATTGATAATTGTAAACCAAACTATCATACATAATTTTTAAGACTTAGTTAAATAAAAATACCGTCATCTCATTTTGAAAATTCTAAATGATCTTTTCAAGAAAAATACACATTTTAAGAAGCCTAAATATTTCGAATGAACTTTAGATACGTGTTTCTGATTAAGTGCACTTAAATAGCAACCAGATGAAATATTATAAATGCAATTTCAAACATGTACTATGTTTATCTTTTTTACACAATTGATAGTAAAGAATAATTGTTAAACTATAGCCTGCTTAAAGTTTTAATTTCATATGAAATGTACATTTTTTTTCAAAAAGAAAAGTGCGTATAAATATATTTTTCACTATAGTTGTTTTCACATATTTTTGATAACTCTTCCTTTCATCTAATTAAGAAACATTAAAACATTATCAGTACACACAGCATACACTATACACGGTAGAAATTTGGTTTGTAGACCTGTTTAAAATAATGAATGGAATAACTTATGAGACTGCGAAGTTCCATGACTCAACGTACACCATTTAGAATCCAGAGCACATAGGAATACGAAGTCGTGTAACAATATATTGTTAGTTAATCCAATTACCTACTCAATTGTGACTGCGAAACTTCATTTGTAACAACTTGCTTTGTCCATCATTCTCAATTCCATTCGCTCCCCCCCCCTCAGTAAGTGGAATATATATTTTTTCCATCCTCCCTCCTTACAACATTTTGTAGAGTCCGTTAGTTCCTGTAACACCTCACACCAATCCTCGTTACTATAGCAACAGCAATTCAATGATAAGTACAGCCAGGCGAGTAACTAACAACGTATTGTAAGTGAGGAACGCAGTTGCCTGCATTTTGTTGGTTTTTACTCTTGGAAGTATTATTAGATGTGGTGGTTCACTCTTTGGAAGTGAACTGAGAAAGGAAACAAGTTGGATATTTAACTTTCCGTTCCTTCACTGCCTTTCTTTTTTTGAAGAGGGAATTGAAAAAATGAAAAATGCTTAACCTGTTGCTCATCTGGTGAAATGGTTTTTTTTAAAGCAAAGGAGAGATGACTTTATAAAGAGCGCAGTTTTAAAATAAAATATTCTCTGAGTCAAAGTTTTATTTGTTAAGACAATATTTTTAATAAAATATCTCTAAAAACTTGGTGCAATGTTATCGTCAGTCTTTTGAATGTATATAACCATTTCTTTAAGAAAAAAATCGGAATTAATATTTTTAAATCATAAATAAATGCCGAAAAATTCTATAAATTAAACAATTAATTATATTTTTAATTATTTTATTTCCGTAGATACGATTTAGTTATATCATAAGCAATAGTATTACAGTATTAAATATTATGTTTTTCTGTGGCATTTTGATTAAATACTTTAAAAAAAATAATTATTTATAAATAACTAATATAGCATTCATATTAGAAAATTTTCAACTACTAATCGAACAATTTACTAAACATCTAGAGAGTAGCTAGCAAATACGAAGTTACTATAGACACATAAATAAAGTTATTCTTAGGTTTTGCTGCCCCAAGATCTCAGTGTTTCTTCAAACCCCGAAATCCTGAAATTAAAATAGCTGATCCCGGGATTTACTTTTCTTCTGAACTATATTTTAAAAATTTTTCTCATCAAGATTTTCTAAGAATTAAATTTTCAGAACATATATATATAACAACTTTAAACCTAACATTAATTTTTATCCACAGTATCTTAATTTAGTACAGACGAATAGTAACAACTATGAAGCAAATTTTATTGATATATAAATTAAATTAAAAGATAATAAAATAGTTACTAATATTTATGATAAACGAGAAGACTTTAATTTCAATAGTATAAAAGTACCACATTGGGAGAGTAATGTACATGTTTCTATATTCAGAAATATTGTTATAAATTGCACACAACGCAATAAATTTCTAGTTTCAAATAAATCAGAAAAAATAAAAAAACTATAAACATTTTACTAATTACTGTTTAATTCAAAAATACCCAATTAATTTTATTAATAGATATTTGAATAAAGAAATTCTAAATAGTAAGGATTAAATTTCCATAGTTTATTAACAGGTTTTTATTATAAATTTATTATTCTTCCTAGATGGATATAGGTACCTCCAAATTCTAATTTTAGATAAAATTACTTTTTAAAATTTAATTTAATTTTTTTAAAATCATGTTATCTTAGTGTCCCTAAGATAATGTTAGTATGTTTATAATTCTTAATTTATTTCTGTTCTTTTCATTCTTTTGCTAAGTGCTACTTTTCAGCCATTGCTATGCTTCGAATTTGTATTTGGGTCCAGTATCTGGCAATAACTTGTTTATTGTACTCAGATTTAGTGGGCTCTGCATTTTTGAATGCAACTTTTAGGTAATTTACCTTTTTATCATAATGGATTTAGACTTTCTATCCATTATTTTCAATAGTTTTATGCTCAGTACTATTAACAGAAAGGGGGAAGGTTGGCTGGCCACAAAACAAGTTCAACCGCAATTTTATATAAATTATTTTATATATAAGCTGTCCTAAGTCAGCAATGTTAAAAAAACCATAGCATCCATTCTTTTATATTTTTTATATTTAACACTATTAATTTAATTTTTCATATTTCCTTTTAAATTATGTTGTCTGGTTATCTTGCAATTTCAATTATTTTCCATTTTAATCATTTAATCATGTTTATTCATCTCTCTCTTGTAGAGAAATTTTGATTATACACACACACACACACACACACACACACACACACACACACACACACATATATATATATATATATATATATATATACTGTTTGAATTAATTGAGACAAATGTGAAAAACATGATTTTTTTTCATAAGACCTTAGCTTATTATCATTAAATACTTTAAATAGACTGAAAAATCCGTATTTTTTAGAATGAAGTATCTTTTTCTTTAGCAGAAATGACCTTTTCAAAAAGCCTTGGCATTGATTCCACTAGAGTAGCAGACTTGTTTTTGATTTCATCCTCTTGGAAACACATTAGTGTATAGCCCCTTTTATCATTATCTCTGTTGTCGTGCGATTCATCTTAGGAAACAATTCTTGAGAATATGCCGTAAGTTTTGAACAGGATTTAAGTCTGGGGAATTTCCTGGCCAATAAAGCACTTTTATTTTTTTCCGCATAAAAGTATGGACCAAATACGAATTGTCACAAGGGGCCAAGTCATGCTGAAATGTGTCATCAAATGTTTCCTTGAATGGAGCAATCCTAGAACATAATATTTATTTATATTTGACAGAATTCATCATGCCTTTAAAATAAACTAAGCTTCCAGGGCCATTTGTAGTAAAAAAAACACAAATACCTGCTTAGAAGGGTGCTTTACAGCTTGTTGGACATGATCTGGTAACAAAGTTTTAACTTCACTTCGTCTAACTACACTCGATTTGTTTTCCTGCACAAATAAATATCTTATAACTTAAAATCATCTACTTTCAGGTGTTAACAGTCCAAAATCAGTATATTTGGCCCATACTAAACGTTTTTTCATCGTTTTATGAGTTAGAAATAGTTTTTTTTTCTCAGTCTCATTGCCATAAGGCCACCTCCCAGAATGCTTTAAAGTGCAGTTGAGGTACTTACTTCAACACCATTATCCAATAAATTCCTTCAAAAGTCCATGCTTGGCTTTCTTGGATTTCTTTTGCAATTTCTTATTAAAGTTTTGACAATTTTTGGAGTAGTTTTCGCTCGCGTCCCCATTTTTCTTTTCTTTTTGGAGACGATTATACAGAATTTTGAAATGTTCTTAAAATTCTTGAAACATTTAAATTGATTACACCAACTGCCACAGCTATATCTGTAACAGTCATAGAAGTGTGTTCATAGTGAGAGAATTATTTTAGAACGGTTCTTCGGAGTAATATCCAAAAAGTTACACTTGCTATACCGAACGCAAAATTGAAACTACCAACTGCCCCACTGAAAGTCCCTCAACTTGACTGATACACTAAAATAAATAAATTATAGTCTAAGTCAATTTGTCACACTACTTAAAGGCTGATATATTGGGTTTGAGGTGGTTTAGGACATCACTATTAATCACATAGCAACTCCAACAATAAAAACTTATTTGTGCCAAAAGTGCCAATTGAAGCTCATTTCGGGCCCGGGCACAAAAGATCTACAGGCTCCCTTGGCACTGGCGGATCGAAATTTATAACCAGAAAATCTGGTTACGTTAAGCTAATACAGGCTCTTTCAAAAACTTCTGGGCCAGGCCCCTGGGTGCCCGCTCCAATCGGCGAATGGATAAACTGGCATTTTGTCCCAATTAATTCGAACAGTATAGCATATTATGAAATATGTACGCAGGATGTTTTTGTGTAATTATGTGCTATAAGTAAAACATTATATGCATCTCTTCTTTCTAGTTTGGAGAAACGTCGCACAGATGTAGGTGGTTTACTGCAATACTTACAAGCAACATCTCAAGAATAGATTTTGCCACAGTTCCTTCTTCAGTTAAATTCCGTAAATTAATAGTGGGCCTGCTTGAAAGACTTGACGCTTCAAATCCCACTACAATACTAAAAGCTCATGCAATTTAATCTTCTCTTTCAAATGAAGTAAAGCTTGAAATTGATTCACATTTGGATTCCATAATAAATTTAATAAATTTGTACACGAAAACCATTAAGTGTAGCAGAAGTACTAGATAAAGTTATAAAATAAGATATGCACCAATGCAGCTCATTAGATTTGAGACACAGTCAACAAAAATTCCAAATTCTTTCTCTTTTTGAAAATGGAGGGAGACGTGGTGACTGCCTGGAAAGAATACATTCCTATTTGTTGACGATAAAGCCTTCTAGCGTCATTTTCTTCGTCAGGACAATTTGTGACAAAAAGTAAGATTAATGATGAAACGCTGGAAGAGCTTTGTGTGTGTGTGTTGTTTATAAACTTGTTAACAGAATCACACAAGAAATGAAGAAATATTTTTGTTTAATTTCATTATATACTATATTTATTTATTTTTTAGGATGAATTAAGTTTTTTTGTTTCAATAAATAATAGTACTAAACTATTTTTTTAATTACGTTTTCAGTTTTATTACGTATTTTTAACTATGCTAATGAGTAAGTATTTTTCATAATGAGTAAGTATTTTTCATATTTATATTATCCCAGGATTTGGATAATATAATCCCGAGACCCCTGGATTGAAAATATAACACGGTAACTTGTAAAATATTCGTTGACTGAACATGACAAACTAGTGCTTGCAATTAAAACTTACAACATTCTGAGCTTGAACATGGCTGTCCAGGCCTTTACCTCTACTCTAATTTTCCAGTTAGATTAGAGATTTAATCGACTCATTCTTAGTTTTGAGCGGGAAGTGGATCATTTCTCAACATTAGAGAAAATTTCCCACAGGCAGTTTTTCTTTGATTAAGAAACTAAGCATTTGAAGAAATAAAAATATTTTTTTTTCACTTTACCACGAATTTCAAAATTACAGAAAAAATTCTTAATTATTGGAATTTAAAATGATGGTTATAAAATCAGTGGATGAGAAGTAAATAGTTTTCAATATCATACGTCAAAATTGTCACTTAAATCCAATAATTTTTTACCATGCTCACCATGAGAATTTATTTTACATTGTTCTTTAGAAATATGTAAAAGTGTTTTAGTGTCTAAAGCAAAGATTAAAAATAAGTTTTTTCCCTAGTATCATGATATTTGAAATAAAAATTTCAGAATACGTATACGTAACGAAACATGTTAGTTGAATTATTATTTTCTATTAAAATTGAACTTCCCAATTTAATGCTTACAGCTGATCTATGCTATTCCGGGCAAATTTTTTTTGCTGTAATCATAGAGAAATTAGTTACTAAAAAAACGATTAACAGTAATGAAGCAAGAGAAATACGACCATAATCAACTAGCACTTAAAAACAAGCACATTATCTAGATTTTTGCGATCACCATAGTTCTAAGTAAAAATGAAAATTTCAGGTTTTCTTAAATGTATTTTCCTAAATTTGTTTAGATTGTCGTCGTTCTACTTATATTCTTGCAGCGTATGTGGTATTCAAAAAGTTGAGATCAGTTTCAAATTGTTTCAAGAAAGAAAAAATTTTAAAAATCAAAAGAACATTTTGAAACGTTAAATCAAATAGTATTTATTTTTTCAACATCATCTCGCTCAATAGTAATAAGAAATCAATAACTAAACTTTGTTTTTCTTTTATAAGCTTATTTATTATTCCTTTCTAATAGATATGTAATGTTTACTTTTATATTTTGTATGTTAGTCATTATCTATTTTATTTAATGCTATTTTTATTATTAATTTACTGCTTTTGATTTATATTTATGTTTTAATATAATTTTACTCATTCATTTAAATATATTACTTCATAGTTTTTATTTATTTATTTATATGTTGTTTAATAGTTATGTTATTCATGATTGTATAAGTAATTTTTGTTTATTTTTATTTTTATTACTGTTTTTATTTTTATTGTGTCTTTAATTTTTTCATTTTCATTTGTTTTTTTTTCTTTTATTTTAATAATTTTTCTCCTTTTATCCTTTTACATGAACTACTTCACTTACCAGTTTAAGTTTCTTAAGCTTCTGTATTAATGAATTCCATTTCATGTATTAATGAATTCCATGAAATAATCTTCCATGAATTTAACTTATTTTTGGCAGCTTCTTGTAGGTGAATTATTTTATTCAGAATTTTAAAAAAAAAATTCACCAATAAAATTAAGGATTCGTGTAGTCAGCATCATTTATTACACATACGTTTTCACGAAATCAGGAACTTTTTAATTTGTTTACCATTTAAAACATAAATATATTAGTAAGTACTTCCATGCCATTTTTTACTTCAGAAAAATAACTCAGGGTTTGCCTAAAAGTTTCAAAGAAATATTGTTTGAATTTGCTTGAAAAGTTTTTTTTCTCCTTTCACTCTATATTTTTAATGTATTTAACTAAAGTAGCAATTAAAAAATGTATTTTTTTAAATGCAGCTTTAATAAATGCCTCTTTTTAAAACAAGCTTTAAATGAATGAAAAGTTATTAGGCTTGAATGTTTTTTATTCTTTTAACGATTGAAAAAAAATAATGAAAACTTATTACTTAAATTTAACAAATTATAAATATCTTAAAATACTGAATTCCTCACAATAAACTCTTAAACCGGAGTAAAAACATATATTTCTAATTCAAATAGGCTTGTAGTACCCAAATGTGTGTCTTCGGTAGGCTTTCAAGTGTTCATTTTTTATCTAAAACTAAGAAATTTTATTAAAATAGTGTACCTATCGGAGATCTGTCTTCTTTAAGTAAGTACTAAGATTAAAATTCTGACGGTGCAAAACCAAGTTTCTCTCACGCAAGGGTTTTGCTATCTTTAGTAAACATGAGTGAAAGCGCCTATGAGGTGCTATAACGATCTTTATCTTTTTTTCTGTGTTTCCCCCTTCTTGTCATTTATCCTCCTTTTCAACCTTTCATGCATTTGAATTTTTATCCAGTTCACACTTTTATATTTTTTCCCCTGAACTAACGAGTATTTGACATAGCTTGACCATATGTGGTCCTTATGACAAAAAGAAAATCAAGCAACTTAATTAGAAAATTTCCAGCTTCACAAGTTTAAAACAAAAAAAAAGCATTAAGTTGATGGAAACGGGTGAGACAACCAAATGTAAAGCTGCTGGTAAAAGTTTAAAACCAGTGGCAAGTTTTCAGAATTTTTGCACATTTCAGAATTTTTACAGTTAATAACGCCCTTACAGATAATAACATTCTCGCATGTTTTGATTACTTCAGAAGAAAATTATGTTTCTAAAAACATGCCAGTCTCAGTTATCACCAGTTGTTTACTGGATTTCGAGACTGCTTGAAGTTGAATTTTATGAATTGAAATAAGCTTGAGGTTAATGTGAGCAAAATAGTTGCTCACACGCATCACATTTTCAGTATGCTTAAAATTTCAGGAAAAATTACGGACCTTAAAAGAAACAGTCAACCGTGAGAAACGAGTGCACAAGATCACCATGTGATACAAAGGGTAGTCATACGATTTACAATAACTTCATACAATAAGAATAGACTTTACTTGTAAAGGGCCCTAACGTCAGTTTTTATATACTTTCTGGACATTCAACAAAAGATTTTGGTATACTTATTCGATAAGTTTGTAAATAAACGTTCACTTTTTCTAAATATAAAAAAGAAAGGGGTGAATTTTGTAAGACAGTATAAGAATGGGACAGCCCGACAACATAGTTTGGTGCAAATGTTCCTTGAGTCTAGTACGCAGAAAATTTTTGCATGTGCTACAGGTGTTTTTTGTCCTAGTGGAAAAATATCTGATGACAGGTTTATAATTCCAACAGTGAAATATCCCCGAATCCAGATGATAGGGAGTGCAATGTCTCTGTTTGGCACTGCTGTTCTGTATTTCATGCTACCTAACGCCACTACGAATAGAAGTCAAACAATCTTATTCTGTTACGTTAGAAGTTGAATTTTTACATGAATCTTCATAGCTGTGTTCAATTTTCATGCATGGTAGGGCTCTAAGGCACAGGTCAAGGACTATTAAAGACTATATGACGACAGAGAAAATCTAAATCCTTGACTGCCCTGGAAACAGTCCAAATTTAAATCTCATTGAGAATCTATGTTATATGCTGGAAGATTAAGTTATGTTAAAGAAACCATTCAATACTCCGGCAATTTTTGAAACAATAAAGAATGTCTGGTGTACAGAGATTAAAGTTCTACATTTACAACCACTTTCTCATTTATAAGCACGGTCAACAGGATTGCAAGAGTGATTAAAAACAAAACAGCTGCTACAAAAAACTGGCGTTATTAAAACAATCTCGTAAGTTCCTGTTATTCATTTATAAAATATATTGTTCTGAATTTCTCATGGGTGGTTTTAAATTTTTGCATCCGATAGTAAATGAGATTTATGGCATTAGAACTAAGTGCTAAAAGAATTAACTTACCTGTAAACGATAATAAAACTAAACATTTACCTTGTTTAAAGTCCGATTTACAACTTAGTTGTATATAAATTAGCAATTATAAATTTGAAAAAGATAACAGTGTTACTTATTTGGGAACTGAGATCAATAATAAAAATAAGATGTCCTCAGAAATTAAAGAATAATCATTGCTGCCAACAGATGTTTTTATGTCTTGAAGAGTTACCTAAAATCCAGTTTTTTCTAATTAAGAACTAATTTGCTTCTTTACAAAAGTCTTATAAGATCTGTCTTGACTTATGTATCAGAGACTTGGACATTGACTTTAGGTGATGAGGAAGCTTTGGGAATTTTCCAGAGAGAAATCTTACGCTGCATTCTTGGTGGTATCCAAGTGAATGGATCACGGAGAAGAAGATCTAACTTAAACTCTACAGAATTTACAAAATACCTTATATTGCAAAATTTGTAAAATTACAAAGACTTAAATGAGCTGGTCATCTGGCTAGAATGAATGAAGATCGTTGCTGCAAGAAAATCTTTCAGGCAAAGCCCATGGGGAATAGACCCCGGGGCAGACAATCGTTAAGATGGATTGACTGTGTCAAAAAAGAACTAAATATTTTAAAGACAAAACCTAGAAAACAGTTGCCAAAAGTAGAGATGCCTGGAGAAAACTTTTGAAAAGGCCAGGGCTCACCCAGCGCTACTGAGGCATTAAAGAAGTAAAGGAGACAGATAAGATGGAAGTTGCAAGTTCAACTAATCTTGACACCTGAATTCTTTTTCGGGGAATCTTAATTTCAAGCTAATTTCAGCAATTACTTAAGCGAAACACAATTTCTCCAATATATTACGAAAATTATCCACTGATTCGAACTGTAATTTAACCATTCTTCCCAACAGCTTTTGAGATTTATCTTAAGGAAGGAAAAAGTAGAGAAGTTGCAATTAGTGTTAGAATTTAATATATATACATGAATTAATTTTGGGAAATAAACACGAGTTCATTAGAAGAACAAAAATTGGCAGAAAGAAAAAACAAGAGTATACATAACTGATATAAAAAAATATTAAGAATGAATTTCGAAAATTTTAAGTAAAACATTTGTTAGAGAATGATCCGTAAAACTTTTGTTTACAACATTTCAAAATTCTATTTTTCGTTATTAAGTATAGAAATTTATCTTTTCTTTGCAATTTCCTTTGTTTTTATGAAATATGAAATAGAATTTTTGCATGTGTAACAGAGTATCAAAACCATTTCAAACCCAAATGGATTTTTACTCCATACTCTGCTTTTTACAAGAGATTTAATCAAAACTTAAGCGCTTAAAGTAGAATAAAATAGAATTCTACAGAATTTCGAATGAAAGATTGTGTATAAGAAAAAATCTTCAACTTTATATTTATTGGGAAAAAAAACTTTTGAAAACAGTTTGACAAGTTCGCTTACAAACATCTTGTTATTTAAACTAATAAAAATTAAATTTTTTGTTTTAATTTGCAGTTGTATACCTTCCACTATTTTGTAAAACCAGAATTTAAGTTTTATATATTACTCTTATAAACTATGTATATTTCGTAAAACGTTTTTTTTTTCGAAAAGGATTTATCCATGTAAATCATCATGTCGTAAGGAAAGAAAAATATTGATAAATTTTATTGACTAGAGTTTTTCAAAATAACGACTATTATTTCTCTTTGCGTATTTTTTTAAAAAATATATATGAGAAGATTTATGAGAGGGAAAGAGAAAAAATATGAATAAAAATTCTATTTAGTAGAACAAAGACGCAAAATTCAATTCAGATGTGCCATGTACCATCTCTTTCTTTGAAAAGATAAACTTAGTATGTAAACTTAAGAAACAGCTTTGAAGTAATACTTTTTTTTTCTTTTACAAATAAACTTCTGGTTACTTTCAAGCCATCTTGAGGAACCGTAACTTTTATTTGAAGTTGTGATGCTCCCAGAGATAAAATTGTCGTCACATGTTTTTATCTCCGAAAGTAATCGAAATAAAAACAGTTATGGAAAAGGAAAAGACAACAATAGCAACAAAAATATAACAATGATAAAAATAGGAAGACTTAGAAGGATTTCCAGTTGCAGGACGGTCTCACGCCATTCTTAAGGTATGGATGGAGGTATGGGTATGGGATGAGCTTTCTTCAAAGAGAAAAGTTCTTTTAGGATGAGCTAGAAGCCAGATAAAAGTTTTAAACGTAAGCGTTAAGAAGATATTTTGAGCTAAAACTGATTATTTTTCATAAAGAACTGCATAATGCTTATGTGAAGCATTCATTTCATTTCATTCTACGTAGTATTCAGAACTTTTATCTTATAAAGTTACTGCACAATGAATTATTTAAAATCTATACAATTCATTACTTCTGATTCATATTTATATATTTATTTCAGTAGTATCAATACGTTTTTAATTCTTTTTGAACTTGAAATACATGATTGGCTATGCTGCTTAAAAAATGATCACTTTTTCAGAAGATTCCTTCTATGTAGTTTTAAATTACAACTAATTTAAAAAAAAGATATCACAAATTCCAATTAGGCCTCATTGTCAATTTTAATGAAAATAAAAAAAAAATAGCCCCAGAATTTTTACACGACCATATTTACTTCTGTCATATAAGTGAGTCATACATTTTCAACATTTGAAACATGGCTTTACAGGTATACAGTAAGCAGAAAATAATAAGTCGTATTCCCCAGACAGTCATAAAGTGTGTGCTTGTGACATGTAAATTAAGTATCAATGGATTATCATGGAAATATATAATATATTATAATTCCTCTCTTCATACTTAATATAGTTTCATTCAATTTATTTGCAGATTTAACTTTTTTTTTATATTACGCGTATGTGAATATTCTAAAATTAAAATAATCTTAAGATTGTTTAAGATAGTGTGGGTTGAGAATAATCAGATTTATGGGTTATATATATATGCACACATATGTTTGTGTGGGATTGTGTATGCATGTGGGTGTAATGCTTCGAGGTGATGGTGGTATCCACTTTGTGAATTTTAGTTGTCACGGTACAAATTCACATCATCATCACATCATCGTTTATTTAATTTTAACATCAGAAGATTCATTTTCAGCATGTTCCTCATTCAAGAACAAAAATACGAGAGAGAAAATGATTCATTTTCTGGATGAAACCCAAGGAAAAACAAGGGAAAACGTAACATAAAAATATAATCACGTGTTTAAGTGACGGGAAACATAAATTATATTTTTAAATTGCATCAGTATTTTAAAATAAATAAGTTAAGATAATCTCACAACCTCTTAATAAGTCCCGAGCAAGCTGTTAAGCTATTATCTTACAAGTAATCTCTAATAAAGTTGTCCAAAATTCAATTCAAGGTCTAATTCTTTTAATGAAACATAAGTTTCAATATTTTAATGCAAGATGATATGAGACGCGTTTCGAAATATGATATCTGATATTATGATTTAGAAAAAAATGTATAGTAGATTTTTAAGTAAATATTCAATTGTAATATATATATATATATATATATATATATATATACGAGGATTGATCAGAAGAAAGGTTACAAGCCGCAGGATTTGATAACTACATATTGTGGAGAAATTTCCCCAAACCTTGGTGGAGACAAATGGTGCTACTTATTATACAAATGGTTTGCGTTTAGGTAGTGAAAGTTTCCAGACGGTTCAGGAAGATTAAAATGGCAAGGTCTCGTTTGAAAGTGCAAGCCGTGATTCAATTTTTATGAGTAAAGAATGTGTCTGCATCTGCAATGAGCAGACAACATGCATAAAAATGGTGTTACTCTTTTCAATAAGGCAGATAGGATGTCGAAAACCGCGATATGGCAGGGAGTATCTGACCAAGTTCTTCAACGACAGAAATCGGCACGGCACGAATTGAAGAAATGATTCAAAATGATCGATGGTTCTGAGCTAAATCTCGTCAGAGCTGGGACTGAGCTATGGTAACGTACAGCATATGTGCTGAGATATTCCAAGACAATGCTGTGAAAACGTCCACCGAGACCTGTCTCAATGGACTAAGACCTGATTTCTCCCAAGACGGGTTAAACAAGTTGGCCCTGCGTTCTGATAAATGCCTAAATAGACTTGATGATTATGTTGAAAAGGGATAGGCACGTATGCCTCTTAATTCCCTTTTGTATTTTCTGTCTATTTTTAATAAATATTCTTTCATTGCACTTGCAACCTTCTTTTGTATCAACGTTTGTACACACACACACAAACATATATATATATATATATATTTCTTTTAAGTATTAATCATGTAATTCATCTCTCTCTTGTAGAGAAATTTTGAATATATATATATATATATTAAATAAATGGTGCAAAAGAATATCATACTATATATATATATATCTTGAAGAATTAAGGGAAAAAGTATCCTCCAAAATCTATCAGCAGTGAGTATATAAGTACTAAGATGACAAACTCAATAAGTAAAACCTACTGTCAAGAAAGAAATGAATTGCCAACATCTTCGTATAAGGAATTTTCTCTTGAAAAATCTAAGTTGAAATCTCATGGATTTCGATTCAAATCTTGAAAAAAAAATATGTAAGACTTAGAAAATGATTGATAATGGTTGGAATTTCTTCAAGAAAATGAATGGAAAAGGAAAATAGATGCGAGGCTGAATTATTTTAGAAAATGTTCTGCTAAAAGAACAGAAAAATTTTACTTTTACTCTCTTATATAAACACAACTTATAATGCTGTGTTTTATCAGGAATTAATGTACGGAATAAGAAAAATTCATGTAAGATTTTCTGAATGCGTCACAGATTTAAAATAAAAATTTGAAACATTTGCATATGTAGACGACTTTTTATAAATTGAATGTTTTTATTGATATTTTATTCATTTGGATTCGATTTATATTGTCCCGATAAAAAAACACTCTGCAAGAATAACTTTATTATATTTACCTAGGAACTACAGTGTACTGTTTATAATATATAATTTCTGAAAACTCAATGTGTCGTGTAATCATACGTTAATATTTATTATGTATATATGCATGATCCCCTTTTTGGGACCCAAAAGTCTCAACAATGTTGAAACTCAATCCAACCAAAAATATGAAAAATATTCCGAACCAAAAATAACTTATGTTAAAATGACGTAAGTTGAATTAAAAAAAAATTTCCTCTGGATAATTTTGAACTTAAGAAAACATCTGTAATAAAATGTAGGACTCTTCCAGATTTTCAAGCTAAGTTAGGTAATTGCTAAATGACAAATATATATTTTTTAGTTAAAGTGTGAATATAGATTTTAAAAGACAGCTTCAAAAGAGAGGAATTTTTTAATACAGGAAATACTCATTTTTCTAAAGAAAACATCAACAAGTTATAACACAATAGGATTAAAATTTGTTGCATTACGTTGAACTACATTTAATTAGTTCTATTAAGGATAGAAAAAGAATTCATTAATTAATTTATTATTTTTCATATTTTATCTAACATTCTACAAAGCAATATTTTCCAAGAAACATAAATTAAGTTCTTTTATATAAATGTTAGTAAAAATGCATAGATTAATTACTTTCACAATCAAATCAGTAGTTTTCAAATATATTTTTTTTCATACAAATAATACAAAAAAAATTTAGAAAGTGAAATGTAATAGGTAGTATACCTTATATTACACCTTTAGTATATCAACTAATAAGAAGACGAATACGAATGAGTGCTTACTAAAATATATATAAAACCTCGAAAACACGTGACATATTTTTCTATAAATGCTTAAGGACATATATAAGTATAAATGTGTTCTTTAAATCAAATTAAACAGAAACTTAACACTAAGTATAGATTTAAATTCATTATAAAAAGCTTATTTTTAAAGCGTCCATCAACATATTGAGAAGCCTGAGATATTTTTAAAAATACTGCATTCAGCTGATTATCCTACCACCATAAGCATTATTTTTGTCATGAACCTTTCTCAGTATTAATTAAGTTTTTCAAGCCTTAAATCGAATTAAAATCCCTGAAATCCGAATTTGTGGGACAAAATGTAGGGTGAATCTGAATTTTGATGAGATAAAAAAATAAATGTTGGCTCTTCTTGATTAAATTCGACTGGAAAGACGAAGAAACTTAATAAGGAACTTCTTGAGGAAAATTATCCTGAAGTTTAGAAATTTCAAAACCTTGAGGCAAAAGATAAAAACATTCTGCTTCGATGCATCAAATTTTAATTAAAAGCACTTCAAATATTTTGAAGAGTACAAACATTCGGAAAGGAAAATATTGAAATAAATTAATACAAGTAGAGTCATTGAGATTTGTTGCGCAGTTTGATTTTTCAGTGTGGTGCATTTAACCGAAAGTACTGTTCGAATTTAATCCAATTAATTTTTTTCGAATATTTAAAATATGTTTGAGTTGCTCCTTTAGTTTTAAAATAAAATCTTGATACTTAATCAGAAATAAGTAGATTGAAGTTCATAGAAATGTTTTTAATTAAAAGATGTACCCGAAGAATAAAAATTAATTCATGTTATAATTCAGTAGTTTTCAAATATGCATGATGCCATTATTACTTCTATATATATATATATACAGAAATACAGAGCATGTGGTGATTTGTTGAGGTGGTATGGTTATTTAATTTAAAAGCATTTCATACAAAATATTTTTATATTCTATATTAATTTATAATTTTATTTAATAATAGCTTTACTGTATTTTGTCTTATTTTATATATATATACATATATAATAACATATTTATAATACTTCATCCTTTTTTTCCATCCCAGTTATAAAAGCAAATTACAGGTAAAGGTTGACTGACTGCCAGCATTCTGACAGCTTATCTAACCCCCTGAAAAGCAGTCTTCTATTTTGGAAGCAAAGCATTCTTCCACTACCATTTGGAAACACTCATAATTTATATTTTCATTTCCATCAAAAAAGTTTTGCAGTGACCTGAATAGATGATAGTCAGATGGTGCAATACCAGGACAAAGGTAAAATTTCCCATCAAAACTCTGCAATTTTTTGTGTGGTTTTTCTTGTCACGTGTGGTCTAGCGTTGTCATTATGAAGAATTACACCTTTTCTGTTGGCAAAAGATAGGCACATATATTGAATTATTTATTCAAAACATCGAGTTATGAACAGGAATTACCATTTCATGTTTTAGAAACTTAAAGTACATTATAACCTTGCTGTATCACCACCAACACAACATAACCTTCTTCTGATACACGTTAGATTTGGATGTAGATAGTAGTATTTCCCCTTTCTAAATATGTTTTTACTAACCACGTGTTTATACACTATCCACTTTTCATCTCCAGTCACAAAGTGGTCCAAAAAAGATTCCTTTTCGTGACGAGCAAGATTTGAAGAACATATCGAAATTCCTTCAATTCAATGTTTTCGCTTAATTCGTGTGGTACCCAGAGAGTATGGACACAAAATCAAGCATTTTATAATGTAATACCAAGCAATAGCCAGATGAATTCCAAGTTTGGAGCCCACATCTGTAGAAGTGAACGGAGGATTTGTCCTAACCATTCCGCGTTGCACTTCGTCACTGGCATCTGATGATCTTCCTGATTTGGGTTCACCTTTCAAAGAAAAATCACCCAAGTAATATTTAATAATCTTTTCTTTTTTTTTTTGGCATTTTCGAGCCGTTACTGCATCCTTTCCAAAATCAACAAGCGATTTCTTTTTCTCCCATTACATTTTTCTCTTTTTGAAACTCATACAATATTCAATGTCTTAAGAACACTTTTACTTCACTCATGTTGACAGTTTTAAATGTTTAAAAAACCCCATTAAAATACTAAAAAATGTGTGTAAATCATCAAACATATATTAATCTAACTGTTTAACCAATTGCAGCAGCATCAGAAATCTTGCTACGGATCGACAACGCATAAAAGTGTACGTCTTCAAAAAAGGACAGAGCTTTCCCTTATACCCAATATATATATATAGTATATATATATACTGTTACTAAATTATTTTAAATATAACTTAAAACAAAACAAAAGCAAGATAATATCAAGTTACTACAGCACTAAATATTATTACAGCCTTTGTACAAAATTAGTAAATTTTTAACTGATTCCATGACTATGTATAAATATATAGCCTATACCTATGTAGCATTTATAATACAGGCATTTAAAACATTTATTAAAAAGAAAATAGAAGGCTAAAATTAAGTATTTTTTTAATGTTTTTTTTTGTTAGTGATCTTTCAGTTCGCCATGTCGAAGAACATGGGAGTAATTGACTGTTAAAATGGAAGAATTATGGCTTACAAAGATCATGTATTATCCATTCGTGTATATCCTGTGTTAAATTAAACTAAGCCATAGTGACGCAAAAATATGGATTCGGTGAGAACAGTAGCAAAGGATTGAACAACAGGAAGGATTGCATTAATATCATCTTCTCACAGGACGTGAAAATTTATCATATTGATTGATCATACTGTTAGGTCAAGAATCCTAACACAAGAATCTGTTACACAAAAAAGTTTGTTGCCCCTTACCAATTGACGTCGTCTGTAGCAGAGAGAAGTTTCAGCAAAGCATCCATTGTTGCGATTACTTTTGACTGTAGACCAGTGTTTCTCAAACTGTGAGGCGCGCCCCCTAAGGGGGCATGATAACTCTACGAGGGTGAGCATATTGAAAATTCGAAAACAAAGGATTATTTAGGAAAATTATTGATTTATGTAAAGTAAACAAACACAAAATACATTCTGTCAAAATAAATAAAATGCACATTTACACTGATATAACACATTTATAAATGTATTAGTATTGTTAAATGTATTTTATAATAACTTTAACACTATGCTGTGTTCAGAACAAGTTTAAAAATTAACAGTGACCCCATGGGCTTTTCATATAAAAAATGATATCCAAAAATAATATTTATTTTGATAATTAATCCCTTAACTGTCGTCTATAAGTTACGTAAATTGTTCTACAATGCCACCATTTCCCACGGAGGCACACGTATGTGATGCATGGAAGGGGGAGGGAGAA
This sequence comes from Trichonephila clavata, assembly GCA_019973975.1. Taxonomy (NCBI): domain Eukaryota; kingdom Metazoa; phylum Arthropoda; class Arachnida; order Araneae; family Nephilidae; genus Trichonephila; species Trichonephila clavata. The sequence continues at coordinate 427,567 of BMAO01033201.1, read as the reverse complement.
GAAAGTAATAAATAAGCAAATCTTATGAAATAAATTAATCCATCGCAAACACACCATCAAAGTCCTTTTATTGCATTCCAAAGCCTTCGGAATAATTTTATGGATAACAGTGCACAGTATTTTGAAAAGACGTATATATACGTCCGGGGCAATTATCGTTTTGGTTATATATACGTTTATATACTTTGGTGGCACATAAGAGGTTGAAGTTGTGTTGTTTATTTAGCGTTAAAGCATAATATTATTAAATTCAATAAATTATTATTGTATGTAAAGGGGCGCAATGGGAATTATGACTCAATATTGAGTCACTAATATTCAGAGTTTGAGAAGCACTGCTGTAAACTACAATTTCATTTCATTTTAGACTGCAGAGTTTTTCAAATGGACTAATAGAGGAACGATAGCATCTTTTTATCTGAACCATCATGAACCCTAGCTACAAAATACGATGATCGAATTTGAGTCTGAAGTTATTACACTGAGAGTTTGCATGATTATTGCATTCTGCATTTTATACCTCTCTTTCCCTTATAGATATGGATGAGTTCCCTCTTTTATGCATATTGAATTAAACTTAATAGACAGCGTTACATTTCTTAAGTTTTTGGAGACTTCTATTTTCCTTTTTCAAAGTTTGCCAGCTCCAAATTTCAAACATATAACGCAAAAATGCGAATGACACTCAACTTTTAGCAGCTGTCTAAAGCCCTCCAGGTATCATTACTAGCTCCCCTCACTCGTTCTCTTATAAAATACATGTAGTTAATGATTGGTAAACCATTCATTAGCTGAGCATACTCAATTTGTTTCCCTACGTTAGAGGAACCTTGACAACCTAAAAAAGCAGCATTAAAGGACTTCCAAATTTTTTTTTCCTTTCAATGCCGAAGCCTGCATGATACTTTTATCGTGGTTGTATGCAATATTGATTCCTTTATGTTTCACAAATCAGTTTGTGAGCGACTTCTATTTGAAGTCACTCCTTCATCGTTCTGACCACCTAAGAGTGTAGGGGGAAACAAAGCATCACCAGAAACTTCCATAATAATTATTATTTTAATACTATTCAAGCTCACTAATCAACCACAAGTGAAACTACAAGAGGAGACCCTAGGAGTGATACAAAGAAAGCAATCTACACTAAGTAAACAAGAGCAAGTAATCTGTTTAATTTAATCTAATCTAATCTATCATAGACTATTAATTCTCAATACACTATTTTATTATAGTGGCAAACTCCGTTCTTATAACTCAAGTTGTGATACTGAATTAAATCTCACCTACGTTTCTCCACAACAGTTCCTCTGCTCCTTCTATCTTATATTTACAAAACCTTGACTTTATACAGTCAAACTAATCTACATATCAAGGTCTCTTCTTGAGGGATGGCTATGAATTAACGCGAAAGCTAGCTCCAAAGTTTCCCCATGAGGATTAAACAGAAGGTCACGTATAGATCCACCACAGGTTATTTTACTCATGTATTTTATGTTATTTGTCTGATAAATATATTTCTTTGATGTGCTTGTACTTCTTAGTTCTGTATTTTGCATTTAGCTATCAATGTATAAATTACAACAGTGCGTCTCAAACTTTCAATACTGGCGACACAATTTTCAATCATAATTTTAATCGCACCCCCCCCGCACATACAATAACAATGAATTGAAATCAATAATAATATACTTCGACACTAAAGCAACAATACGACCATAATTATAAACCGTACATATTATCAAAATAAATATACATTTTGTATTTAATTTTATATATGACAAGCCCATGGCTTCACCGTTAATTATGAAATCTGTCCCTATTTTAATATTGAAAAATTTAAGGCATAATAAAGGCATCTTTTGATAATCTATCTGAATCGCTCAAATGTACGCTAATTTTATTTTATTTTTTTATTTTTCTATATTTCCTATTAAGTTATTTTGAACGCTGAAAATAATAGTTATCATTCCAACGTACAACATTGTTTTAAGTTGAACAGTCATCATAAATTTTAAAAATATAAATAGTAAACTAAGAAGATTAATGTTGCATATACAAATAAAGTAGTTTTGTTGCTGTCATATCCTTCCCGAAGAGAAGGAATGAAGTCCCAGAGCCTGTGAGATAGGTTGGACTGCTTTACGATAGATTGTGACACCACCTATCTCCACCTCCACAATTTAGGCATCCAATTGGAGGGAAATATTAACCAGCCCCCTGCCCTCGTGGTTTCCGTTGAGACCACCTACAAGTGTTTCGGACCCACTGATTTAACGAGCACATACTCCGTGTGTACTCGGTGTCATTGGGCATCGAACCCAGGCCCTGTGGTCTGGAGTCCGATGCTCTAACCACTAGGCTACACACAACCCTTAAGTAGTTTTAAAAACAAAAACTACCTTCATTCTGATATTTTTACAGGAATAGAGCAGAAAGTGCAACAGTTATGCGTTGAATTGATATGTTGGTCTAATGCAGGGGTAGCCAACCCGTAGCACGATGGAGTGGCACGCAGAGACTTATTGAAAAATTTGAAAAAAATAATATCGAATATCAGTTTTTTTTTTACAATTTTACTAAAATACGGTTATTTCAGATACCCCTCCCTCCTTAAAATTTGGATCAACATGTTTGTGAATAAATATTTTCCATTATGAATATAAAAACAAAATATCTCTCAAAATTACCTCATATGCACGTAAAACAATTTAATTCTGTTAGCTACAAGAACTAATCCTAATATACATGACTTGAGGGGAAAAACTGCAATTTTTCAAAAGCCACATTACACTGGTGTCCAAAAGTTAAGCATAAATCGTAAAATGCTAAAAACATGGAGTAATTTTTCGTAAAATTATTCCAAATTTCTTGCGGATATTAATTGGGGGAAGAAGAAACATTGGGTTTATGCAAAACTTTTCAGTCAACTGCGTCCTGCGCGAAACGCCGGTGCATGTCGGAACACGGAGAAACCGATTCATGCAGCATAGGAAGTTCAGACAAGTTTCGTACAACTGCTGTTCGAAGGAACGTTGTGAATGATGGAACGACATTTGGACATGTTTACGAAAGGAAGAATAGTTGGAATGCTGGAATCCTCACAATCACAAACCGAAGTGTCTCGAATTCTGAATGTGGACCAGTCTATGATCTCAAGACTGTGGCAGAAGTTTCGAAGTACGGGAGATGTTACCTGACAACCAGTATCAGGTCGACCAAGAGTCATAACCCCCCGACAAGACCAATGTCTGGTAATAAGAGCGCGACGTCGGAGGGGCAGTACTGCCAGAGCACTGGGTTCGGCGCTCACAGTCGCCACAGGAATACGAATTTCGAGACAAACTGTTTACAGGAGACTCAATTGCTAGCCTGTATGCCAGAAGACCAACAGTTTGCATTCCCCTCACGTCTGCGCATAAACGCGCTCGTTTGAACTGGATTTTGAAATATCAACATTGGAGTGTGGGAGAGTGGGCGATGTTCAGTGACGAGTCCCGGTTTAGTCTGAGTAGTGATTCTCGGCGGGTAACGATATGAAGAGAACGTGGAGCACGTTTTGATCCAAGAAACATAACGGAAAGACATCATTTTCCATCAAGGGGAATAATTGTATGGGCAGGCATCATGAGGGACGGCCGCACAGACCTCCATTTCTTTGACACGGGTTCTGTGACTGCTCAAAGATACAGAGAAGAAGTTCTTGAGCCTTATGTTCGCTTGTTTCGAGGTGCTGTCGGACCTGACTTCATATCCATGGATGATAATGCGCCATGTCACCGAGCGGTGCTGTTTGATGACTTCCTTGAAACGGAAAACATCCAGCGCATGTCGTTGTCTACGAACTCCCCTGATTTTAATCCTATCGAGCATGCATGGGATATGCTCGGGAGACAAATTGCAGCCCTTTCGCACCCACCAAGCTCCGTTACAGAACTGAAGAGAGCTCTCCAAGAAGCTTGGAACCGTTTGAGCCCACAACTCATTCATCATCTCATAGCAAGTATGGTAAATCGCTGCGCAGCGTGCCTGGCTGTCAGAGGGGACCACACGCCTTATGAAACTGCAGCATCAGTATTTTATTTAATGTTTTCTTCCATTTTTTTCTTTAAAGTGTGAATCCTTGCTATGTTCAGTTATCTTTCAAACTGGTACTTTGGATAATAAAATTAATTATTATCATTCTTTTGATTTGCTTCCTTATTTTATAACCATTTTACACTCGCATATCACGTTTCCCGCCATTCTGATTTACAGTTCCTTCTTTATTCCCATTATTATCATTTATGCTTAACTTTTGGGCACCAGTGTATATAAGTACGGACGGTTTAATATAGTTCGAATTAAATGTATTAAATTTCTCATTTTTATTTTATACCTGTCTTAACTGATTGAACCTGCAAAACGTTTATTTATAATGGAACCTAAGTTTTTCTTCTTATTCATTATGTTATTTTTAAATTTCCACACTTAGACTTGCATTAAAAATGTGCTATTTCGGTGAAAATCGTATAATAAGCAGGGGCGGAGCTACCACCGTATGAATGATACAGGCCTCCAAGCTACCGAACCTCAACATGTATAACTACAGACCCACTAACAGGGCTGCCATATCTTAAGAAGGGCCCCGAAGGAATTTTGATACAGGGTCCACTCAGAACTAGTTACGTCCGTGCTGATAAGTAACATTTTCTTTAGTTTTAAACCTTTTTATCTTTTTTGTTAGTTTGCTTAATATTTGGAAAAGTGATGGAAGTGACACGCAAGATTTTTCTTTTTATCAAATAGTGACACTCTTCCCAAAGCAGTTGGCCACCCTGGTCTGATGGAATTACTCTTAAAACTAGATTATAATATAAGTCCATGCGTGGGCAAAGAAATTCCATTCCTTCTGAAATTAAAAAAATGAAATGTACTTTTATATATAAAGCATACTTATAATTCTAAATATTATAGCACTTTTCGTGACATTCATACCATCGTAGATTATCTTAATATCATTTGGGTGTGTGTCAAATCTAAGACAATATATTCACAATCTTCATACTAATGATATGCCTTCACAGTACGAGTAAAGTATTTTGTGTTACAAAACCTATGACTCACTTCGTTTTAGAATGTTTCAGTTTATGACAAATATTTTAAATGTGAAAGTTGAAAATATGTCAAGAGCGAAAGAAACCTGTGTTTTTGGATGAATACTGTTTTCTTACAAAATAAAGAATGCAAGTACTTTAAAATTCCTTCAATCTATTCCATGTTCTTGAAAGGTCAAATAAGTTGACAAATCAAAGCAAACACGTTTCAAAAAAAAGCTTGGATTTAAAATGTTCCGTAAAGGTGTCTCTACTTGTCATTTTATGAAAATATTCAATACTTTAAACATTTTTCTAACAAAATATGTTTGTATTCCCAACAAAGTATATCAGTTTGTTTTTCTGTAAAAACAAAGCTAGCATTAATTTATTGGTTTCTTTCTTGGACATTTTTTCAATTTTCAACAAAACACCAGTTGTTAAAACTTAATATATTTCTTTTTCCTTGCTTCTCCAACAGATTAAACTGACTTTTATATTAAAAAATTGCGTAGCAGAGAGAAAATAATTTTTGAGCGTATTAGCAAACACTTCGTGCAACAAGCACATTTTTAAGAATGAAAAGATGTATACTTCTGAGAAAGCCGAGGACTGTTAAGTTGCGTAAATGTAATTTACATTAGAAATATATGTTAATATGTAAGTTATGCTGAATATTTAATCATAAGATAATTATGAAAACATTCTTATTATTTTGAAATTGTTACAGAAGAAAAATTGTTTTCGATACCCAATAAATGCAATGGTAAAAGTACACATGAAAGTTTATTTCCTTAGCACGTAATTTTTTCAAACTGCGAGTAAGATTGTTTATAATGTTTGTCAGTAGTTTCAGCAAATTTTCATAGTATTTAACGTGTATCCTCATTAAAATCTTTTCGAAGAATTTTATACTAGTTTGTATAAATAATTGCTTGTAAATTAATGTATATTAAGTTCATTGCTTACACTGAAAATAGAAAAATCTATTTTATTCAACCTCTGACAATAAAGTACAGTGAATCAAGTTAGAACTGCCGATCTGGCAACACCGGCGAAACAGAACGTTGCACATGCATAGCGGCTGGTAATGACCATCTGCCACTACCTTTGATCAGTTGAACGTCGTTTTTGTTCAGTGTAAGACTTGTTTTACAAAGGGCTTGTTTAATGCGTTGGTTCTTAACTAGGAACTGGAAAATGAACGAAAAAAACATCAATTTAAAATTTTGTTTTAAGCTTGGCAAAAAACCGACAGAGATTTATTTGATTCAGGTACGTGTTTATGAAGATCAATCACTGTCCATGACGAGTGTGTGTGAGAGTTTCACACGTTTTCGAGAGGACCTGGAAAGTGTTTCTGACAACCCCCGTAGCGAAAGACGGGGGACCTTAGTCAGTTACGAAAACATTGAGAAAGTGAGTAAATTAATCACAAAAGATCGTCGATTAACTATGTGCATGATAACTGGACGATGAATGCTTCGAGGTACATTGAAATTTTCCATGAAACGTCTATGCAGGGTACGACCCCCAGTACGCCGCACAAAGTTCATGGTTTTTTGTTCACGACAATGCTCGCCCTCCCACAGCCAATATCGTCAAACAATTCCTATGAAAAAATGGGGGGTGGTGCAAATTGAACATCGCCTCTTCTCACCAGATTTCGATTCTCCAGACTTCTTCCTATTCCCACGACTCAAACTCGCTTTGATGGGAAACAGATTTGATGATATTTCTGACATCCAACAGAACGTGACAAGGCTTTTGAAATCCATCTCAAAAGAAGAAGAATTCTTGTCAAGTTTTCAGGACATGTATAGCAGATCTCAGCGGTCCATAGTTATGAGGGGAAACTACTTCGAAGACAGTAAGGCAACTTTCGTTAATATTTCATCCACGTTAATGTTACAGGACTATTCACCGAACATTACTGTCAAAGGTTGTACTTTTTGATATGATGCAAAATGGACAACTTGCTTTGGTGCATATTTAGTACGTACCAAATAATTTTTTTTTACTCAATGCATTTCTTAAATTATTATGATTAAATAGTCTAACTTTATTACTTGTGTCCCTTTATAAATATCTCCTTACATATTCATACTAGTTTTAATATTTAGTAAGTTTAAAAAAATCGCATTAAAAAAGATTGGACACGTTCTTTTATATAGGTTCAAAAAAGTTAACTCTTAGGCCACGAATTTAGTGAAGTATAATGTATTGAACAACTCACAATTTTTGCTTTTTTTTGTATTTCTTAGACTCCTGTGTCTCCTCAGCCATTACAAAGAAGAAAAGCTTACTTTAACACTTCAGCATTCTGAAACATAGAAGCATGATTCTGAAATCCTGCTTCAATGATCAAAAAACATTTAAGAACAGATTTCTGTTTAAAGACAAAGAGAACAGAGAAAATAGCACGAACAGATAATAAAATTTTATTGCACAACAGATGTCCCTGAAAAACGACACAGTTGAAAAGACAGAAACAAGAATGTGAAAAGGTGTAGCTTGTTGTAAGTCAAGGGGAACCTAAACCATAGTGAAAACAAAAAGTAAGCAGAAACGAAAGAGAATTTACGACAATGTACATATATTTTTTATGTTACGGGCTCTGGCAAACATCTTTATTGATTAGAAAACAACGATTTACTTATCTTTAGATTCAAAGGTGTGATTTACAAGAAAAATTGCGATATAGCAGTTTTCATTTTAAAAATGTTCAAAACAAAGCTGGATTTAAAGTCTATGACATTTGTATGCTTTGACATGCGAGCATCTTATTTAACATTTTTGTATAATATATTATTTTAAGTTCAATAGAAAAGATAGCATGTACTACGTAATTGTTTCTGGACATCCGGTATAAAACAGGATACCTGGAACTCAATTTAATCGTCTTTCATCATACGAAATTGACCACACATATCCAATATATATATACTTTTGAAACAAAGAAAGCTAACTTTTCCAAAACTGTAAGAAAACCAACACGAAGAGAAATAAGGTGATCTTAACACTCTAGCATTCTTAAACACACAAACAGGAAACTGGAATTCTTCTCCAAAGCTAAAAAAGGGCATTTCAGACTGTGTTTCTGCTTGAAGACGAACAAAAAAGAACACAGAAGATGGATTTTATTGCGCAAGCAGATGTTCTTGAAACACGACACAGTGGAAAAGACAGAAAAGGAATGCGAAAAATCTGCAGCTTGTTGCAAGTCAAACGGGACGTAAAATAAAGCGAGAATAAAAGAAGCAAATAGGAACGAAAGAAGAGCTAAGACAATACATACATTTCCTTTCTGGTTAGAGGTTTTAGCAAACAACTTCATTGGTTAGAAAAACAAAGGGTCGCGTATCTTTAGTTTCAGAGGCGTGAGTTGCAATAAAGATTAAGATATAACGGAAGTTGTAGTGTATATTTCCATAAATGTCGTTAGTTTTAGCTTCAGTTATTTTTCTTGATATAAAATGCGTGCGTGTGACAATGTATTTCATAAGACAAGGATGAAAGGAAATGGAATTGTAAGTAAAAGCGAGAAAACTTTACATAAGATGTATAAATAGTTATAAATATGAGTTTTTTTTGAAAATGTATCATACAAAAAATATGCTGTTTCAGGAAATATATATATGTAACCAAACCATTTTTTACAAGTAAATATAAACTCCCCAAGCAGTTCTTCATAGGTAATACACCATTTCAGTTTAAAGATTACTTTGGTATCGTTAGAAAATTTCAATAATAATAGGCAAACTATGTAGAATATAATGTATTTATAACATAGAAAGAAGTTCGTTTTTTGTAAAAAAGGGCATTACTTTTGTAAATAATTTCTGATTGAACTGGAAGAGGAAACAAAAATATATATAGAGAAGAAAAAATAATATACATTTCAAAATATATATCTAAAATACTATACTACTGTTATTTTTTAGTAATAATATGTGGTTCATATATTCCTAAAATATGTAAGGCTTCTCACACTTAAAAATGTATAACAATGGTATGAAAGAAAAAAAAATGTGAAAAGTTCGTGTTTGAGTAGCAAAATTAACTGTAAGTCGATATATGTGTTATAATACCATATGAAAAGGAAATATCTCTCTTTAAAAAGTGTTATAAATCTCCCAAATAATACACACATTTTTTAATTCTGAAGCTTTTGTTTCATTTAACGTTTTGAATATTTCCATTAAAACTGACATATGTTATAAATTGTATTTATAAGTCTGCATATACTGCAAATTTATTTTCTATTTACTTTTTTAAATAATATTTTCTGTAAATCTTGTAACTGCATCTCTTTAATTTGAGTTTTAATTATTTTTACTAATTTTCCTAAACACAAAAAAAAGCCTCGGTTTTCTCTTTTCCTGATATATGGATATATCCCTATAAAGGTCGCCAAAAGTTCATCATCAAAAGTCCTATTCATTTCTTTAGCCCTGAACATAAGTCACTTAATGCTAGTTCACCCGAAGATCTCGTTAAAGACCTCTTGGTGGCTTTCTTAAAGGCACTCCTTAATAGCTGGCAGGCAAGAAGAGATAAACGCTAAACTGAAGTGTCGACCTGAGAGAGGTACTAAGGAGCCAAAAGATCTCAGATCTCTTTCTTTGCGATCTTCCTTTTTCAAACGAATACGTTCCGTACTCTCCCTCCCTCCTTCTCTTCTATATCGCTTCTTTTGGGCATTCCTTTTCTAAAATTAACTGTGCCAATAAAGAGAAGACTGGTTTCTTCTCTTTTAGTCTTTATATTCAGACACACGAAAATAAGGGTATTTTTTGTCTTTTTCTCAGTCTATTGATGAAAGCAACATAACGGTTTCTTCTATCTGTGCTTCTAATTGCTTATTCATCAGGGGAAAATATTTTGGTTATATTTTACTTTATATCAAAGAAATGAAATTTGGTTAAAATCATTTTTGATGCTTTATATGGTGTGTGTGTGGCAAATTATTTAAACAAATAATTCATAACTTTGGAGTTAATAAGAGTTAAACATATTTCAAAAATATGAAGCTTGCCTCAATTAACCATTTGTGATGCCTACATTCATTCTGATCAAGTTAACGTATTTTTATAACGTGCTGTTTCCCGAAATTTTCGTTTCGGAATTAGCTTAAGGTTTGCTTTTCTTTAAAGTGTTATTGAAAGTTTAACTGCCATCGCCTTACAGAGTAAACGGGATAAGCAGATGAGTAGTTCTACATAAAGTAATGAGAAATGCAGTTAGATATTGGTAACCATTATAGTGTGTGTGTGTGGCAGACTGAGATAGAATTTATACTGTCAGGTCAGATAACACTTATTTGACTATACTTATTTGACAAACGACCGCTCATTGCATAGAAGGTTGCGGCTTTTCAGTCTTATGCTTCTGGGAATTATTAAAAAAATTATTATGTCTACTAAACATCGTTTCCCTTTCTCTTTTTCCTATATAAGTGTTAAGTGAAAAAATTGACTTTATTTACAAAAGTACATTTAAATACTTGACTGTCTTAAGGTAGTTATTTAAGATTGTTATATCTGCATTAAATTGTTTTACATTAAAAACCTTATAAAGAATCCGTGGAATTATTACAATTATTTATAAAGCTTTATAAGTCCAATTTACTGGTAAAAACGCTGCCGTAGGGAGATATATCTTAAAGTAATTTCCAGCAACGTTTACTTATTTGCATAAGAAAGTTCGAGAGTAATTATGTTTTGGACAAGAGACACATAAATACGTAACAGAAGAGACAAAACTATATTACGTATATTATGACAAGCTTTACTGTTATTAAAAAAGTCTGTTGAAAGGAGATTTTTGTATAAAAGAACAACCACAGAATCAGTTTTAAAATTATTAATGGAAACATAAAACTCTAGGATGAATCATTTTTACGGTATTATTGTTACGCAATTACTTTCACAAAGATTGAAAGTACATTTACTTATTATAAGAATAAATCGTACAGTGAAACCATTAGAAAGGGTTTTAAATGGAGTGAGATTCAATCCACGTGTGTGAATCTCGAAAAGAATTATAAACTTATTTGGAGAAATAGTATGAGTGCTATCTTTTTTCCTCATAATTTAAGCTAATCGTTTAATAAATAGTTTGTATATTATTTGTGTTTGTGATTCCTTTTTTGGGTGTATTACATTATGTCTACATATATACAATTCTTATTTCCATGTTGGATGGAATCAAGATCTTAAGAGTTCGAAATCCCGAGTTTTTTTTTATTTTTTTATTATTTTTTTTTATATTTAGTCTGGGAGGAAGACCTTTACAACTGTGGAAAATTTCACAGTAAAATTTAAATTTCACAGTAAAATTTAAATTTTAAATTTGTCTTTTTTCTTTGTTTATAGTAAAAAATTCACATATTTGAAATTACTCTGAAAGTATTTTGAACAATAATGCCTCTGAAATTATGTAAAATAAAATATATCAAGGTATTTGTAATCAAGAAAAAAGTCAACCAGTTAAAGTCAGCAGTTCTCGTTAAGGATACTTTTTGTATATATGTAATTGTTTGTAAATAAAATTTTATAAAATTTTTATTTCCTTTAAATTTATTTTGAGTACATTATATTAGCTTCATATAAAAGCGTATTTTATTGGCAATGCTATGTTATTTTTACTTACCAGAGAGAATTAGATAAACTACTTTATAATCCTCATTTTAGCTACAGTAGCATCATTATATTTTGAAAAAGAATAATAGCAAGATTTTAGGGATACTTTAAGTTTTATAAATGAAGAAGTAGGTTCAAAAGATTATTTAAACATAATTTGATGTGTCACTTTACATGGAATGATTCCAAGTTATAAGTATGTACAAGAGAGGAGTAATCTTGATTTATGCTATGGAATTTTTTTAAGTCTAGAATGTTGTCTCTATGTTCATCAAACTTTTCTTAAATTAACTCTGAATGGAAAGAAAAACGCTGAATAATTAAATTGAACACACGTGAAGAATTTAATTTTTTTCACTTCAAATACTCATTATTTAGTTATTTTCAATGAATATGAAAGAAAAAGTACTTAATTTTCATCATTTAACTGAATGCTGTTGAAATATCTTGAAGTATATTAAGTGAAATCCCTATTCATTGCATATTTATGAAGGGGCAAGTTAACAAGTTATGAATCCACTATAATTGTTAAGAGTTTATACAACATTTTGATCGAGACTTTTTGAAATCAACATAAGGAAGTTCTTAAGAAATTTAGTGCCCACATTTAGATGCTTGAATTAAAACAAGAGATTTACGGATTGTAAGATATTTCCTCTACCCTATTTCAGAAAGAAATATTTCACTTCTTAAAGATGATAAAAAGTTATTTCCCTTTACCAAATCATGTTTAAATTTAACGAAGTTGTATTTATTAATTCAAAGGAAAGATTAGCCTGAGATTAGGTATGTTCTATTTGTATCAAATCATTTGTTGGAAAAACAAACCTTCTTGAATTCGCGTGATTTTTGCGACTTTTATCCTTTTCCCCTTTAATTTGGTTTTAATATTGTATTAATTTATTTTATTGCCCCTCTTCTTTCTAAAAGGCACATTTCCTCATCCTTCTCCACATAAAAACTTTTTTCAAATAGAAAAAGTAAGTCTTAAATCCCACGAGAGACAGAAAAGGTCACTTGAGGATCTTAAGGCCGCAAATCCCGTACTTGCTTGAAGAAGGTAAATCCCTGACAAGATAGATACAAATAAACATTGCATTAAAGTCGCACTTAATACGAACTATTAGAGCAAGAACTAAAATATTTTTTTGAAAAATTCTATATCCTGAGAAATGTTTTCAATATTTTTATTCAATGCTGAATTTTTTGTCTTTATATGATTCTGATTATATTGTATCATATGAATGGGATGTTTAGAATTATAAGTTCCTTTCGCACAAACAAATTAAGAGTTCAACGGATAGTACGAATACGTGGGTAGTATACATTAAGTATAGATATGTTACAAAATAAATTAATCCCCAACTACAAAATAGTACACAGTTTGTAAAAAGTGATAGACACCTATTTCTCATATTAATCATATGTTATGCTTGATTTTTTTAATTTTTATTTTAGATATACGTACATTAAAAATATAGACTAATGTAACCAAATATTCAATAACAGAGAGACGTTGAAAAAGTAATAAAAAATACCTTTATTCAAAAGTAATTATTTTCATTGATCGTCGTAAATAAATTAGTTTTATTATGTTCAGTCCCCCAAAAAGAGAGAAACCAGAATATATGTTCAGTATTTTGCTCTCAATAAAGGTAATATTCGATGAATACATATGAGTTTATTAAATAAAATTCTGACCGCTCAATTAAAAGTCATAAACTTTTGTGTTCATGATCATAATTTTGAAACCATTTCACTCTATCCCCTACATTAAGAATCAATATAAGGTAAAATTTTGTTCCCGATAATAGTTTATTGGAAACCTTTTTTTTTTACTTATATAGAGTTCTAAAATCGTAGTTATTGATGTTTAGCTACTAAAATACTTATTTAACTATAGTAGTAAAAAAGAGAGATGTATATATAAAATAGTGTGCTTTAAATTGATGTGGAAAAATAATCTTTCGTCAGTTAAGTTCATTTATATATCGTATACTAAAAATAGTTCTAAAACATTTTAATGAAAATAAACATATTATAAAGCGAAGAACAAAGTCAATTTTTAGATTTTTTTTACTTAGCTCACTTCACACATGTGTCATATTTTACAGCTGAATTTATAATCATTTCTTAAATTTGATATTTTTAAAACATTCAATGAATTAAACAATTGAAAAGGCAAATTATGCTGAAGAGAAAAGAATGTTCTCTTAGAATTAGGAAATAATAATAAATTCTTTAACTTCACTTTATACAAAAGATGCATTTAAGTAATTTTTGGAGCTTGCTTTGATTCTTTGGTAGAAAAATACTTTTTACAGAAAGAAGTAAAATTTAAGAAATCTTACTTGGACAGTTTTCTATGATCTTTTTCGTTCTAAAAACACTAATTTCATCATGTAAGATTCAAAGTTAAGGAGGGGGGGGGGGACAATACGATTCTGTTGGAAAAAAACCGAGCAAAAAACCAAACTTTTTTTTTTTTGCCTAAATTATCCTTTATATATTTTTCCAAAGTCTCACAAATTTGAAAGCTTTAAATTTAAGCTACGCAGAGTTATGATAACTTTTAAGTTTATTTTTATTCACATCCTAATCGCAAATCAAATCTTTACAGAACTTTACCTCAGAAAGATAAAATAACTACTTTGTTTTCATTCAAAATGCTAAGGCTTTTTTTCTATAGTGCCAATGCTTTAATATTTTTTCTAACTATTGCTAAGATTACCTGTATCAGTTGGTATAGGTTTTTGAATGAAAGAAATAATTATTTTTTTTAAAATGATTGAATTTAGAATTTATACATTTTTTAAGGGAATTTTCCAAAAACTTTTATAAAAATAAGTATTTTAAAAATATCAATCATGTCATTAAAAAACCAATATCAACTTTTTTATACTTAGTTTGACGTACTTATAAATAAAATGTCATGTGTATACGTCAATTTTTGTAGGAGTAGCATTTTAAAATCACTTCCTCACATTTCAAGTTTTTTCCTTTAAAATATAAATGGTTAGCTTTTTTATTGTATTTTGGGTCCAAAATATGTTTTACATATTGCATGCATATATTGGGGAAAACAAAAACTTTTTAAAAATAATTAAATTAAAAAAATTGTACAAATTGTAACATGACCCCATAAAAAGTTAACCATAACTTCAGAGATTTTCCAATCACTAAATTAATAAATAATGAAAACAAATATCTTTATGAAACTGCGATTCACATCAGGAAGTTACAATCAATAGTAAAATTAAAATTAAATATCATACAATAATAACTATTAAATTAAGATTTTAAGCCATAGTTTATATGAAAGTCCAAATGAATGGAAGAATGGATAATACTTAAGAAATTTAAAACAAATACAATATACAAAAAAAAAAAATACCGCTTTATTTTTTAAGAAAAAATATGTTTTTCACAAAAAAACAACCTTAGATAAGCAAAATGATGCTTAGATGAGCAAAGTAAAGTTCATTACTTTTTTATTCTCGTATTTTTTTCGTTACCAAAAAACTAAATACTTCTTTCGAAAATTCTCATCTAATACAACTCAGAGCCTTAAGAACTCCCGAAGAAACTCATAAAAGAAATTTTCCACTTTTTGAACTATTTTTAACTTCTTTCTCACCTCCAGCGTTTTTTGTGTCGCTTCATGAAAGTTAATAATGACTCAAAACCAATGAATAAAGCTGTGGTGAAAATTTTCTAATGTATCCAAGTGATACGACTTAGACCAGATTGTTCTTTGAGAGATCGAATGTAAGCAACGAAATAAAGGAATTAGAGAAATTATTTTCCTAGAATTAAAAAGAAGCAATAAATATGTTTTGTACGTTAAATCATATTAAAAAGAATTAAGTAGCGCATTGAAAAGTAAAAGATATTTCACAGAAATTATCTTACTCATTATTATTTTTTATTTTTTTAAAACTGAATACATAAATACTGAATAAATAGAATTCCAGTATGCAATTTTAGGTTGTTGTTTTTTTTCACTTTTGTTTTTGTATTTCAACAATGAACCAATTATTCGACTGAATTAGGGAAATAAAAAATGTGTACATAAACTTTATTTCCTTAAATATATTAAACGTAATTTTTTTCATATAAATTATTAATTAACAAATACTGCAAGATTTTTTTTAGTATGATTTCTAACATATAGATGCTGACATTCAAGGATTAAAATAAGGAAATAGCTGTACATATGTTTAGTTGTTAAACCTTAATAGTTAATTTAGATAATTGTTTGTAAGACATTAATTCTATGAGAAAAAGATGTATTTTTGCAAGTTTATGTTGGTATAAATTTTTTCCTTTGCATTTTATTTGACTTTTTTAATACTCGATTTCTCTTACTTTCTTATCTTTAAAATTAGGATAATTTTGTTTATTAGTAATTGCGCAGTTGATTAACAGGAAGATAATTGATTAATAATAGGACTTAATTTTTATAAATATCCATGCATATAAGGTATGACAGTATTATAAAGCAAAAAGAAAAATTTAAATATGAAATTCTAGCTTTTTAAAAAAAACATGTTCTTTTTCTTTTCCTTAAACTTATAGTTAAATAATATGATAATTTTATGATAATATAGGTGTGAAATTGTATTTTAAATTATATATTCTTCCGATGTTTGGTAAATTTATATGTCACATAACATTTTACAGATTTTTGTACAAATGTTTAGATATCTTACGATAGTTACTTAAATTGCTGATTCTAATATCCAATGCTAATATTTTATCATTTATCACATATTCATATATATATAATACATTTTGCAAAAAAATTAAATTAAAATAAATATCTAAGCGAATGGAGCTAGAGTAGAAACATTTCTACTCCTATCAAATAAACTTCTTTTTTGGTGGAAATACCACTCCCAGATTTGATTAATCGAAAACACCTCAAAGAAAAAATAATGTTGAAAAATAAATATATAACTTTCATTATTCTCTTGCCCATCTTGCCAAAAAAAATAACCTAAATTACTTATCCTCTCGTACTCTCTTCTAATACCATTCAACTCAGCAGTGGTTTCGAATATACTCATAAAAGAAAATTTTCTACTTCTGATCTACTTTCCATTTGCCTCTCCCCTTCAACTATATTTGTGTTCTTCCCAGAAAAGTTAATAATCGCAAAGGGCCAATGAATAAAGCTGAGACGAATAGAAACTCTTATGTAGCCAAGTGATAGACCTAGACCCTTATGGAATCAGAATAGAAAAGCGATTCCAGAGTTTTCTGTCATCGAAGATTAACGAGCGGAGTTTTTGGCCAAAGAATCAAAATTGAGAAAACGAAATTTCCGGGGAGACCTTTTCACTACCATAATCTTGTCATCCGCCTATCGCTTCTGGTTTTATAAAATAACAAATATTTCCCTCCCATCTCGGTGTTACGTGAGCTGGTGAAAACTATAAATAATATATATTGCCCCAGAACCTAGGACGTGATTCACTTCGATTTCTAACCAGAAATAAAACCGAATATCACGAAAACCAGAAACATTTTAATGCACTGTCGAGCACAGAAAACTGTATTTTTACTTACATCAATGCCATTTCAAATTGACTCACTTGCTCATTGTTTTATTGTTTCCGACTACTTGGGACTATTTTTTTTTATTGTTCTATGATATTTATTAAGATAAATTTGATGCCTAAAATGTATTTAGATAGTGTTCAATGTGTTTTGAGGAATGTTCCTGTTGTGTAAGTCAAAGAACAAATGGAGTACTCACAGTTCAAATATCAGTACTTATTTTAGTTTTTTGAAGTATTTAATATTTATTATGATTCGAGTCACCTCACACGACCAAAGATTTTTACAGACTGAATGAATTCCCTTTCGGTTAGGGAAGGTTCAAACACATTTCATTCTAGGGAAAACTGAGGAGCAAGTGGACACACAAAGTTCCATTGGAAGTTATTTTTTACACTATGGCGATGTCTGAAGTGAGAGAAAAGAGAAAGAAAGAAAGAGAAAGGAAGAGGGAGGAAAATCTAGGGAAAATTGAGAATATCTGAATAAGGTTAGATTTAAATCCTATCTGAGCTACTCGAAAGAATTTCAACGGCTGTACATAAATCTCAAATAAAAAATCCTGACGAATATACAAAAAATTTTGAGATTTTTTTTCAGTTTCAATTTAATTGTTTTTAACGCGTACTGTCGCGAACTTTTTCCCACGGAAGTGTTAGAATGCATCAATTGAAGAGACATATTCATAAAGCCAACATTTTTATTATGACTATCAAATCAATTTCTATATTCGACCTAAGTTAGGGGAGCTGTCAAAGTAATTACTAATTTAAGTGACACGTCTAATTTTTTTACTTGAACGCTAGCTTCAACTGTTATATCTTTAACGCTTTTACTTCAGCATAACAACAATCGCCAACCTGTCTATACCTTTTCACTTGACTTTAAATACTCTGCTGGTCACACAAAATGAAACACCCTGAAGGAAGCATGCAAACCATGTGAAATTTACACCATGCATTGGCGGTGATGAAATATGCAAATCATTAGCATTATAGAGCAGACTAACGTCACGAGCAGTGATGGATCGCGCAACCACATCACGAACCATAGCACAAGAGATTCAGGCTGTTACACATCATTCGGTGTCCGCTCGTACCATTCGACGCCGTCTGCAGTAGAGTGGAATATCTGCAGGGTGCCCAGTGCTTCGCTAACCCTTGGCTGGAAACCACAGGCTTTTGTACCATCAATGGTGGAATGGTTTATCTGCCAAATAAATTTCGCTGTGATATATCTGGTCCATCTTGGTGCTGCATTTTGTGTGGCCAGCAGTGTAGCAACTCTCTTTAGCACAAAACACGGTTCTTTTACAGAAAGCGGTTTCATAATCATACAGAATTTATAAGAAATTTTATCTACATGATTGGTAAGAAACGGGAGTAGAGCCCATTATTGTATACCACTTAATTGTATACCCACTTAAATTGTATGCCTGTGTTGAACATCGCTGAGGCTATTTTTGCTTGAAAATTCACTCGTACTCTTCATTAATTGACAATTTTGACCAACAAAACAAACCATACAAAAACAACAATGTTTGAATTTACCTTTAAAAATGCAGTGTAAGCACAAGACCAAACCCAACCGAGTTCATTTCCAGCGCACGCAAAGAAAAGTTCGTCTTAAACTTTCGTATTCTACCAACTCAGCTTACTCACGAAACCGAAATAGCATTTTTATTAAGGAAAGGAGAAACGGTATTCAAATTCCTCGCATAGGAATTGTTGATATTTGTAGAACGTAAAATATATATCGCATTTGAAGATATTATATCTGCATATGTTGCTGTTATTGCTTCTTTTGTTAAATTGTTTTTATGCTCTGACATTTCAAAGTTTGATGCACTTTTTTGGATTTTTTAAATATATTTCACTCGCAAAGCTGATATATCTGAACGGATAGTGTAAGCAAAACATTTAGTTTTATCAACAAAGATTGAAAATAAAATGGCAAGTGTTATTCTCTTCAAGGTATAGCTAAATTGTTTCCTAAAACATATTTAGAAACACGTGTTAAAATAGATAGAATTTGAATATAGTACAGTATAATTGTTTAAAAATAAAATAATAAACATATTTGCGTTAAAATATAGATGTATATTATATTTACTCTATTCTTTTTTTTTATGCTGAATTATTTTGAGTGCTATTAATCTTGAAAATAATGATGTATAGAATAAATTTCCAACATTTTTGTTGCAAAGCATAGAAATGGGCTCCAAAACACATAAAGAGAGTTAATATATTCAAAAACTTGTAAAACATAGGATTAGAAAGGAAACTCTTCTATAGAAAAATTATTGAGTTATATATACAAATAGTATCTTCAACATGCTCCTTAAGCATAAATAGCTCATTCTTTTGCGTATATATTTAAAACAATATTAATGTAATGTTTAAAATATGTTTATAGTTCCTGTTTACCAACATAAATTAATGATTAGTTACACAATTTAAGTATTAAGGACCTGTATTACGTATTAAGGACGTATAAAGTAATTACATATAAAGGACCTGTTCACAAAATTGATACTTAATTTTAATTAAACGTTTAGATATCTGAAACAGAATATAATTACAATCTAAAAACATGCAACATTTTAAATATTCATTAAAAATGAATAAATTTTTACATTTTTAAGGCCATATATATCCACAATTTAAGAATATCTTCTTTGCTTAAATATATCGCATATACACAACGTAAACCTAACCGAAATTTATTTCTAATTTATATGTCATACTATTACAATTATGCTTTTCATAAAGGTTCAAACGAGAGAAGGTATTTATACGTGTTGGACCATCTTTCTTGAAATTGAGTTAAAATTAAGAGGATATTCAGAGGATGCTTCTCTGTACCTCTGGGATCCGTAATCTCATCACCTTTGTAAACGATATTTTCAGCTGAGGATATGCTAGGGGGTTATTTAACGTGCTCTGTG
Organism: Trichonephila clavata; assembly: GCA_019973975.1. NCBI lineage: Eukaryota > Metazoa > Arthropoda > Arachnida > Araneae > Nephilidae > Trichonephila > Trichonephila clavata. The sequence goes on along the minus strand of BMAO01033201.1, from coordinate 407,342 downwards.
CAAACCATAGTTCGTACCTCCCGAAAGGCATGTGAAATTCTCACGAGAGTAAGTATTTTATGTGTTTTGATAGTAATTGTAACAGAATTTCCAAGTTACAATCCTCTCAAAATGAAGACATAAAAGTACAGCCGAGCCAGTATTGTAAATGAAGCCACGATTAAATTTCATTTACTTTTTATCTGTGTGGGTAAAGGAGTTAGTTGTATTTAATTAATAATGGAAATAACTTTTATATTCCTATCAGAGTACAAATGGAGAAGCTTGCATTTTCAGGCAGTGGTTATTTTCATTATAAAAAAACTAGTTACTGTTTCCTTCTAGATATTATTGTGAATTACTCTAATTTACTAAATGAATATAGTTAAAATAAACATATTTCTGAAACTTCAGCTTCGGATAGACTTTCATCGTTCGATAATATATAAGTATAGATAATATTTTCAAGCAAGATAATTTTAATAACATTCGTCAACACACAACTGAACTGTGTGTGACCTCATGATCAACTTACAAAAAAAATCTTTTTCACTTCAAATAAATAATACACAGTCGAGTCCCGAAAACTCGGCACTCGATAAGCAAACAGTCCGGTTAACTCGGCACTCGATAAGCCGACAGTCTGGTTAACTCGGCACTCGATAAGCCGACAGTCCAGTTAATTCGGCTATACTCTTGCAGGTCGAAAAACCCCGAATGAATAAATTGATGAAGATATTAAAATTGAGTTCACAAAACAATATCCTGAAATATAACATAGTGAGGGACTAAAGGCTGTTGAAACCCCTTTAGTACTTTGAATAAGATACGTCTGTAACGGACTTACTGCTTCTTAGTCGTCTTTGTGATAAAACAGTATAAAGAAGAGTACATGTAGTAAAGATGCAGTATATACGGAAGACGACAGGATATTACTAATTTCTCTAAAAAAATTTAGCCAGTGTTTACAAAGTCGGCTACTTAATTTTCATTAAAGACTGCATTCACAAGCAAACACTACATACAAGTGCAGTACAATAGTTTCTGAGAAACCACTCGTATTCTTATTCGTTTTTAATCCTATTCTCGATAACACGGCATTTTCCTAAACTTGGCCACCCTTCGGTCCACATTAGGACTAAACTGTATAATCCATTTTCACTTTACGGTCTACTATCTAAACGATCACTCGCACTTCCAGCCAATTGAGTCTCTACCAGCAATTTGGGAAAATCTCTTTCTCAGTTTGAGTGAGGATTAGTGGAACGTGAATGCATTTTTACATTTTACATTTTTTCAGCTGGTTATCCTCCAACAAATAATGTAAATGATATTAATTATGAATTTATACTATTGTAGCTTCAGACTTAGTGGAAGAAAATGCTAAGCATTTAGAGAAGAAATTTTTAAATCAATGAAACATAAAAATTACTTTAAAACTCTCTAAGTTTGGATAAAGCACAACTGATTTCCTGGGACATATAGAAAAAAACAAGGGCATCATGCAGTCCATTAAAAATAACCTCTAACTGTGGCAGCTTTTGATCTAATTAATATGCAAAAATTTCAAATATATTGTTGTTTTAATTTTTAAAGATGCCATTGATACAGAAAATGATTAGTGTACTTTGCTTCATTTTGGCAATCTATGATAGTTTTTGCATGGATTGCCAAAAAAGAAATGAAAAAACATTCTATCGTTTAATGCAAGTAAGAGAAATGAAAACACCAGATTTGGCTAAAATCCATTAAAGCGATTCTGCAAAAAAATAAGTTCAAAAATCAATTTAAAAATTTTAGTTTTGAAAATCAATGGCATGTTGATAATTTAAATTATGTTTAACTATTTTATAAATTTACTTTTAAATCTGTTTTTTATATTTAGATGGAGAAAAATATATATCTCGTTAGTTTTAAATAATTTATAAATGCATTTAAAGGTATAAGAAAGATGACAAAAATATTTTCCACTCCAAATTTGTTTGACTTTAAGATTTTCAACCAATTTCTCATTATTCTTCTTATAAAATCAATAAGAATGCTGAAAATAACTACAATAAATTATTTACATGGAGCACTATTTGTGTCTCGGTCTCACATTTATTGGCTTTAATATTCTCACACTAAAAACAATATAAAAACTTCTCGATGGAGAACACAATTCATTATATTTTAATAGGATAGTGATTTAACTTTTTTACATCTAAATACTTCATTAAATTACAGAATCCTATTTGTTTTATTTTCAAAATGTGTATGAGCAAACTAAATTGAATAGATTTTCACTTTAATTTTTTTTCTAAAAACTTGATTTATTGATTTTTTTAAAAAAAATTAAACTCTATGCTTCATATTTTAAAATAAATGCTTAAGGTAAGTGTTTCTTTAACTCTTGCATTCTAATTAATTTATCTTTTTAATTTTTATGAGCATTAAACATAAAAAATTATTTAATTTGTTTGAACTTAAAAAAATCTAAATGGGTTCTATACATATATTAACTAAATATTGTAATAAAAGGGCAGTATACTATTTCACATTCAAATCTATCTTTCATTATCTAAATTTAACGTATTTTTTGGTAACAGCATGAATGCCTATTACATTAGTTGTGTCTCAATATCCTCAGCAAAAAAAATCTGTTTTTTAAATAGTTCCGAACCAATTATTGCTTAGTTCCTGTTGGTTTGTTTTGTAATAACATTATGCTAGAACAATGTAAGAAGCTAGTGAGAATGATCCAGAGAAGGGTTAATTCTGCATCTCATTCGTTAAACTTATATACCATGACTCTAATTATCTTTATGTAGCGAGGTATACCAATTCAATTTAAAGTTCAACAGTTCTCCTCAACCTTTCTATGCTGTTATTTGCAAGACCAATCTCAGGGTGTCGTCTCCCTCATGCAAACACCTAATGTGCCTCACTTCAAGATAATTTTTCATATTTTGACTAACACTTAACATCGACATTTTTAACTCATCCAACTGTATAAAAGTGAAAAACAAAATTTCAATAAAAATTCAAAGGCACAAAAATCACATATTTCCTTTATTTTGTTTTTCTAAATTGTAAGACAATCATTCAATTGAAAACTTTCAATTTCCTCAAACGCATATTGAAATTAACCACTCCTATGTCTTAGGTAATATTTGAGACACCTTTGATAAACATAAATCCACAGTGCGCTGCAGATCTACCAGTGTCATTGATAAGCAAGAAAACCTTATCTACTGCCGGCTCTACCACTAATTTTTCTATCAAAAGAAGAATGTGAGTAATGAGTGGACAATAATGGACAATGGAACAACACATTGTCCACTAACATTCTATTTTCTTAAACAGTGCTATGCTATCGGGAAATCGAGACTTATTTTGATTTTTCAATAACTGTTTAAAGCTCAGCATGCTTATTCGACTTGTTATAAGCTTTATTTTGAGAAATTCGTGGAAAGTTTTCTTTGATTGACAGAACTTTGTGCGTCCTGTGGTTACAGCCCCTGATCTGGCCGCCCACATGCGGTGCACGCGCTGTGCACCTACCTGCTAAGATTGGCATTCGTTATTTGTTACTTTATCGATATGGGGAATGTTGGTGATTAGCGACGATTCTCACGATTTTGAACCATGATCTAGGGACAACACCTAAATCCTACGCTCCATCATGTCGATGTGAGAACTTGTCATGCAATAGCCTCTCTATATGGTTATCCTTAGGGGCTCTTGGACTCAAATCATTACTCGACAAATTAACACTGTCCACGGGTTCGCGAAAGTGATTACTCGGCTGCCACGAGATTAGAATTATAGAAAAAGAAAATAATTGTTTCATTTTACAAGGTAAAAGGTGTTACGAAAAACAATCTTTTTAAAGCCTAAATATACTTCATTAATAAGTATTACAATTTCACCCAATTTAATTAAATTAATTTGATAGATGAATACATTTTACTTAACAATTACTGTGAATAACTACGGTTTAATTAATGGTTTAAGCAAGGGAAATATATAAGTAATTTAAAATTGAATTAAAAGCTTAAGTTTTGTTCTAAGATCGTTGTATACATTTAAACACTTTCTAAATATTTAGGACTGCATATCTCAAAATATTTCTTCTATCTAAAACAGATTTTTCTCACACATCTGAGTCATGGAGATTTCAAAATTTACGTACAAATACTCTTTTTTTATTTTAATACATTCCTTTTTTAAAAATATTTCTTAGTTGTTAGATAAAAGAATGAATCACGTAAAAAAATTAATTTTTAACGTCAAAGGTTAATATTTCTCTGGGTAATGTCTGGGTATTTAAAACGTTTTCGGCATAAAAAAATAAATGAATAATTCATTAAAATCTATGTGAATGCTATGTTTTTGTTTTATACTATGTGATGAATGATCAAAAACGTAACTTAATCAAAACGCTTGTCTTACAATATAATTTTTACAATTATCATCATCGATTCTAAGCTGCACCCCGAATTCTCAACACATTCTTGTCAAAAATAAAAAATACTGTAAAAAGATTATCAATATCCAATATTTAAGAAGTTTAAAAAATTAATGTTAACCAATAGAAGCGAATAATAAATTTATTTTACTTATATTAAAAACTTTTAATGCACATACATAAACCTTTAATTGCTCTAACCGACAGTATCATGTTCAATTTTCCCAATCCAACGAATTTTTTCAACTTCGAATTTAAGCTGCATCCGATTTTCAGTAGCATACGCATTGGAAAAAAGTGCGGTTTAGATTTCAATACGGTAGGTATTTTTCTTCTATGCTAAAATTTTTTCCCCATAAAGCAATTTTTCACCTCCCCGAGCAAATGAATCATGAATTAGTTATTAACTCTGACCTAATGTATACGGTAAAAAAATAAATTTAAATTCTTCAGTAAAAAATAGCATATAAAAATAAATCCAGCAACATTTAAGCCTATCAAATATTACAACTTTCAAAAAGAAGACAAAATGTATATTTTGGAATAGATTTAGTAGTTTTGTGGGAATTTTCCAGCATTAGATACGGTTGCAATTTTATTATGATATTTTCATTCCCAGTCTTCTTATCACTCTTCCCATGGTGTCTCACAGGATAGAGGTTGGACGATATGCAATCTTCCACTTTATGTAAGCTTCCCTCAAAGATGATTTATTTGCCTGCTTGTTGAAAAGACTCTTCTGTGAAAGGCAAGAAGCTGCTACCTGGGCAGATAAGATGCCTTAGTAAAAATACGGCATCTTTGGGATTTCGTGTTTTTCCAAATCCACAGTTTTCAACTCGCTGGAGTTCGATATGTAATTTTTTTATTTGAAAAATGAAATGAAGAACTTTCTAAAAATATTTCTTTCGGTTTTCGGTTTATGTTATTCTTTTCTCACTTTTGCGATAACATGTCAAACGTTAAATTTTCAACAGGAAGTTACCCAGACGGCTTTATCAGTCAAATAAATTTGAAATGCATCTGCCTTTCGATGATTTTCAATAAAAACTTCAATCATGTTTGTTAATTCCTTCATGTTGTTTTTGCCAGGCGTAAGTGGATTTCATATGCTCATCCAAAATATAAATTTATACAATTTTAATATATTTACGGTAATGAAACATATATTAATGTGTTTTAATTCAGAACTTTTTCTTGCCTCTTTAAATTATTCTGATTTCAAGCATACGACTAACCACTTAAATATCCGAAACTGTCTTTTATTTCAGGATTGTGGTATTTCCAAATTAAGGTATCCGACTACCCCAAAATTGTGAATTTTGCAAAAAAATTGACAATTTTTTTTATGATTCTTTTTATAAATTATCTTATTAGGTTTATAAAAATACTAATTCTATTATTTTCCGTTCTCTAAAACAAAACCTACTAGTGTTTTCGTAAAAGCAGATGCCTTTACTTTAAGCAAGATGTCATACTTTAAAACACGTTTTACTCGAAATTTGTTTTTGTTTTTTTAAATGCTCAAGAACAGTGATTGCTCAAAAAGTTTTGAAAATAATTAAATGAAACTTTTTGTGTTGTTCTGTATTACAGTAGAAGTGTTTTAACCTTCAGATTTATCAATCAATGTCTTATTACGAAATTTACAGTCCCTTTATGTTAATATAATCACTGTTTTTTTTAAACAATTTCATATAATAACTAAGATAAAGTGCTCTAATTTTTGTAAAAATTAAAATATCTTTTATCCCGATAGTCATTTCAAAAATGAATAACACAGCAATACATTAGAATTGAAAAATTGAAAATTTTGTTATAAACTTTTAGTACAGAATGTTTATGTTGTTTTTTTGTAAATTTTTTCCCATTTTAGTAAGAATAATTTCTTTTTCTCTTCTTAATTTTAGCATATTTTTCTTGAAATGTACTAAGAAAATCTAAAATCAAAAAATCCTCATATCTCCATTTTTTTTTAAAAAACGTTGTTGCAAGTAGTCGGATATCTTAACATTAATTCGCACAGAAAAAGCCATTTATATTTAAGATCAATAAAAATATATTTTTACGGCATAGATAAATATTCAAGCATTGACTAGAATATATATATATTATGCCTCTACTTCGAATGTCGTTTTTAAGAATATAACTGATGTTGTCCTCATTTCTTGATTATTATTAAAACCTAAAAATTATTTAACCAAATGCAATTGTGTTCCTTCAAGTGAACATTACTGAACGAAATTCAGTTTACTTAGGAATAATCCTTACACATTTCAACTTTAGTTAAATAAGGTTTATGTTGTAAATAAGGATTGTAAGTCCTTTGATGTATCAAATGTTATCTTCAACACAGAAACATACTAGCACACTTACATTACTCTATGTTACCTTAAACGCTTAAAACTGTATTCCGAGAAGATGAATACAGTAAAATAAGGAATGTTAATGCAGCTAAATATATACGGCTTCTTAGAGCTACCAATTAACTTTTGAAGCAACATGCTTTCCAAAATGGAAGTTATTAATAAAAAGGGGAAGAAGAATGTTAGACTTAATAGGGAAATCTAAATTTTGAAAAGTCCATGGACACATCATCTGATTTTAATGTCCCACTATGTATTCATGTCTTTCTACAAATAGATTTCTACGTATTATTTGAAATACATTAATTCAAGGAAACATTAATACTTAAAAGTGCTATAGTTAATGTGCAGGCATTTTAATTTTGGAATAATTTAAATGCTTTTCGAAAAAAAGATTTGGTTGCGTGATTTTCAAAGAATTTCAGTTGTTTCAAAGAGATGATTTTTAACTCTTATTATGTTGGTCTATATGAATTGTTGGATTTTCTTTACAAGTGACTATATCCCTGTTTTAGTTATCCTTATGTTTTTGGCATAACTTCGTTTATAATCGAATTGTCTACTGCCAGAATCACATTTCAAGAAAGAAGATTTTCTCAAAAGTATTTCATTTTTTTATTTGTTTTGAATTTCGGAAGAATAAAAATTCAATAGATATCTGTGTGGTAATTTAAATGAGTATGAACTTCGTAATACTGTTGCAAAAGACTGTAAGACATTTTATTATTAAGGATCTAAAAAGTACAGCGTTAGTTTGAAAAGTTTCGGTTTGGTGATTTTTCCCCACAAAATGAACAGTATAGAAGACACAAAAATGTAAAAATGATGCTCTGAAAGCAGTAGTGAAAATGAATTCAACTATATCTTTTATACTGCCAGTACATTGATTAAATGCATGAAAAATGAAAATTATACGTTAATCGGCAAGACCCATAACTTCTCCACGGCAACGTTTGGCCGCGTACATCACACAAAACAAATGCGAAATTAAATAAATCAAAGTATGAAACTTTGCAGCACCGAATCTTTCTCCAACTGACTCACATTTTTTAAACATTTAGAAAAATTTCTACAGGCTAAGCAGAATAAAAATGCAGACAGTCTGAAAAATTCCATATCAGAGTTTATTGATTTTAAAGATCATAATTTTAAGACAGATATACTTGCATTAAAATGCCATTAAGAAATGTGTATTGAAGCAAATGAAGTACATTTGGATTAAAAAAACAGCTTTTAAGTTTTATTCACTCTCTTAAAAATTCGACATTTCAGACGCACTAACTCAATACGTTGAACAAAGTTGACACATTCTACAACAATCTCTACTTATTCTCTTCATAAAAGGAGATAATACTTTTTATACGTTATTCAAATTAAGAGAGTCTCAACAATTTTCTCTTTTAAAGGACATAGATTCTTTGATGAAGTACGTAAAGTCAACAAGTTATGTAATCCATTTATGTAAATTATTTCATAATATTTAACTTATGAAGTTTTTTCTACATGTTTATAAAAAAAAAATGTATTCAAGAAATTGCCTTATTTTTGTTATAGCAGTTTGAAGGAATCAATTGATATAAATTTGGATAAACTTCTAGCTTTGACTAACATTATCCTTTGAACATTTGAAATGTTTTTAACGCTGAGTTAGTATTCCATCTATAGCTGTTATTTTAAGAAAAGCATATATAATATCCTAATATATTTTAAATTTTTCATCAAATATATTTCCTGCCAAAATATTTGGTTAATTTTTTTCAGTAAAATTTGTTCTATTATAATTGGAGTGAAAATGTTGCAAGTTTATCCAAAGAAAGCTTTGTGTTTAAAAGATAATTTTTTCGGGATTTTTGCAATATTTATAGCGTATGTAATGAGTTTCAGAAAAAAGTAGCTTTAAAATAGGTGCGAGTAATTTTAACTTTATACCATTAATTATCTTACGGGTACTAATCCTAGTAACACTGAAGACTCACCATGTAGAGAGGCTGAATGACGTTAAATATATCGAGGCTCCAGGTCCTCCTGTTCGCGTAGTGTGGAAGCGTAGAGAGTGAGATCTAGTTCAGAAGTCATTTTCGTCACTTGACTGGAGCTCAAAATTACAAGGTCCATCTTCGAGAGCTCCCATGTAGGTTTACAAAACGGCGTAAATCAAAATCAAATTAAATTCATACAAATTCAGTTTACTTAAAAAAATTATAACAATAACTGTATTAAAGAACAAATTAATTATTTCTTTTAATATACATTTTGTATTAGGTAAAAAGCTAAACAATATAGGTTATTAATATTCAAATAATTTAAAAGAGCTAATTTTTTTAATTTTCTAAAAATGAGTTCTAATCTATTTTCCCCCAAAAAATTTTAATTTTTTTTTCTGTTTGAAAAGAAATTACAATAAAATAAATCGAGATGAAAAAGTTTTAATAAAATAATTTGAATCCGATTTTGAGAGAAAATCTAATAAATATGCATTTAAATTATGCGTCAGAAAAGATTCTAAAAAGACATTTTAAATAGCGCAACTCTCTAAAAAAACAAATATAAAAAGTCAAAAAATAAATGTAAAATATCAAATGATAAATGTAAAAAAATCCAAAAAATAAATGAAAAAAATTAAAAATAAATAAATATAAAAAGACAAAAAAATAAATGTAAAAAGTAAAAAAAAAAAATAACTGTAAAAAGTCAAAGTGGTTGACTGGTTAGTGCACAGAATTGACAGTCTCTTGATTCCTAATTTGAAGCTTCGAGTTGGAACTAATACTATGAGATTGGAAAAGGGTCCTTCCACTGAAATGTAATAAACGTTCATTGATCTTGGGACCCATTAGTTGCGATCTATTTAACTCTTGAAGTGTTTAAGAAGACAGTCTAATCATGAGTTTGTGCATGGTCGACCATTCTTACAAAATTGCTTAGTGGATTGATCTGATCCTAGGCATGTAATTATATATTGATTCAAAAGATGTCCTGACATGTTCGATTAAAATATATTTTATGTGATATTTATAATCAGTTAGAGCTCTAGAAAATTTTGATAATATCATTTCATGAATAATTTTGAATAATTCAACAAATTACTTTTAAAGTATTTTCGAAACAGTGTATATTAGTTGCTTAGTTTTAGTTTTATATGCTGAACTAATTTCATCTATCTCTTTTGATTTGTAATTTAAAACTAATTTTATTAAATTAAATAAGTATTTTAGGAGATGAACATTTCCGTCTGTTCATTATATGTTTATCTTATATATGTGATTGTATTACTTAAAAAAGCTGTATAAACGAAATTATGTACAAGTCACTCTAATAATTTTATAATAATTTATAGGATGACTCTTACAGATGAAATTAATTTAATGAAGTCGAAAAACATTACTTAAAACTGTAGACAATTCCAGTAAAAATTCCTTTTGGCTCCATAATCCTTCAAAAAATATTAAAATACAATATGATTAAACAACTACTTTGTTTTGAGACTGATACATTTGGATAAGATACTCTAACTTATTTGTAATTTCATGTGTTTGCCTTTTAATCATCAAAAATAGAAATCCCTGCGTATTTTAGAGAAGTAATTTAGAAGTAAAATGTGTTTTAAGAATACGAAGTTTGTTTGTGCGTGTGTGTGCAACGTCTCTTCTACTTGTAACCAGGTTTAGTTTTTGAAAACAAATCGTGTAAGTCGAACTAGTCGTAAGACATTTATACTCAACCGGGTTGTATGAATTTTACATGAAATATATACTAAAAATTTATTTATTTATATACAGAGAGATATATATACTTATAGTTATTGTACATAAATTTAAAAATACATAATATGAATTCTATTGTATGTATTCTATCAATTTGTGGAACGTTTTGGGTATTGTAGTCATTTTTCGTAATTTTTCCTGTAATCCTAATTGCGGAAGGTTGTAAATCAAGAAATTGAATTTATACTTATATCTCCGCATAAAACAAAAACGATTTTCTACAGAAAATAAACGTTTTTCATGAATTCCAGGATCCATTGTTTGCATAGCATAAACCTAAATAATAACGGAAGTTAGTATATAAATTTCTTACGATAACTTCATTATGAAAGTTTTTGTTTCAGTTTTTTTAGCTTTGTTACAGAAAAATCACTTGCTTAAATTAGACAATAAGATCATCGTGTTTTACTTTTAATGTTTAATTCACTATAGTACATTTGTTTTCAAACATTCATTCATTTGTTAAACATATTTAAGAAATTCCATTTTATTCAGAAAAAATTTAGACAATTCTAATTTAATACATACAGTTACATAAAAAGCTCCTGTGGCTAATGAATAATAACTATTAGTATAGCTGCTTATGCGATGAGGATGAAGTTCTATAATTGATTGATGCTTCTGAAACATATATTCCGTCATGTATTTTATTCGTTGAATAAAATGAATGTTATTGTTAATTTGAATTTATAGTTCCAGTCTACAAGGAGTGTGATGCCTTTCATTTTATAAATAGATAATATCTACTGAAGAGTTGGTTATATTGAAAGATAATTAATCTTCTTTGAGTATGAAAAGATAACTACAATTACTTTGTTAGTACCATACAATTATTGTCACATAATTCATAATGTAATTATCAGTCTTAATCTTCTATTAAACGTAAGTATAGCAATTGAATTTATTTTACTGATAATATATTGAATTTACAGAGATAACTAAGTGTATGATGTATCAATTATTAAGTGCATTACTGAATAATAAATTAAGTGTACAATTTAAATTGTAATTATTCAAACGAGATGCATGTATTCAGTTGATATGATTGAGTTTTTTAATATATAGTCAAATAATTAATGAAAATTCATCGTAACCGTAGTATTCCACTTTTTATCGTCATATTTTAAAAAGTAGGATTGGCCGCTTATTCTGTGTCAAACATTCCATAATTTGAGTAATTTGATTCAGCTCTTAAAAATGTTCACATTATTTCCAAATATTTCAAACATTTAGGACATTTTTCATTCACAACCTCTAGTACATATTATTAATTTTATGTTATTTTTTCCAAAATGCTGATTTGTTCATTTTTATCATAGAATTCACTAATTCAATAAAAAATAAAATGCTATTTAAAATGCAAAGAAATACGATTGAAATTAATTGGTCTGGAATCTTTAACTATTTATTTAAATTTTTGATTAAACAATAAAATTTATGCTTTTTTTGTTTCATTTTCTTGTCCTTTTTTATAAGAAAAATGAACGTTGCCGTGCATGTAATACTTTTATTTAATTCAAAATGTCTTAAATTCCCAGTTAAATCCTAACTATAAATATCTTTAGTTAAGTATAAAAATTTCTTTTAGTTACAAGCATATATACAGCTTCTTTAAAATTTATTTAGTATATTATCCCCCAACTTATATTACACAAAATTCTTGTGAAATTTTCAAAAAATAATAAGTTATTCTAAGTATTTAGGAAATATAACATAAAACGAAGCTGATATTTCTAATGTGTTGCAAATCTGTACAGCCAATTTATTATTAGAAAAAAAATCCAGACTTGTTTCCAGAGTGAACACAGAGTTCCAGTGCGAAAGGAACTGTTAACAAAACTAGATTCATGTAAAACATTTCTTGAGTTTTGGAAAATAAATCCTGCATAAATATTGGTAAAGTTATATTTATTTCTAAGTGGATTTCAAGACAATTCGAAATGAATCGTTTTTAACATATATAACTTTAAAGATCAGAAACATGTAATATTTTAGTCACAGAATTTTTGAAGAATCTCGGAAAAATGTAGCAATGTGAGAGATGCATTCTCAGTAAATCATGTTCAATTTGGATGAATTAAGAAGAATAAATACTTCAGAAGTTGAAATTTGATATAAGGATAACCACTAAAACGGATGATTCAATCGTTGAATGGTTGATTTCAGCCCCAAACATTCGATAACGAAGCGAGTAGATGACCGTTACATAATCACACAAGAAGAATATTTTATGTTTACATTAAAACAATAAGACTGATGTTTGGTGCACATGTTTCTAATAATATATTTTTCCTTTTTTGCTATGAAAAATAACAAATAAATTATTTATATCTTTAATTAAAGAGCATCATTTTCCTAATAATCTTTTTTCAGACGGAAACAAAAAGGCTAAATAATAAAATAACGCCTTTCTAGCTATTTTTGCTTAGCTCAATTTATTTGATATACGTTATATTTCAGGTTGACAGCCCATTTTATTGACTCGCCAGGATATAATAATTTATAAAAATATACTTCTCCAAATTGTAGAAGAAGAATACTACCATATACTGTGTTTCATAATTCAGCTTTTACAACCCTAAGAACCGGATGAGGAGCCAAGAATATCCACTGACGCAGACAGAAAGGGACTTTGGTGAAAAGAATGAAAAATAGACGGGTTTTAAGAACTGATACCTTTTAAATCCCTTTTTTTTCTGGAACGTTCGCCATCGTGTGTGAAATTGCCGGCAATCCCCAATCTGTTGCCAGGGCTCTTTAAATCAAATTAACGGATCGTCTCTGTGGACAAATCTGCAAGAATAAATCAAGGAAGCAATAGACTGGTGTTTTATGTAGGTGCGACGATGTGTAAAGTAACGTGGAATTTATTTTACCGAAGAAGGTATACAGAAAATGAAAGTTCGGTCAAAATTCTAAGGGAGTGAAACTTGGTAAGTAGTTTAAAGTAAGTAATTAAGAAAAGTGAATTAAGTTGTTTTTAAGTATGTGTAATGAATTCACTCAGAACAAAGTTGTTTTGCAAACTAAATAACTAAATTTAGAAACATTTCACTTGTTGTTCTTCAAGTAAATTTGAATTTAATTTTAAAGTTTGTTACATCTACCTAAGAGTTTATTCATACTTCTTTCACAATTTCATTTATCTTGCGCATCTTTTTGTAATATTGTGATGAAGCATAAAATGTTATGAAATTGAATAAATTTGTATAACATTCAAGGAATAACTGTAGATTTATGCAGAAGTTTTTGTAAGCTTTCTTTGTTTGTTTGATATGTAATTATATCTTTGCGATATATTTATAAATGTAGTTCTATTATTTTTATGCCATGAAAATAACAACATTTTGTTGTTTAAATTACTCGTAAATAAGCAAATATGGAGGCTTAGTACTTAAAATTCGATTAAAACTCTTTAATACATTACTTTAAGGAGTTCATAGAAGGCTGAACCCATAAATTAATAATCAACCCATAAATTAATTAATAGTTCCCAAATGAAACATTAACTTTGATGATCTACGTTATCTCTTAATTAGTTTCTCTTTTTCTTGGTTACGTTTTAATACCATTCTTCCCTCCTTCTAAAGTGGTGCTACCCCGTCTACCTTCCTACTAGAAGTTAAACAGCAGGTGGTGAGATTTTCGTCCAGATAAATATATATATATTCTTCCGTCCATAATATATTTCCATTTAAATTTAACAAGTAGTATAATAGATTTAAAACAGCGATATAATTTAATTCAGAAGTTTTAGTACTTTTTTCAATGATTATAAGAAGCATAAATGAATTAATTTTAACTGTATTACGCAGTAAAAATTGAGTTTGTATCCATATTCAAGTGGGGAAAATGCTTAGAATAAAATAAGTTTTATTCTAATTATTTGTTAAGTGCAATATTGTTCTAAATATTAAATGTAATAACATAAATTTATTTCTGTAAGAATTTTTTTTTAAATTTAATATTTTGTTCTATAATGTTACTTATTATTCGCTCTTTGATTTAACTGATGCACCTGTAAAATTATTTTTTAGTATTGGAATTTTAACCAGAAAAAAATTATTTGTCTTCACATGTCCGTACAGACAATTTTTAGATAAAAACTAGAATGAGTTTATTTACATTTTTATTTTTACTGTTGTAGTTGTTTCCAATTGCTTACATTCATCACAATTCTAAAAAATCAAAATGTTTGTACTTGATATAAAAATTTCTTACATAAAATAGCTGGAATTTTTTTAAGAAAACAAATTGAGCAATGGACACATTCCACAGGAAAAATTGTCCTTCCATAATACGGAAAAATCTGTATCGATTGAAATGTAATCCTATGCTCAACTCACACTTTGCGTATTCATGGTAAGAATAATGGTCCTATAAAGTGTTTCGACATTGCTTAGATTTTATATAGAACGTATAATCACGCACACAGTTATAAGATACAAATAGCATTGTTGTATTGCATATCTACAAAAACTATACAGAAATATATGCAATAATAGCAGTTGCTCTGATTTTCAATTTCTTAGGAGAACAGAAACTCAAGATAGCTGCAAATCATCTTCAATATAAGCCTACAGGAAATGTCCAGAGGTCAGATTCAGGGATCGTCACACCCAATTCATCTATTCGGAAATATGATACTTCGGAAATCATAACTCGTTAATGCCTTGAGTGATGGACCACATACTATCTTGAAGGGAAGCAATTGAATTCAGGACTGCATACAAATAAAACGTTTCAAGAAACCTAAGCCATACCCCATTAAGTGTAACCCAGAGTTTCACAAACTGTGGGGCGCACCCCAATAGGGGGCATTATAACTCTACGAAACGGGAGGGAGCATAATGAAAAGTCGAAAACAGAAGATTATTTTTAAAAAATTATTAATTTACTGAAAGTAAAGAAACAAAATACATTCTGACATAATAAAAAATAAATACACATTTGCACTGATATAATACTCTTATAAAAATATCAGTACTGCACAATGCATTTTATGATTAATTTAACAGTACTAAGTTAAGAACAATTTTAATAATTACCAGTGACCCCATGGACTTATATTTCATAACAAAAATAAACACTTATCTTGATAATTAGTACAATTTATAATTAACCTCTTAACTGCTGGTTAAAAGTTAAGCAATTCGTTCCTGAATGCCACCGTTTTCTACTCAAGTGCAAAAGGAATAAACAAGTAAAACTTTGTCTGAAATAAGTAAATCCTTCGCAAAAACTTTCAAGGTCCTTTTTTTGTATTTCAAAGCCTGCGGAATAATTTTATAGATATCAGTGCACATAGAAGATCGTACTTTAGAAAGACTAACATATACGTCCGAGGCAATTAACGCTTTGGTTGAGAGAGACGTTTATGTACACCAGTGGCACTTAAGAGGTTAAAGTCGTTTTGTAGCCTTAGCGTCAAAGTATAGGATTATTTAATTCAATGCACAGTTATTGCATGAAGGGGGTGCGAGGAAAATTATATGATTGAATATGGGTCGCAAATATTGAAAGTTTGAGAAGCACTGGTGTAACTATATAATTCTTAAAAAGTTAGTCTCATTTTTGTAACACTTGTTTGCTTTGGTAAGTATTTAATTTATGGATTTTACTTTGGCATGTCTCTTAGATTTTTCAATTTTTGTTTTTATATGAATAGTAATTCGATACAGTATGAAGATAATTTACTATATATTTTTCTCCTGTCGCACAAAATTATTTTAAGTAAACAATTATTTTTAAAAAGTGTCATTGGCCATTATATTAATTATACTGATATTATCAACTTTAAAAATTGTAAAAAATTCAATTTATATTAATTGTATTATTTCAAAAACAATTTACTCGGCAGAAATTGTCTTTAAAAACCTACCTAAATTGCGTACCGAAATCCAAATGTATTGCATTAAACTTCCCTTCATAATAAATTCCGATATCCTGATAATTTCCATATCAAAGTTATTTCAGATTAACATAGTTATAATATTAAATTATAATATACGATTTACTATCATACTTTTGTCCTTGATTTCAATTATCATAAAGAATCACTTTACTTCATTTCAAATAAATAAATCAACAACATAATTTTCTTTTACAACAACTCCTTAAAATTTTAGAACAAACTCCAAATTTCTGAATCAAACTTATTTCAATCATAAGCTCTAGATATGATGGAGGATCCCAATCCATTCTCCCCAACTCCACTCAATCAAAATTTTAATCAACCAGACGCAATTCTTTCTCAACTCACTTTATTCTACAACACAATATCCATCAGGGATTACCTTAGGAAATCATTTTGTCCAGCGTTGTGGAAGCAAACATCTCCTACTATTTCCATTCGTCTGAACTCAGCACAGAAAAGATCAAGGATTGTAAAGGCATCATCCCTTAATCCGACACTATTTTTCATCGCTTTAGCCCCCGACTATTCGTCTTCTGCTTCAGCCGCTTTTTTACCTACCTACCTAGTCTAATATAGATATATCCCTCCGTTTTTTATAACATCCCCTTCCGGAATCAGGAAAACGGGAGTACACCCTAGAGATTCCTGGAGAAGGGAGGGAAAGAAAAGTCGGGCCGTAAGCCCTTGGTCACGTGACCCATTACGTCGGTTCACTTTGCTACTGGTAGCAGCAATCACGAGTTCTGGGCCAGAATGCAAGATCAAGATGGCTGAGGGTACGGCTAAGTAACACTAGTATCCTTGGCGCAGTACGGAATTCAATTTCTGATGCCAAGTCGCTTTCTCTCTCTCTCTCTTTTTTCGTCTGGTTCCCCCTCCCCTTTTTTATTATTCATTTTGTCTAGAATTTTTTTTGTTTGTATAAGCGTTTTTCTTTACTTTATTTCTACCTCCCATTCGATACGTGAGGATGGGAATATATGCGGTATGAGCAGAACTCGTGCTGAGCTAATAGTTGAACGGTAGTGTAAGGGTTTGGGGAAAAAAAATATTTTGGCGAGAAGATTAAATTTTTACTGGTGCCAAAGCGAGATTGTGTGGTGCTTGGATATCAATAAATCATAACGTGACATTTGTCTGAAGATTAAATATCAAGCAGAGAAATGCATTTGAGATATGAAATACGAAACATACACTAAAAAAATATCTAGTAAGAGAAAACTCTGCATGGGACTTTTTTATTCGCAATAGTTCATTAGGGGAATTTTTCACCTTATCCTTGGAACAATGATAAGCTTCTTCTAGCTGTAAGTTTACAATATTTACCTCGAATACAAAATAGCAAAAAAAAATTTTTAAGTCAAAAATTCCAATAACGTAATCTAGATATCTGTGTGATTCATATATTTTATTATATATATATATATATATATATATATATATATATATATATATATATATATATATATATATTAAAACTTTTCGAAGAAAATTGATTTTGATCGATATCAAAAAAATTCGTAAAAATTTTATGAAGATATTTCGTTTGGGGTCACAGGGGTGTTAAATTTGTGTCTCGAGAGCTGAAAATATATAAAAAAAATTCTATTAAATTCTTTGAGGGTTGAATAAAATAATTCGATTCCCTTACACGTTATTAATAAAGAGACGAGGCTTCAAAAAAAGTAAAATGTTTCAAATATAATAATAATTTTAAAAAATATAAGCATATCAAAATAAGAAACGTTTCTGCAAGAAATATTAACTAAACTTTAAAATACGCATGATAATTTCTAAAATAGTAGTTCTAATTACTAGCATAAGTTGATTTATTAAGTTAGATATATGCTTATTGCACTGTAATATTTTATACAAATAGAATAATGAATAATATTTTTTAAAAAAAATATATATATAATTTCTTTAAAGTTTTTAAAGTTTTTTGAAATAAAAATATATATATACTAAAATTAAATAGAGTTTAAAGAGTATGATACATTTTATAATTCCATAAAATTTTTTACATCAAAAGCTATGTTTTAGAAAACAATATGAACAACGTAAAATTTACTTAATATTTCTTACAAAAATGTTTATTACTTTTATATTCTTATAATTTTTTAAATTATGATTATATTTTAAGTATTTTACACTATTTTGAAACCTTATTCATTTATAAATAATATATAAAAGAATTGAATCGTCTAATTTTGACTTCAACGAATTATATACAGTCGAAAATTGTTTATGTTTTCAGTGTTCGAGACAAATTAAACAACTCTCAGACCCCTTAAGAATGTCAAATTGAGAAATGTTGATTCAGTATTACTTCTAACATTATTCAATTATATATTCTAGGACTTCATAGTTATAATTCAAGGCATTAGTTTGGGGATTAAGTAAAATAAAGTTAAATGATTATTGTTCTTCATGAGATTTCTCTTGCATTATAAAATTTCTATACATTTCAAAATATAACCGATTTCTTCTACAAACCTTTTTTATAAATCTTTATTAAGAAATTATATTTTATTCAGATCAGTATTTTAAAATTTCTAGTCATTTTTGCAATTTAAATTATTATTCAAAAATAACCGATAAATCTTTCGAATACACGAATTTTTAATAAATTCAAAATTCTTCAGCTTTCATAAAAAAACAGTTTAAATTTGTTTTAATAAAGAGTTTTCTAATTATAAGAATTTATTAGTTCTTTCAGCTTACCAGTAGTTTCATTTTAAAATTGAAATTAAAGGTAGCTTTAGTTTAAGAATGAACTAAATGAAATCTGAAGCTTTTTCAAAAGACATTCTTAAAATTGATTTTGCAATCTTAACAAAAATGTTATTCAGGTGCACATATTGGTTGAGCTATTTTTGGAAGAAGAAGTTTAAAACTCCATGCAGTTTTCACACAGGCTATTTTTCTTTCACCCTATATTGCGAAAAGGCTTTATATTTATATATAATCTCCCTATGTATGCATGTGTGTATCTGATGTCAAAAAACGCAGGAACTATATAGATAATATCTTTATGAAAGGTATTTGTGTGAAACGAAATCGTCAAAATCTGAATATAGAAGGTAATTTTTTAAACTTATTTACTAATGAGGCCGTTCATAAATGCTGTTGAAGTAGTAAATGAAGTAGCTTAAGAACTTTTGGAAAAATAAGTTTATAATCCATGTAGACTTCTTGACAATTTTTCTTTCAACTGTATTGTTAAAATGCGTCGATATATTAGAAAAATAATAATGTGAAAATAAAATAAACACTGAAATGAAGTAGATAAATTAAATGAAACATCAACAACATAAAAATAATGGAATCTAGCAAGTCAAGTAGCAATTTCGGGCTAAGGATCAAAGAAGTGGGGCTCAATTAATTTTACGGTACCAGATTCCTCCCTTTAGGACTCTGGGTTTATATATAAATATCTAATTACAAAACAAAAAATGTACAATAACTAAAATTCAAAAATACAGCAATAAGAAGTTCATCAAATAAAACTATAGGGAAAAAAGGAGTATTATAGAAATAACGCATACAAATTAACATTAAAAAAATTCGAAAACAAGAAAATCATAAAATGAATGCAAAGTTATCATTAGCTATCCAAAATCTGTAGCTTAAATACCCTGAAAAATAGCAAGCCACCAATACCAGAATGCATAAAAGATACAAGATGCTGCGAACGTTTTGACAAAAATATCTATATATGAAGGGCTCATGTGGCGGCAGCACATACCGGCGCCCTGATTCATAACTGAACGCGCTTCACAGGGATGAGTGCAAAGATCCCTAGAGACAGAATGAACGGAGATAGAGAGGGGGGGAGACAGACGAAGGAAACGACGAGAATGAGGACCTAAAAGACGAACTTTAGCCACATAGCAGCTATGCACGTTTTATTGTTTTTGTTTAGTATTTGTGCATTCTCGCTTTTCCTCATTATTTTTAAAATAAATAGTTAAATGTAGTCTTTTCTAGCTAACAAACCACACCTAAACGCAATATATATATATATGTGTTACCGTGAAAGACCGAAATCAGAGAATGTCGACATTCACCGGTGAATGTCAACAAACACCAAATACGTCGGTGAAAGATCGAATATTTCATTACATTCTTGTACATTCGGACCCTCACCGATGTATGTCGACAATCACAGATATGCTTTGGTGGAGGCCGAAAACAAGCCCCTGATGTCGACCGTGGTCGAACAGATAACCGAAATGTGTCAGCGGTTGTTTTTGGAATAGAAGACTCCGACTTCTATAAACTTGCGAATGAAAATGGTACCCTCAAGCAGCTTTACACACGTAATCAGTTCGAAATTTGTAAAGAAAAGCTCCTTTCCATTGATAAGATTTCTTTTGAAGAAATTTCGCTGAGAGAAGCAGCTGCAGCTAATTCGAGAAGTGGTGGGCAAGGCTATACACGCTGTCATTGCAAAAGGAAGTATTCCACAAATAAATGCGGTTGTAAAAGCAAGGGCCTCTTGTGCAATTCAAAGTGTCATAATAGTTTAAGTTGTTGCAATAAATAAGATTTGATTCACATAATTTAGTAAGTTTTTTATTACTATTATTTTATTTTCTCATTTAGAACGTACTGTATAATTAAGTAAGTTTTTTACTTCTATTATTTTCCTTTCTCATTTTTAATGTACTGTATAATTAAGTAAGTTTTTAACTTCTATAATTTTCCTTTCTCATTTTGAAAGTACTGTGTGTTTTAAGTTCTTAGTTATTCCTCTCAGAAAGAGAAGCGAAAAATTTATCGCGACTGAATTATAGAGAAAAAAATATAAATCGCGGACATGTTCAACATTCACCATTAGTGCATGGTGAATGTTGACATTCACCGGTGAATGTCTGGAATAAGTGTTTTTAGCAAATATTTCGGACATACACCAAGCGACTATGTGTTTATCGACATTCTCCAGATTTCGGTGTTTCACTGTAACATATACATGCACAATATGTTTACATGTACAATATGTATGTGTGTGTGAGTGCATGTATGGGGGTTGCGTGTGGGTGTGTAATAATTCACTTACATTTCCTCTTGAGGGATTCTAAACCATATAGGTGTTGAGACCTCCAAGACTTTGCGTGATAATTCCATTTTATCCACCTAAAGGGAAATAGCCATAATTTTATCTCTTAAAAAGCTGAAATAATAGTGGTTTTGAAATAGAATGATATAATCTTATATCACCCACCTATTCATACCAATCAGAAGAATCTTTACAGGAAGTTATGTAATTCTAGGATCTTAATGTTAGCCAAAATTATAAAGGGCTGAGATTTCCGGAGAGAACAAAGGATGCTTTTGTAACTAAAATGTTCTCATGTCTGTCTATTTGTCTTCAAGCTGTACTTTTTATGTCGTCGCCTTACGTGTTTGTTCTCCAATATAAATGTAAATTTAATTATCGTTTGAAAAAAACTAAAAAACACGCAAGGGTGCTTTGTACTACATTTTTACACTAATTCAGATTTTTGGAATAGAAGTTAGAAATTATAACAATTGATGCATTTATAGAACACCCCACGCTTTTACCCCAATGACATTCATTTTTTCGTAAATCATTTTATTCTTTATTAAGAATTATTTTTTAACTTTTTAGTTCGATTCAGTATAAAAGCATGTTCTTTAGTTTTTTTCAAACTATAATTTATTTTTCATTTTTTAGTTCGAACTACAATAAAAGCGTGTTTTTTAAACTATCATTTATTCATTGTTGAATTTATCCTTGAGTTTGATATTTGAAGATGGAATTACGTGGCTGAGGAATTAGTCTTGCTCTTCAAAGGAAAAACTATTAACGGGTCTGAAGTGTATTTATTCTCTCCGTTTCGAGGCCTCCGATGAGTCCCGTATCGTTATATTAGATTCCGTCTCTTCTGAACAGGTCAAACAAATAAAAGTGTGTTAAGAAGGAAAAATTCGAATAAAATTTTTTTAATGTACCATGTTTTTATAACAAACTAAAAATTATAAAATTCCTCCTTTCGATTTTGTTTTCTTTTTTCACATTTTCATGCATTGTCATCCACTTCTGAGCTATGGTCCAAATTTCAAGTCTCTAGCTCCTCGGAAAGTCACACAGTTTAAAATCAATTACAAAGTTCCACCCGGACAAACATTAAAGAAAGCGAGTTAATAAAAGCATAATATTAAGTGTCAATCGTGTTACCCCTTTTAAACGTATTGTTTTATTGTTAATTCGCATCATCACTCTAAACATATTGCTTTATAAATATAAAAAAAAAATATTTAGTAGTTGGAACGTAAATTATTTTTTTCACATGCGATGCTTTTTTTTAATTTTCATTTTCAGAAAAATGTTTACATTATGGTAAAAAATTTCTAACACCCACCTACCCTCCACTTTCTCAGATACAGAACACATTTTTTTTGTTTTATTTCTATTATCTGCAAGTGTTTTTTATTCCTGCATATAATTAGCTTTAAATTCAAAACACTCGCTTCAGGGTTAGACCTTATTCTCTTAGTCGCTAAATCTGAAATTAGTCGCCAAATCTGGAAATAATGAATGAAATTAGTCGCCATATCTGAAAATGATATACGGAACTAGTCACCAAATTTAAAAATGATATATGCAATATGTTGCCAAATCTGGAAGGGGTATATGGAATTGTCACCAAATATAATTATCGTTATTCCTGACGATCCTGAAAAGGACAATGGAACGAAATTATGAAATTATTGTATTGTCATCGGTCCTTGACAAGTGTGCGAAATTTTGAATGAATCCAATATTTTTAAGTGGGTAAAAATCGATTTCTAAGATTCCGTTACATGCAAGTGAAACTTATAAAAGCGTGTTAAAAATACCAAGACTCCTCATCCCTCAACGACTGTATCAAATTAATTAATTATATCCTAAAATGTCATATTACAAGTTAAAAACGCTCTAAGTCAAGTCATATATACATATAATTCGCTAAACGATTTTCTCAAAAGTATTCTCATCAAAACAAATCATTAAAAACTGAAAACCTGTAAAGAGAAGGCCATTTCCAGACTTATTTGTATATCAGGTATTCATAAACTAAAATATATATTGAAACCTCTATTCACTCATTTTTTGAAAAATTATATCCTAATTTAATGCAGATTTTTATTTTTGAGAAATTTCTTTATGATCTCTTTGGATCTAAAAAAAGAGCATCGAGTGCATTTAAAATGTTACAGTTTCCCTCAGAAGTTTTTAATGGCATTATTTGAGAAATATTTTCCTACCGACGTTGTATCTGGGATATTCTGAATTCACATTTATTCACTATAATGGGGAAGGAATGTTTTGTGAAAGAAATCAAATAAATTCGATTCAACCTATGGGAAAAGACGCACCGTAACGCTGAGCCGCTTTCTGAGCCTCTCATGAATACAAACGAAGTGATTTGAATAACTCTTAATCTTCCGCTGAGTTTTGTTTTTTCCTCTTGTCGCATGTGTATTTTGCACGATAGCACCAATTTCTACACAAACGAGAAAGCACAGACAAGATAAAAAAAATCCTTACATTACTTTAGTATTTGCAAGTATTACCTAGTGCATTGCACTATTGAGTTACACTAGCTGCGGGTTGAACTAAATGCATTTTTATTTGCATGCAATTCGTGAAAAACATTTAGAATTTCCGAACACGTATCTAAATAGCTTTTCTTGGTTGGTTTTGTTTTTCGGAATTTTTAAGCATCTTAAATTGGTGCTGAACCATAGCCAATTTCTTCGATTTCTTAAAAAAGCAAAATTTTATTTTATATATTTCATGAAAAATTTAGTAACCAAGTACTTTCAGTTAATAATAACAAATAATCAGAAACGAATAGCCTTAAATGTAAGTTCAAATAAACTACAGTTAGATTTTAACTCTTTTTTTAATATAAAGCAAATCACTTTCCTAATTTTAAATGTGCATAAAACTGATTTTTTGCATAAAGTTTTGATAAAATTTTCTATCGATATGTTGAGGGCAATTTCGTGTTAAAAAACGGTCATTTTTTTAATATTACAAATTTTAGCTATTTTTCAATGTTTTTGTAGGTGCAACTTGATATTGCAAGCTCTAACTGTAGAGTTGAACAAATCCATTAACCCCACATGTAAGTCGTAATATATAGTTAATTGAACTAAGAATATTAAATAAGTATTGCATTTTATATATTAACGTTACCTATATGGATTTATAAAACAGTGCAGATAATAACTGAAGATTCAAGTTAGTATTGGCTCTACTGTGCTGAAGTATAAAATTCTAATGAATAACATTTTAGTATTATTTCAAAAAACTGATTTGTGGTATATAGATAAAAATCTAGAATTTTACAAAATGAATGAAATTACTCTATAAGATACATGATTGAAATGTAATTACTCTATAAGATACATGATTGAAATGTAATTTTTCTATAAATAGAAATATATTTAATACATTTAACGATAGCATTTTGAATTTGATCGTAGAAAAAATTATAAATTTGTAAAAAAAATAATAAACTTTTGTGTTAAATATTTTTGTGTATATTATTTTTTAAAATAAGTTATAAAATGTTACATCTGATGACAATAAAGTATCTAATATAGATAATTTTTATTTATTTAATTTCCTTATTAGGATTTCTAAATTATTTACATAGCTGAATTGTGTATTAAGACTGTGATTTATGTTTCATATCATTACTTTGAGCCAACTTTCTGCGAACATTGTTCATTAATGCCCTTTTTTTAAGTATAAAGAATATTAATGATATTTCTTTTTCATGTTTGTATATGAGCTGTTGTCCTGAGTTAATCATTTACTGAAATATCAGAGTTTATCATATTTAAAGAATGAAAAAAAAAAGGATCTGTTATTGTTTTTCTAACCCCTAAATTCGAAAAAGAGGTAGTTAATTTTGATGATAACATCATACTATTTTTCATTTCCAATGGCATTGTTTGTTTAAAGGCATCCGACTGAGTGCGAAAACTTTTTTTAAAAAAAATGGAGGTATGGAAATGTTTTGGGGGTTTTTAGGTTTATTTAGAACATTTTTTTTAAAAAAGAGGCTAAAATTAAGTAAAGAAAAATAAAGTATTACTATTAAAATGAGAAAAATTGGTAAAAATTTACAAAAAAAAAAAAAAAAAATACATATAAACGGAGTTCACTCTGTACAAAAAGTGTATGCACAAATTCTAAATTTTTTAATTTTGATACATTAATTTTCTATTCCTTTTTGAAATGATTTTCAGGATAAGAAATATTTTATTTTTTACAAAAACTAGAGCACTTTATTTTAGTTATTGCATGAAATTGTTTAAAAAAACAGTGATTATATTCACATAAGGAACAGTAAATTTTGTAATAAAACAGTGATTGATAAATCTAAAGGTTAAATCACTTCTACTATTATATAGAGAACATATACAAACAATTTTAGCAAATTATTTTCAAAAGTTTATTTGAGCAATCGTTGTCCCTGTTTGAGTTTTTTTGGAAAAAAACACATTTCGAGTCAAACGCATTTTAAAATTTGACATCTTGTGCAAAGTTATGGCATCTGATTTTACTAAAACACTCGTAGTTTTTGTTCCAGTGAATGGAACATTAAAAACTTGGTATTTTTTTAAAGCTATTAAGATTGCCTATTAAAAAAGTCACAAAAAATTGTCATTTTTTTAAAAAAAACCATGATTATAGGGTGTTCGGATGCTTTAATGTATCATTTATTCTTAGATTTTAATCTAAAATAGGTACGGTATATTTAGGATTATATATTTCGTAGGATTTAAAAAATGCATTTCACAGGGGGAAAAAAACATCATATTTCGTTCGAAATATTGGAACTTGACCAATTCAATGTATTATAGCTTAATTTATAAAGTTTACCATAAATTTATTAAGCCAGCATTTTCCAATAATATGGTTAACAAAACATTATGTGGTCATCATAATAATGCCATAAACAGACAGTTATATTTATGATTTTTCCGTAGTAGTTCAACCAAATAAAACAAATATAGCTGCCAGATATGAATTACAGACCTTTATTTCCCTAAATATTTCGTGTCAAATATTTTATACGTAAATACAGACGTTTATCCTAATATAATATGCAGAAATATATATACCAAAACACATAAGGGACTTTTTCTCTTTAGAATAAATAAGCAAGCTTTTTTCAGATTCGGAAAACATTTTGCTAAGAAAAATAGTACCCAAGAGTATTATTTATAATTTTTATCTTAGGAAATACTCTATTGTTAAATACGTAGTCAGAAATAATAAAAATATTTAATGTTGTTCAGAGATCCATCCAGTATATCATGGTCCTTCATGTCCAAAGACAAATGTTGCGTGTAATTGTCAATTTTGTCACTCAAGAAAAGCATGCGCTTAAAAAAGGAAAGCTGGAATTTTATACGAAGAAAATAAAGTTATGCCGTATCTTTATTTTATTTATATAATGGATTTTTGGAAGATCATTTCATATTTTTCTAAGAGTTGAATTGTTCAAAAAGATGGATTTCTTTTTTTTTTTAACTTGCTTACCTTTTGTGGTGAGGCAAGGTTTAAAGTTTAAATTTTTTTTAAAGTGAAATATTAAAGGCATTTGCAATATAAGATTTACGTAAACGTATTTAGTAGCAGCAATACAACAAAGTAATAACATTATATTTTTGTCTGTATTTTAAAGCTAAATTTCTTTCGAAATCAAATAAAAATACCTTTTTTAAATTTTTCTAAAAGGGCATAATTGGAAGCGAAAATATAACCCTGTGTGTGTGAAATTTACTTTATCGAATAATATGCACATATAACTATTTCGCATCGGAGGAAAGAATTATGACTACAACACGATAGACATGCTGTTCAGATTTATTATTATTAATAGAAAATTTTTGAAAGTACGAAATATTATTCAACGTTTACACGATAAGAATTTGATTTACTACTAAAATATACGTTTTTGTCCTGAAATATTATTTCGAAATTTTCTGAAAGATTTTGAATTTATTATTGTTTTTTTTTTAATAATATGCTTTCAGCTACTATTTTCATTTGTATAATATGCCTTTAAAATACCTTTACTTTAAATAACTCACTGTTTATTTAAATGTACAAACTCTAGGCAAACGTGTTTTTCAATCTTGGTTTTATCTTCTTCATTCTCGTACTATCGCAATTAAATTTTCTATTAAAGAGGAAGTTAGGATCATATAAAGAAAACTCTACTTCACTGCTCGGAGTCAGGGCCAGTTTAAGAAGCTTCAATTTTGCTCTATTGAATTTTTCTTTATATATAAGTTTCATATTCTTGGCCTCTATTTCAGAATATAAGCTCCCTCTAGTGTGCTAAATATTTAATATATCTATCTTTCCTTTGAT
Organism: Trichonephila clavata; assembly: GCA_019973975.1. Classification (NCBI taxonomy): domain Eukaryota; kingdom Metazoa; phylum Arthropoda; class Arachnida; order Araneae; family Nephilidae; genus Trichonephila; species Trichonephila clavata. Next base: position 379,456 of record BMAO01033201.1, on the reverse strand, counting down.
TTTATATATATAAAAGAGAGAAGGAGAAAAAATAGTAACTAGTACCCGATGACTTCATTTTATATACACCACTTCTCTGTATTTTAAATGAATACATATTTTAAATAAAGTTGTATACTTTTACAAACCCAGAAAAACATTTTTCAAAATCTCATTTCATTTATAAAATGAAATGAATGCATGGAGATTCTGAAAAATGCTTCCCTCCTTTTTCCTAATTTATTTCCTTTCTCTAACCTAAGTTTTTAAATGATGGAATTATTTAAACTTTAATTAAGAGATTGCGGTATTTCTATCTACTGAAATTTAATTCTCATATTAGTCCATAAGAATGCTTATTGTCCCAAATAAATTGAGTTGATGCCAAGCGTTTTATCAGTATATCGAAAATTGTGATAAAAATAACTTTGCTAACTCTCTGTATTTTTACAGCGCATTCGAATTTTTCATCCATGATTTTAGTAGCTAAAGACAGCGTCATATTTCAATCCACTCGATTTGAAAGTACATTCAATACTACGTAATGGAATTCTGATGTTCTCAAGCGTTTAAAAAATGCACGACGGGTTTTTAGAAAATATAAATCCTGTCTGATGGGTACTTTTAAGAAGTGTTTGCTTTATTTTCTGAACATTTTAATGGAGGATTAAACGTAAAGGAAATCATTAGCAAATTAACTTAACAAAATTTTTATTAAATATAAGAATATTTTGAATATATTTATGGTGTAAAAACTCTCAGGAAACTGGTGAATTCATTACGGAATTAGAATTTTTTTTACAGAAAATCTAAAATATTATCGAGAAATTGTTATCTAAATAAATACAGAAAATATTCCATATTTTGCTTATTTTTTCAGAAGAAATTCATTAAAAAGAATACTACTTCCATCTCATTTTTATTATAGTATTTTAGTCACTTTTGACTTCTATTATTTTACAGAAATGTATAAATTTCATTGTAAGGCGTGAGAGGTGCTTATTTGTGCGAAAGAAAATTGTGTTAACATTTCCTAAATATTTCCTGCAAATTTTAAAAATATTTTCGTTTTGTAAAAAATTTGTAAATTGGTGCGATTTACTAGATATCCTATATAATTTTTTTCTAAGAAATTATTAATAATTATGTAAACTGCGATTGACTGGAATTGTGCACCTACCGAAACCGATGTTTAAAGTAAATTTCTAATTAAATCCAGTATTGTTAACTTTTTAAAATAAATTAAAGATTGTTTAATGTTAGCAATAATAAATTATAGTTTGAAAAAAACTAAAAAACACGCTTTTATACTGAATCGAACTAAACAGTAAAAAAATAATTCTTAATAAAGAATAAAATGATTTACGAGAAAATGAATGTCATTGGGGTAAAAGCGTGGGGTGCTTTGTACTACATTTTTACACTAATTCAGATTTTCGGAATAGAAGTTAGAAATTATAACAATTGATGCATTTATAGAACACCCCACGCTTTTACTCCAATGACATTCATTTTTTCGTAAATCATTTAATTCTTTATTAAGAATTATTTTTTAACTTTTTAGTTCGATTCAGTATAAAAGCGTGTTTTTTAGTTTTTTTCAAACTATAATTTATTTTTCATTTTTTAGTTCGAACTACAATAAAAGCGTGTTTTTTAGTTTTTTAAACTATCATTTATTCATTGTTAGATTTATCCTTGAGTTTGATATTTGAAGCTGGATTTACGTGGCTGTGGAATTAGTCTTGCTCTTCAAAGGAAAAATTATTAATGGGTCTGAAGTGTATTTATTCTCTCCGTTTCGAGGCCTCAGATGAGTCCCGTATCGTTATATTAGATTCCGTCTCTTTTGAACAGGTCAAACAAATAAAAGTGTGTTAAGAAGGAAAAATTCGAATAAAATTTTTTAATGTACCATGTTTTTATAACAGACTAAAAATTATAAAATTCCTCCTTTCGTTTTTGTTTTCTTTTTCACATTTTCATGCACTGTCATCCACTTCTGAGCTATGGTCCAAATTTCAAGTAAATATTCATAATAATCTCAAATATGAGATGTCTCTGGAGTCATTTGAAGAACTTAAATATAAAATTATCATTCATCTAAAGAAATGTAATTTTGAGATAAGTACTTTCAGAAACATGAATTAAAAGATTATAAAACTAATAAAAACTTTTTTAAACCTTATTTTCATAAAGTAATCGGGAACTGTGCTATTATTTATTAATATTATTATAGTTTATAGATAGATAAATATTTCAAAATAATAAAGCTTTTATTTAATCAGTAATTAGTGATAAAAATTAACAAACAACTTTTAATATTTTATACAAAATTAGATACTCACATCAGCATTTTTAATTATCCACATGTTTTTTCACTCTTAAATTTCATAATGAGTTCCTTTCAGCTAAAAATAGACACATTTTGCTTATTTCTCTCAATATTTTGGTATTATCTAAGTATTTGGACTTTAAGACAATATCAGAAATTTACTTCTTTAGAGAACAGTGAAAAAATAAGTAATTATGGCATAAGACCATATTCGTAGTAAAATAAATGCGGAAAAAGTATCTAAAATTGGGGAGAAATGAATCGTCAATAAAATTACTTCAACAATGTTTCAAGGTGGTGGTTAAAATTCCAAATAATGAAAATTAATGCTCAAATATTGAAGATCAAGTTAAATCTCAAGCATTTCATTGTTCTGTCAAGTGTCAGTAATAATGAAATATTTTTAATTTTCAAAACTGTACCAATTCTCGGCAATACTCTTCCATTATATAATACCTCACAGAATTTTTTTAAATTTCTATTTCGAAAGAAATTCACATTTTTTTAAAGCAAAAATTCTTTTAGTATCTAGACAAAAACTTTGATGTGCATACATTTACCCACTTAAAAATGAATATTAGTAATTATTTATTCAACAGGATTAGAAAACAAATATCTTAAAGCTTATGATTTTGTAAAATATTCTATTTCAAATTGAGATTATTTGCAGTTCTTTTTTTTTAAATTTATAAACATTCTTTGAGTATATGTTGTTTTTCTAATTCTTGGCTAGAGGCTAGATACTATGTTCAAAAACCGAGTATATCAGGAAAATATGAGAAATGGGACAGTTCCTATTAGTCCAAAAACCAGGATCATCTTAGGGTAAAAGTCTAACTAGGCTCATTTCAACCTGGCAATTTTGAATAAATGTCAAATGATGAGGACTTAGCTAGAACCCAACTCTTCCCTTTCATGCCCAAGGTCTTAGAGCTTTGACGGATTTAAAGTGCATCAACCTTTCTACACGGCTGGTATTTAGTGGATTAATAAACTGAACCTGCAGCTCAACTGAAACCCAAACCCCACCACTACAATCCCGACAAAGAATACAAAGACTGAAATGAAATATAGGGAGAAATTCGTACATATGTTTCTATTTCAAAATTTTCAAAGAAGCAACCCAGTAAAGATCTACAGTAATTAATGCATACATTGAATACCTGTTTACATTGTTGGAAATAGGATCAAAACTGCATACAAATTTACTAACTTAATAACGAAATGTAACAATGATTAAAAATATGTTCAACGAATTTTTCTTTTTATCTTTTATGTATTTAGCTTATAATTTACATTTTTTCTCTGACTGAAGTTTAAAAAAGTATAATGCATCATTTTCAAGTTCATTGATTTTATTATAATTTATTTCTAACAAAGATAAATGTTTTCAATTGGATAATAACGCTAAAAAAATTAGACTTTTCCAATAAAGTATGTTGTTATATGGATGACTTATTTTTCTTTACTTGTCTAACAGTATAATCATATAATTTATGCTTAATAATTTTAATATACATATATCTTGAGATTACACATTTGTTTTAAGGGTAATTACCATCAAGTCTAATCTGATGGTAATCTATCTCATTAGAATTTAAATAACATTTTATAAATTAAAATAACAGAGATGAAATTTAAAAGTAGCATGAACATATTCCTTATGGTAAAATCATGGGTGTTTACATATATGTGCGTATATATAAATATAGGATAAAATGTAAATGATACTTTGAAAATCAGGAACTATAGTTGTAATCTTGAGACCAATCTCTAAATTATATGAAATTATATTTCTTAAAAAGCTTTTCCTCAAAGTTAATAATGTCTCAATGATTTATAGTGTTCTTTTGTTGTTTGTTTTGTGAGATATATTTTTAGTGTTTTTCATTATTATCAATGTGTTTTTGACTATCTGTTCATAACTCTCCAGTTGTGCGTTTAACAGTATTTATGTAGTACTTGCTGCTAATCTTCTACTAAACCCTCTGTAACTAGATTTTATTTTTGTAGTTTGCGCCTTCTTTAAGTAAATAATAAGAAACAGTTTTCTGGGATAATTTTTTTATTGTTTTCAAAAACAATTTCACTCAACTCTTAAAATTGTAATAAATATTTCAATGTGCAAGAAGAAATTTTGAGTTATATTCATATTACCCTCTCTTTGCAAAGTCAGATTTACCAAAGAGGAAGGCAGGTATCAGTTTTATGGTTGCTTTAAAAGTTTATTAAAAGGGGCGAAGAGGAAAAAAAAAACAGAGAAAAAAGTCTCTGAAGGGAAAAAAAAAAGAGTACATTCTACAAAAAAATGGCAGAGACAGTGGTAAGTGATCAATAAAAGGCAACATGCTAGGAGCTGTATGTGCAAAAAGAGAGAGAGAGAGAGAGAGATTTATGAGAATGTATTAATGTAATACAAATAAATGCAAGATTCCATATAAAACTGATGAGGATGACAAAGATGGAAGAGACTATTTAAATTGTAATACACTTAATAGAGTAACGAATATAGAAATAAACAAAAGATATAAACTGAAGTTTTATATTAAATTTGAAATATTGTTAAGCGAAACATAATTTGATACCAAATGAAACATTATAAAAGTTTTAAGAATATGCGATAAGTTGCATTACAGACATTTTTAAAGGGCATTAAAAATGATTATAAAAATCGGAGGATTTTTAACAAATGTTAAACGTAATAGTTAATATGTAATTCGTAAAATTAATGAGTATTATTCATTTAAATAATATAACGAGTGTAAAACGAGAGAGTTGAGTTGCGGTTTGTTCTTGCAATGATAGTACTTATATTTAAATCATTCTTGTTTAAAATGATATTTTAAGATTATGGAGGAGAATTGCAATTAAATGTATACAAGCCTTGCATATTGAGACTGTTGATTAAAAATACTTGAGTAAAATATTTTTGGCACAACATAGAATCTGTCTCTCTCTTTTTATGATATTAATTCAACAAATATAAACGTTTTGAAACTGTTCGAACTCCCAAAAAAATATTTTCCGTGAAGCGGGAATGCTCATGAAAAGTAATGTTAAATATAAAGATAAAATATTTTTTTTAAAAAATATGTCATAGGGCGCAAGTGCTTAATTGGTATAAGTTCTGAAACAAATTTCATTCAAGTAAATTATTAAATATATAGTATTTTTAAAACAATTTAGAATAAGTAATTAAAATTTTAAAGGATTTAAGTACTTTAATTGTGTTAAACGTTTTTAATTTATACCTTTGATAAGGGTTTTGATTTGAAATATTTTACCAGAAGAAAAATTAAAAATGCAACTTATATAAACCACAGGTTGTTTTATATATAAAGACGACAGTAAATAATAAGTAAATGGCTTCCCAAATTGCAGTGTAAAATGATTGTAATATTGATTGTATGTCAAAATGATTGTAATATTGTGAGAGATCAAAATTCAACTAGAACATTTCGAGTCGTAGAATGAACTATGATCGCAACAATTCCGTACAAGAAATCTGCGCTAGAAATCTTTGCGTGCTTGAAGGATGGGAATCGTTCATCATGTTTCTTCCCAAAAAGCAATTTGTGATAGCATCTCTAAAGCATCAGAGAGCAGTGTTGATAAGGCACCATAGTCACGAAACTGACAATTTAGTAAGCACTCAAGAAAAATAGCCAATAAAACCGAATACTTCCTTGCCTAGCTCAACACAATACATCTCATTTCCGTTGCACGGAACTTTAATTAAAAAATAAACAGTTAAATCAGAGGATTCTCCGTCGAGAAAAGGCTTTATTAGTTTTTAACCTTTTAGCAACTGTTGATATTCTGCTTTGATGAAATGCTGCTCTTTTTATCCTCTTCCTTCCTATCCTTCAACAGAATTTCAGAATTTTCAAACAATAAAATTAATTGAATCTCAACCAAGGGGGAAGGGTTCTGAGAGTTAAGCCGCCACCTTCAAAGGCAAGTCCAAAGAGCTAGAAATCCATCTAAAATGAACGATGTTAAACTCTTCTTTTAGAAAGAATCATGATAGAGATTTTTTTCCTTCTTAGGGGAGGCAGGAACTTTGAAGAAAAAACCTATGAGGGCGGCCTTTTCGGTGTTGAATCCACCCATCCAATTGTTCTGTGGTATTTGTCGAGAAGATGCTTGATTGCTTCCCTGTGGCGTAAGCTTAAAAGATATTTTCTGAACTAAGTTCTTTCATTTTCGTCTTACGCTTTTTTCCCGAGTTCTGCTTAAGTGGTATTAAAGGTTTTCAAACTCGTCTGTAAGTCGTTGTTGTTCTTTTAAAAGATAAATAAAGCAAACCTAGAGATAATGATGGTTCACTTATCGATGATTTGTATTTAATTGCCTATCAGGGGAGCTTGGCAAATATTATATTTTGAGATAGTTCTTGCTCTTTAACACATTTTTTTTATATTTCAGTAGAAAGAAAAATGAAAGAGAGAGATTTGTAAAAAAAGGAAATCAAAATATTTTTTGACACTTCTGTCTTTTGCTTTGCTCAAGTGATTAAAATGTTTAAACTGTTATTTAAGTATCTTTTTTAGCCTTTAAAAATATAATTACCACTGTTTCAGAGAAGAATTTGGATGATTCGCTTATTATTTAGTTTATATAGAAGTAAGTAAACACATTTCTCATCAGATACGTAGTTAAGGAATAATTTGTAGAAATGCCTTTTTTTTTATTTATATGATCAAAAACGCATCAAGGTAATATTTTGCAATCAATTCATGTCTAATCATTCAATCTATAAAAAACTCAAAACATAATTTCTTATTTTATACCATTTAAATTATATTTTTAGAGGAAAAAAGTGACCACAACTCTCTCGCTCATCTCGATATCTCCGGAACTATTAGACCCACAGACTTGAAATTTGGTAGGCATGTTCCTGTCATGGAGTAAAGGTCCGCTACAAAAAGGGTTTTGTGAAAGTTGACCCCTAAGGGTTGTTGTGGGCCTTAAGGGACGTTAGAAGTAAATATTTCTGTTTTGAACAATTGGACCTACGAACTTTACATATGGTAGACACGTTCCTTTTAAAGATTATAGGTCGGCTTCAAAAGGAGTTTTTTGCAAAATTTGTCCCCTAAGGGGCTTTGAGGATTCGTCAGAAATAAATATTCCCTTTTTTGAGCTGTTAGGCCTACGAAATTTGATAGGCACATTTTTTTCATGAAATAGGGATCAGTCATAAAAAAAAGCTTTGCGAAAATCCAAGGTGCGAAGCCAAGGTGTATTGCGAGGGTTTAAGGTGCACTGTAAATATGTGTATGCCCATTTTTGAACTATTAGAGATAAAAACTTGAAATTTGGTAGGCTTGTTCCTTCCATGGAGTAAGAATCTTCAAGAAAAGAGGTTTTACAAAAATCAAACCCAATGGGCATTCCGAGGGCTTAAGGGGCGTTGACATAAATATACTCCTGCTTTTGGGCTATTAGAAATTTGAAATTTGTTAGACATGTTTCTTTCACGGAGTAGAGGACCGCTACAAAACAAGTTTTGCGAAAATTGACTCCAAAAGAGCATTCCAAAAGCTTAAGAAGAGTTAGAGATAAATATTCTCGTTTTTGAGCTATTAGACCTACAAACTTGAAACTTGGTAGGCATGTTTCTTTCAAGGATTAGATATCCGCTACATAAGGGGGTTTTCAAAAATAGAATTTTAAGGGGCGTTGCAAGAGCTTTAGGGGCATTATAGATAAACATTCTCGTTCCCGTATAGATATATATTCCCTACAGACAAGAAATTTTGTAGGCACGTTTCTTTTGTCTAATATTGAACCTGAATAAATGGATTTTATAGAAATTGTCTCCTATGAAAGAGGGAGAGAACCAGACAGTTGCTGGGACGTATTTATAAAAAAAAATTCGGTTAACGAAATAATACTCACCGTTGTGAAATTTAGTATGCAGGTTACTTTTGTTGAATGAAAATCCGCTAAGAAATAATTTTATGGAAATACACTCTTCTGAGTGTGTGGGGATCTTTGCAGCGCATTGATAAAAACAAATCCCGGTTTTTGAACTATTAGACCTACAGCAATGAAATTTAGTACGTATGTTTCTTTTGTTGAATTGAAATTCGCTAAGAACAAATAGAACAGATATCGACTTTAAAAGTGGGTTACTGGAAATTATTGAAAAAGAATTCTGTTTTTCAACTATTAGATTTAGTCTTGAAATTTAGAAAGCATGTTTATAATTGAGTAAAGTTCCACTAAAATAGGATTTTGTGGAAGTCCACTTGGGGAGGGATTTACGAGAGACGTAAAAGATAATTCTACTTCAATTTTAGAGATTATAACTTAGATGCTCTGTTCTTTTTAAACCAAGAAGCGATAGTTATAAGAATAGTTTTCAATGTAAATGAATTCTTACTCTGCTAAGATTTTAATAATTTATATATATAAAAACGTATATATTCATATAACATCTTGAAATACCCAGTGAAGTGAGTGGAAAACGGCTAGTCATATATATATAGGAAAAGCAAAAATGTGGCATTCCTTTTATTTGAATGATGTAAAGATCACATGTTGCTTAAATGTGCAAAGCTCTGCAGCTAATTTGTAATTAAAGCTGAAAAGCATTTGCAATTAATTATTTATTTTAATATAAAGGGCTTTACAATAAAATATTTAAAAAGTCATCAGAAAAAATTTTTTGGAAGAATTAATGGTTTCATTTTTTTTATTCCAATCCTAAGCAAAATATTAATTCTATGTAACAGATATAATAATAATTAGTCATAAGAATCATACTTATTTAGTGAGTAACAAAGTAATCTATCCCATTGTCATATAAATCAAAGAAAACTTTGAGCATATTGGACTTGTGTCCTGACTTCACTGACAGCTTTTACCTGTTCCATTACATTTCGTTGATATAATGCCTAAAAAGACACATAGAACTGGGGTTTTTTTTTGTTACTATAGGCTACAAAGAAAGACAATAGATGTAGATATGCATATATTATTGTGTTTAATGACCCAAATTTTTCGATTTAATGCACATTTTAAAGATTTCTTATAACTCTTTGTTTAATCAAATTTCACTGTAAAATCATTACTTTAAATTTAAAAGTATATATTCTGTACGGGCATTCTTTCCTCCACTTCATATTGATTTATGTGTATTAAACGTTTTCCAATTCCCTTTTAAGTCACCGTTGTGATATATTAAGCTAAAATAAATTTATTTCAAAGGTATTCAACTTAGGGATTATCGATATTTAATAGGGAACCATTATATTTTAGACATGCATTATATCTTGAGTTAGAGATAAGCACCTTGTAAACCTTCCCATTTTCCTGCTATAAATATGTGCACGAAAGTGTAGTTTAGAAAATTAGCAACATGAGCATGCTAAAAATTTGTTTTTGAATTACCTAGATATTTTCTCTATTTCAAATATAGTACATACATGTCATAATTCACTTAAACTTTCTATCGAGGAATTTAAATTCATAATGATTTTGAACCTTCCAAGACTTCACGTGATAATTTTTATTTTACTTACCTAATGGGAAATATCTCTCAAAAAAACTAAATGAATAGGGTTTTTAAAACAGGATGATGCAATCGTGCATCACCCGTGTATGCGAACTAATTAGAAAATCCTTTAAAGAAAATCGTATTATCTTATATAACCTACTAGTTTATCACAAATATAAATAACCCAGATCTCGGGAGCGAAGAAAGAATGCTTTTGTAACCGCCTTGAATGTGCGCGTGTGTGTTTGGTATCCATGCCTTACCTTTCTGTTTGTGTTCATCAATATATATATATATATATATAATATATATATATATATATATATATATATAAATATATATATATAATTCATAAATATATACAAGAAGCTATAAAACTTAAGTATAACTAGTCAAGATGGTAAGAAATATTAGCCACAGTAGTGCAATAGCAAACTCCTGGCCTTAGGAACCAAGATTGCAGATTTAAATAAAGTTTCATGGTAGCCAACCTTCACCTGTAATTTGTCTATTCTCTGGGCTATAGGGAAAAGAAGGAATATTAAGAGAAATTTAAATATTACAAATAAAAAATGCAATACTATTAATATATATATCGATAAAAATATAGTCTACTATTAATTACTAGTATAGAGTTAAAATCGATGCAATAAAACTAGATGATAACGCTTACTTCATGAGTACATTCATATAAGGATGATGAATTTTTATGACTCGCTATCTAATGACTCTAATGACAATGTAAATAATCTTACCTTTTTTTTTACTACATATATATATATATATATATATGTGCATGTATAAGAAAAGGAACTCCAATGTGGGCATCAAATGTGAACCATGCAATGTGAATCAAAATTATCAAGGGATTTATTTTTAGTAGTTTTGACTTTCTCTTACTGCTGCAGTTAACCTATGGTGCATCATAAGTAACTTGCATTACATAGAGTAATTAGTAATGCATTTAAAGCTTACGAAAACCCATTACCGGAAGCTAACCCTGCCTGAATTATTCCTTCTCAACAATTATTACGTATTGAAAGCCCCGATTTAGCTATTGCTAATTGAATGCTAATTAGGAAGCTTCGAAATAGAATATACAAGTTGTATAACAGCACTTTAACGATGTATACAGTTGTTTTCCTCTTCGATTATAGAGTAATGATAATAGAAGATCAATTTTTCTCGCTTTATATAATAAACAAATGTTTTTTTTAAAAATATTTTGTTTATTTTATCAAAGACAAATCGGTTTTTTTTTTTAATTCAAAGCTGTTTGAATCCATATCATTCCACATCTTTAATGAAAACGAAAATGAGGGAATATAACTTATGTTTGATTTTATTTGTAACTATAGAATGTTAAGATAATATTTTTACTTCAGAATGAAAGAGCTGAAATATATATATAAATATATATATACATATAAAGAAAAAACGCAAAAAAGGAATTTTAAACAAGGAATGATATGTTTAAGTTAATCCCCAGTATTAAATTCAAATGTATATTATAGGGGGAAAATAATCCACATTTTATTCTGAATAGTTAATACTTGAAATAATCATACAGTTTTTAAAATTTTAATTTTGAAATTTCCGTTTTAATGTAAAAATATATATTTATGAACTTTGTTTAAATTGAAAAGAGCTAAATAAGATAAAAACGCATATATTATAAAAAATATTGAATGATTAAAATCTAAAACATAAGAAAATAAATTTAATAAATAACAATAAGTATAAGAAAAATCATTGGCAGTTCACCACAAAAATAAGAAAAAATACGATGCTTGGATAAAATGAGCAATCTTCAAATGTCTTTTAAGTAATACGTAAGCTCATATCTCGAATAACCAATGTTTTGAATAAACATACAAGCTTCATTCTAAATAAGTAATAACTTAAATAAGCATTCAGTGCTTGTCTGGAATAAATAAAACCTTATGCAAATATGTAACAACCTGAGAGACATCAAAACAGTCTTTCAAAACACTCAAAAAAGCATACATACTACTTTTAAGCTATAATGAGCCCCTTTGAAGAGGAGTAAAATGTTTCTATTTTAATTTTTAAAAATCCGTGAGAAAATTTTTGAAATCCATTTAAAAATTCAAAAATATTTCCATGAGTAAGTTTCAACACTCAAGAAAAAGGTTCTTTTAAAAGTTAAAAAAAATATATATAAATAACAAGATATTTCAAAAGGCGAGAACCCGTCAAAATAACCAATAAATCAGGCTATACTTTTTCCAGTGTCTTTATTTGCATTATCTGATTCGCAACGTGTAATTTTTAGACACACCGTAACGCACAAGAGAAATAAAATGAAAATCTTATTTTTAGATTTGGATTCTATGTTCGTTTCACCAGACAGCAATAGGAATACAAATTAAAATATATATTTCTTTCTTAAATCAGTCAAATTTTTCCGTTTCATTTCTTGGAGAAATGAAATTTTTCACATGAACAATTTGCTTAAATTTTCATGATTTTGCAGTGTTTAATATAATTTTTTTATCAAACAGTAGAAGTGCATTAAAAGTGCACTTCTGCTAGTTCCGCATATTTCTCAAAGGCATAGTAAGTGTCTAAAAATGGGAAATTGTTGCAGTATCAATGCGTTACATAAATTAACTAAACTAAATATATTATCTATAAAAAAGAAACAGCATTTTGGGCCCGACTTCACATTTTATTGATCAAATTATGATAATCAAACAATTTTTCTCCATTATGGAAAATTTTCCTCATTTTTTCAACAAATTAATGAAAACATGATGATTATTACACCATCCTACTTCCTTTCTTACGAACAAACAATGTTTCATAAGATACTGCGTAATAACAGTCCATTTAAGAATCCATTTGTGGCCACTCAAATTATTCCTGTGATGAAATATATCGAGGAAAAAACTTTAATTTACACAATTGGTTTTTTTACCTGAAACAGTCCTCTCACAGCAGAGTTAGAACATTTTTCTACACTAAAACAATAACTTAAATTCTTGTTTCTTGTTGCTTAATAACTACTACTTTTGCTACACAGTATTACACATTTTTTTACTAATTCTTTATTAACTTAATACGTCTTAATTTCGTTAATGTATAAGTTCTTGAAGTAATTGAAGATGACTATCTATCAGTGGCCCACTCAAAGGGGGTATCCTAGGTGTCTGAACACCCCCCCAAAGCCCTTGAGTTTTTTTCCGATTGATGATAATCCTATATATATATATATATATATATATATATATAACGTAAAATTTAATTAAGTACTTGCAATTAACAATTTATTTTATTAATTAATGCTAATTATTAATTCAATAATTTATTTTTTACTGTTTTTGTTAACAAAATCGACCAAATCAGAAGAATCATTTGGTGTTGTCTTGAGGTTATGATACGAGTTGGGGGATTTCGACCATGGATCCCCCCCCCCTTGAAACATTTTTGTGCGCGCTACTGCTATCTACTTCCTAGTTTAAAATTAAATATCCTATTACTTAAATTAATTTCCATTCAACATCATTTTTAAAACTGTTTTCTAAATAAAAAGTGAGACTTCATTAAATACACATTAAAACTTTATCCCGATGGAGAAAATTATTGAATTAATTAAGAAATTATCTATTATTAATTAAATAATTAATTAAGAAATAATGTATTGTATTAGATCTAAATCCACAGTAAAAAAGCTTTGATGCATCTCAGTAATAGTATAGGACATCAAATAATTGTAATATCAAAATACAAGTATACTTTTACTTGAAAACCTTTTTTCTATATTTAATGTGTTTTTACGTATTTATCTTAAATTACACTTATATTTTGCACTTATTTTGATTCCATCATTTGGAAAGGTTTTAGTTATTTATTTTTGAGAAGAAAAACTAATGTTGTTATTATATTTATTAAAGAAGAAATGAAATATCAAGAGATATATTCACACAATATGAAAAGAATTTATCTGAATTATTATGTTTTTGAACTTACGCAATTTCGCTTATACTTCCACTTTTTTTATGTCTTGTACTTGCTCGATATCTTAATTATTTAAATTTATTGATTTAATTAATAGCGCTGAAATTTGTGTTTGAAAATCTTAAATAAATTAAACTAATAAATCCCGCTTCTTTTTTTTTCTATCAAAAATCAATAAATTGCCTTTTCTAATAAAACTAACATATTTATTACAAGAACTTAAAATTATTTTAAACTATTTTTTTTTAAAAAAATGTACTAATATATTTATTATTTTACGTATTTAGGGTTTATTGTACAATTTTCGTTGTATAGTGAGATGAAAAATAATTATACTTAACATTCACAATTCCTTATTTTACTAGAAATATTACTTATTGATAATTAATCTTTTGAATACTAATAATGGAGCAATAATATTAACAAACACTTGTAGTACATAAATGAGCTTATTAAATTCTCTGGACATGTAAAAAAAAATCAAATATTTTTTTCCGATCAAAACTTTTAAGAAATTACTCAAATTGAATGCCAGATTATGCTTTTATAGAAAACACAGTGGAGTTAAAAATTTGTTTATGAAAGCAAACTTTTCAACAAATATTGATTTTTGTTAATTTAGCTCAAAACGCCTACATTAACCAGAAATAACTCCACAAGCTTTAAATAGGGGAGTGAGTATACCTAGTGTGAAATTAATAATAAGCTTAAGAAGGTAAAATTAATTTCCCCATTGCCAGAAATATATCAAAATGCATATATACTCGCATAAACAACAACGCCTCATTATTTTCCCATTTTGCAGAAAAACAATTCCTCTAACCCTTAAAATTTATTCAAACATTCCAGTTAATTCATAACCGGCAAAATGCGACGTGAGAAAAGTTTGAATTTAAAAAGACTGGAAACATAATGCTCTAATAGTGTTAAAAGTTTCAAACTAAATTACTAAAAAAATATGTGCTGAAAAAATTATAACCTTTAATAGTCTTCATTTTATTTATTAAATCAATGTAAGAAATAATATCTAACATAACACATTATTATACTTAATAAAAAAAGTTTTCAGATGTCCTAAGAATAAATATTACAGTCACAGTGTATTTTTATATGCATAGCTGATAATGCTAAAAAAAGTAGATTTCATATTCAAGCTAAGAATTTTGAATAAATTTTGATAAACAGAATTTAGTCTTTCAATATATCGTACATGGACATGGCATATTTCATTGCACAAAAAACGTAAAGTTTGGATTAAATTATAATCGAAATTTTTTATCTAAATATTTTAAGAGAATTTATCTGAAATGCTTACATACAACTTGCTGCCTCATATTTATCACGACTATTTTCATATGTATAAATGATTACTACAAATTTAAAACGTATATATTAATAACTAACATTTTTTCTTCGATGCTTATTTATTTCTCTTTTCTCCATCCCCCCATATGTACGTTATATCAAGGTCCAAATGCATTGAAGCATATTCGCAAAAACCTCAATCTGAAAGGAGCCAATCCAATAAAAAAGTTAAAGTTATTTTCCATTCAAAACACTTATCAATATTCTACAGAAATTATTTAAACTAGCATGCCCCTTTTTCATTGCTTAAGACTATTTTAAAAGAAATATAAAAAACAACTAACTATCTTTTTATAAACTAAATCCCTTCAATTCAAAATTTAAAAGATTAGGTGATCTCCCATCTCCCTTCATGAACTAAAAGTGTATTTTGAGATCATTAAGACCGACATCAATACTCTCTAATTATCCGAAGAAATTCTAATGACAATCATAGAAGAGGTTTCTTAAGTCTTTTACTTATATCTTACTCGCTATTTTCAAATCTTTTCAAGCGAAAAGACTCAGCATTTTTTTTTCTAATTCAATTTTATATTTAAAAGCTCTAGTATAAAAGACTGAAAGGGAAAGCGAATATTTACTAAATAAGAACTCATTTGCGGACATTTTAATTTATTATAGTCGAAAAATAAAGAATAAAAATAGCTTATAATATACAATCATCGAAAAAGTAGTTTTAAGGAGTAATTCTCAATTCATTAAATTTCCCCATGTTTTTGTGACCATTAGTGAAGCAGTTTCAAAGGAAAAGAAATCATTAATTTATTTTTATAATACAAATTTATTGAGAAATTCTCCGCAATAAATATAAAAAGAGGCTGCTGTTTACTTTTAAATTCAATATCAAAAGCAGCCATTACGATTCAATGAGAGACATAACTGTATCTGAAAATATAACTGTTATGATGTTGAGACAGATGGGACAAATGTAAGCCATTGAGTAAGTTGTTTTCCTTTCCTCGTAGCTCTAAACGTTTTCGTCTTGTAGAAAAAAACATTAGAATAAGAGTAAAAATTATTTTTTTCTACTCATCTAATAATTATGTAATGAGAAATCAAACACGAATGTATATCTTATTGTTAATATTAACCCCTTAACTGCGGTCATTTTTTTTACCCAAAATGCTTTAAAAAAAAGGCACTTTTTTTGCTGAGCATAAATAAACACTGTACTGAATAGAATGAAAACATTAAAAAAATTTATTTTAGTTTTAAATTTTAAAATTTTTTCTCCCTATTTTTATTTTACCAATTGGGGAACACAAAAACTCTCAAATGTTAGCTTTTTCTAAGTTTGAAGTTTTGTACACTCTACATGGTATGAAGAATTTTTCATATATCTCAAAAACATTTTTGTGCTCGCACATTTTCAAACTTTTGAGGGCTGTGTGTGTGCATGTTAATCTGAATAATAATCCAAATAATTTATAGGCAGTTCTGATTCTCAATTCAACTTCCATACTCGCCATTCCAAATTCAAATGCTTTGCATACAGTAGGACACAAATTTTAAGGATCTAAATTCCCGTTTTCACCCCCAAAGGAAATGTAGGATGAAAGCATTTCAAAACCATAATCAAACACTGCATCCTTTTTTTTAAATACTAGCTCTAAATAATTTTACCGTAAGAATTAAAAATACGAAAGTAAGAAAGGAAATATCAGTGGCCGTACAGCTTACGGCAAACGAGTTGAGGCCAACTTTCAGCAACCCATACGTTGTACGGTCAAACCACTTAAGAGGTTGAATGGATTTTCATCGTTATTAATTCATCCTCATTATATTTCATCCTCTTTAATGAGTTTTATTAAAAATATATAGTTGAAAATATACAGCTTTTGATAACCAGTGTAAATATTTGAATTAAATGAGAAGTCATCTTTAAAAGAAATATATATAGTGTAGTCAATAACCATGTAAATATGGTAAATATCCTATATAGTATTCTGCATTTTAGCTCCAGATGTATCAGTATTAAAAAGTTTTCATCCTTTATTTTTGTTTAAATAAATACAAGTGTAATTGTCAAATATGATCATCAAATTCATTTTCATAATAATTAAAATACGCATAAAATTTGACGAAACATCTTTATTTAAAACTCTATTCTAAATGTGATAAACGTATACCTTTGAAATTTAGGAAAGGATTTAATATTTAATGATTAAGTAAAGAATAACTAATGAGTTTCCCTGTATAATCCTCTATTGTAAATATATTTAAGAAAAATAAAAATACTTTTTTAATATTTGACTTTGTTAGAACTCTAGTTATATTCCAACTTATCCTACTTTAAAATTCTTTTGAAGTTATCGAATGGAAAAAGATATGTTGATCTGAGGTTGTATTAAAGTATGGTAAAAAATTTCCAGAGATTTGACACTTTGGACCTGACGTGTGTCAGCACAGATACGATCGAATAAATGCTTTGCTTGCACAAATCCCTTCAAAAGAATATTCCCCCACAAACGAAAAATTCATATATGCATTTGAATTTCGGTCGATTGGTGAATAACTTGTTTGCTTTTAATAACTGCAATTTTTGAAATCTCAAATGTTTTAACCCTTGCTCAAATGTGTGATGATGTTTTATTTGAAATTCTAATAAATTTAGTGTATTTTAATAAATCTAACTTAATATTTATGAAATTCAGAGGCATTTCTTATTTAAATTTTTAGTTAGATTAAATCTTAAATTTTCCAAATTTTTTGTTTGTGCCTCCAATCATGCAGTATAAATATTAATCTAGTTTTTCGGATGTAAAATATTCACAGAATTTCAAGTTTAATTTATTTTTATTACCACTTGTAATAGTGTGATGATTATTTACAAGCCTTGTTCTCAATGTGTGGATTGGGTCTTTATCTGAGAAATAAAATAAATCTTAGAAGTTTTCGATGATATAGAATAGTACACTAACAAAGCAGAAAATAAATCGTAATTTTTGAAAAATTCTAATAGATATAATCATAAAATTTCTGTAATTTTTAAAACATTTTATAAAAATAAAAGTAATTGTGACAAACATTATATGCTTATAATAAGTTTACCAGATGAGAGAGAAGTTCAAAAGGCAAAAAGGTTTGAAAATAATTTTAAAAAATTCATAAACCGACTTAATAAAACTATTATCAGTTTAAAGGTTCAAATTGAAAGAAATAAAATCAAATAGTACCTCCATTTCTTACAAGTCATGAGTTGTTCTTTCTGTATAAAACATACCCTTTTAAATACTTACTTGTTAGTTAAAAAAGTTTAAGATCTTATATAATAATGCATTTATAAAGCTAAAAATTTGAAATATTTTTTTATAAAGATACAGTTATTTAAGTAAATTTATTCTTATCTTCTGAAGGCTAAAATTTTTTGCTTATGTGTTAGAAAAATGTACCCAAGAAATCAAAAGTTTCTATCATGTAGACTCTTAGAAAAAATGTTTCAGAAAAAATGTTTTATCAAAAACCTTTAAAGATTAGAAAGAATTTTGCTTGGATCTCGTACATTTCTAATGCATGACAGAGGTATGTCAAGCTCTTCTACGCTAACAAAATAATCCGTAAAGTTTCATTTAGTATTATGTACCTAAATTTGGGATTTTCTTACTTTTTTGTTTTTTTATTTCCTATTTTATTTTTTAAATATGTGTATGTAACGATAAGATTAGTTTTCTCCTTTTTGATTTCATAAATATTTCTAAAACTTCTTCTGTGAAAATATTACGCTTATCACACAAATAACTAATTATAATGCAAATAAAATCTAAAAGAGCTGACAGTTAAAATTCTTTGCAGTTTTAACATGGATCAGCAAAAAGTAGTAATTTAAAATTTTCTCTTTCATAATATACATACATATATATATATGTGTGTGTATGTATGTATCTTGTTCAAATTTTCAATCGTTAATAAAATACTTTCTATTCATCCAATCAAGTTCAAATAAATTCTTTTAAACTTGTAGTGGATGACACTTTATGTTAATACATTTTTTCAAATATTAATTCATTAATTACCGGTTTTCGACGGCAACTTATATTGGTCTCCATCTTTGTAACAATGTAAGTGTTAAAAAAATGACAAAAGTTGTCGTCGAAAACCGGTTTTTCAGGCAAACTAGCCAAACCGTGTGTGCATTGTTGCAACAACGCAGGTAAATCATGCTATTTTTTAAAATTCCAACTATTAGTTCCCTCTCTCCCTATTTATGAATATATATATATGTAATAATTCCCATTAATTTATTCTTAATAACTTTTAATTATCTATGATCCAACCCTTCAGGGGACCTATGTTTGATTAATAAACTTTCTAGCCACTTAACGAGAATATCCATCCACTCAGATCATGTGATTTGAGCCGACTATATATATACATCGAGATTCCTGGAGACCAGGCTCTTTCTCTTCTGTTTTGTGTTTTGTCATGTAATCCGCTGCTGCTTGGTCTGTGTTTTGTGTCTCTTGTCTGCTTCTTCTTATGTGGAACGCTATGTGTTAAATGTACAATTAACTGATCTTACTATTGCAAAGGACTTCCTCGTCAATGCCATCAAAAATAAAACCTCAATCAAAATTAGCAATCTTATTATAAATAACATTCCAACGGCCATCTTCTATATTTCATATATATATATATATCTTGTTCTATTTTTCAATCGTTAATAAAAAACTTCTTATGCATCGATTCAAAGTAGGAGTTGACTTAAAAAAAATTATTCTTATATTACTTGTTTTTAAATAACGATGCTGATTTAGGAATCAGTCACCATAATTTTATTCAAAATTCTGATCAAAAAGTTGTAAGGAATGAGACGTTCTCTCATTCCCGCCTAGAGATGTGGGATGAAAGTAATGAATGCTAGTCATATCTAAAAACCACTCCATTTATTGATCACACAATTTAACAACACAATTCATGTAATTTCAACTAGAAGAGATATTCTCAAACTTTAACAACCAATCTTGACTTTAATTTTTTCACTTATCAAATATTTGAAATACGCTAAAAATTGTATAATACCTTATCAGTAGCAATCTATCCTATTTCCTCACTTTCTCTCCCTCTAGCTTGAAAACCTAGACTATATATAGCCTACCAAATTAAACTAATCAAGATTTCTTGTTCAGAGGGTTGGTTGTGAAGGAACTCGAATTGATAGACCAAAGATTTCCCAAGATGAATATATTAAATAATGGACGCGGATAGATCCGTCACAAAGTAAAACTTTTAAAATAAAAAAAAAATTGCGGATGTATTTTCCTATAATTAAAAAACACAATAAATTGAATTTAAAAACAGTCAATTTAATTATTATTTAATCCAGTGTTTCTCAAACTGTGTGGCACGCCCCCCTATGGGAGCATGATAACTCAACAAGGGGGGCGTGAGCATACTGAAAAGTCATAAACAAATAATTATTTAAAAAAATTATTAATTTGCCTGAAAGCAAACAATCAAAAAACATTCTGACATAATAGCAGATAAAATACACATTGACACTGAAATAATAAACTTGAAAATGTATTAGTACTGCACAGTGTATTTCATACTTAATTTAAACAATACTATAAGAGCAAGTTTAATATTTACCAGTGACACCCCATGGGCTTGTCACATATAAAATTATATGCAACAATTAACATTTATCTTAGTAATTTGTATGATTTATAATAAATCCCTTAACTGCGAATAAAAAGTTACGCGATTTGCTTCCCAATGCCACTATTTTCCACTCAGGCAGGCCGATGGGATGTATTGAGGGGGAGGGGGATAAATAAGCAAATCCTCTGAAACAAGTAAGTCCTACGCAAAACACTGTAAAGGTCCTTTTATGCATTCCAATGTCTTCGGAATAATTTTATGGATAGCAGTGCACAGAAAAGATCGTATTTTGGAAAGACGTATATATACGTCCAGGGCAATTAACGCTTTGGGTGAGTGAGACGTTTATATACGTAGGTGGAACTTAAGAGGCTAAAGTCGTACTGTACCTTTAGCGTCAAAGTATAGTATTATTGAATTCAATGTATTGTTATTAAAAGGAAGGGATGAAAATTATGATTTAATACTGGGTCGCAAATATTGAAAGTTTGAGAAGCACTGATTTAATCATAACAAATATCACCCCAACCCACAGTTAATTTAGACAGGTTATTTTAAAATAATATTTTATTTGTCGTACATTCTTACATTTTTAATATTTTTTTTTTTAATTTGCTTTGTGAAAACAAAGCATTAATAGACACCTATAACTTAAAAAGTAATCTTGTAGTCAACAAACATTGCGCCATTTTGCTTAATTCATTTCAAATGAATTCAAATCATTCGAATGGTAACTTATCAGATATTTGATGACAAATGTTATCACCCCTGATGCACCTATTTAAATGTTTGAACCTCGCACTTTAACTCAGTAGAATTCAAACTAGCAAAGACACATCTGTGAGATAACATGGTAATGTGGATTACTCTGCACACATACCAGCATTCTAATCTACTAAATGAGGTTTCTAACTGCGGTTACTGTCAGCGGGAAAATCCGGAAAACAACTGCTCCTATTTTGCTGTTATGTCTACTCCTGCCAACCCCTCTAATAGAATTCTAGGATGAGGGCATTCATTGTATTAGAGTAAATGAATGCCTCTGAAACCATCCTCATTCCTCATAATTATGTTACCAGTCCTTCATCAAAATCTTTAAGTACGTGATTAAATTTGAGAATAATGTTTCGGTATGTTTCCCATCTTCTACATCATTAAAATAAATAAATTTTCGTAGTTGATGAATGTTTTGTCTTACGATTTCTTCATCTATTGGTTATGATGTGGTGCATTTTAAGTTATATTGGCTAAAATATAACATGATTCGAATATTATTAGAATAACATTGTTATTTTCATACAAATAAGCTGAGAAAGCATATTCCTGACATGCACTCATATAGTAAATATTAAATGTGCACATAAAATCCACACTTTTTTTCCCTAAAAAATACACTTACACTAAATAAATTTGTATCACACCAGAATCCTCCATATTGCAGAAATTTGCACCCTACTAAAATGTGTGTGTATCAATTATAAAGAATATCATAAATTAATATTCAAAGCGTTATATCTATTACATTCATTCGTTTTTCTTACTCTTTTCAGCAAAGATAGACAAATATTTTAAATATGTATATTTTAAATACATTTCTATGAGTATCGTATATATGATATGGGTTTGATAAATTTAATACATATATTTTATTGGTATACGCATTAATTATGAGATATTAATCATGCTCTAAGTTTTTTTAGTTTTGTGTTTCCAATTGGTTGAGATAATTTCTTTAAGATAAAATTTCAGGAGATAAAATCTCTAACAGAAATCCTACAAATTCTAAAAAAAAATTATGCCTTACGACACAATGAAATTATATTATAAAATTTAAAAAAAAGAATAAAAAGCTATTTATCCGTAAAATAAAGGATAAATATTAGTTGAATATTTATTTAGTAACAATTTGATAAAGTTTGGTTATACATCTAAGCAGAACTATGCCCTAAAAATCCAAAGTAAAATACAATAAAGTATACAACCATTCTTCTTCGGGAAATAATTTTATGATAACCTAATTTTAATAAAAATCATCCTATTAAGTTTTGTACCAAAATTTTTTCATAATATTTTAAGTAATATACTCATTTAAAATTGCCTATTTAGATTATATTTAGATTATCAATTCAGTGTTATTTTGAAATATTTAAATAATGTACATACTTAATATCATAAACATGCATCAGCACGATCACATGCTTACACTCGTACAAGCACAAAATCCTTTTATAGCTATAGTCCAGTTATTTTTATAAATGTGAAGAAAAAGAGGATATGTGATCAATTAAAATAAAGAAGATAATCTCTATGAATCTCCCATATCTATCACATAACATCTCATTCACAACACACACTGTGAATTTAAATAAAACTAACGAATTAAAATATTTCAGGATAAAAGCACCCAACACTCTATGTGCATATGTCAATTATACAAATAATTATCATGATTATAGCCTTTTATAAATAGTTATTTCACTCTGCCTCTTTCAAATAGATATAATTTTTTGTAAATAAAATTAAATCATTCAATTCCTTTGCGCATTATTTATAAGGGAGTAAAGTTTCAAAAAAGTGCAAAATGCTTAAAATATAATCGCAATTTTAAAAATTATAAGCATATGAAAATAAGAAACATTTGTATAGTAAAAATGTAAGTAAATTTTACGCCCTAGCTATTTTCTAAAATAGTAGCCTTTAATATTTAAAACTTTATGCGATTATAAAATGTATCCACACAGCTTTATATATATATAAATTCTACCTATAATTTTAATATTATACATCTTTTGTATTTCAATTTTTTTCCAATGGGACTGCGGATTGGTATTTTTCACATTTCAGACCTAGTACATTCTCCGGGAGCTGGTATCCCTTTTTACTGCAGCCCCATGCAGGTGATACCAATTGCCGCAAGTAATGTTGTTGCCCGATTTCCTCCCCAGAGGGAGACACCTGAGCTCTGATGTGTGTGATGCGAACTGGTTCTAGGAATTTAATTTTATTTTAAGCACCCAAGTCAAACAGGCACTCAAGGAATCTTTTACTTGCCACATAGTCATACGACATGGATGCGGTCGATTTTCTGCATCGTGAAAATCCACCGACTTGGACAAGGGTAGAACCCGCAACCTTAGATGCAGAAGGTCAGAGAAACCAACTGCGCCACTCAGCCGAAAAGGTTCCAGCTGATCGTATCTGCACTTTCAAAATATTTGAAAAAATTATTGAAATTTTAAGGATGTAATTTTTTATTTTTTTAAATTAATTTATTATTCTATTTATGTAAAAATAACTACAGTGCAATAAGGATATGTTTAAATTTATAAGTCAAATTACTGATAGTAATTAGAGTTACTATTTTAAAAAATATGCATGATGTAAAACTTAATTAAAATTTCTTTCAAAACCTTTCTAGTTTGTTATGTTCATATGTTAATAATTTTTAAAATTAAGATTGTATTTTAAACATTTTACACTTTTTTGAAGACTTATTTCTGTGTAAATAATGTGTAAAAGAATCGAACTATGTAATTTTAACCTCAATGAATGTCATCTAATCGAGAATTGTTTATAGTTTCAAGTCTCGAGACAAAATTAACAGCCCTCAGACCAGTTTCAAGTGCTTCATTTGTGAGTAAATTGATAATTTCTGAAGAAGAGTGCTTACAGATTTGTAGTTTCGATATGAAATATGATTAATATTTTATCTAAATGTAATGTTGAGTATTAGTATCATTATAAACTTGTTACGGTAAAATAGTTTAAAAATGATTTTTGTTCCCGGCAATAATTTAGCTTTAAGAGTGTTTCTCCATAATAGTTCCCAATAACTCAGTTTTAACAATAAAATTGCAAGTAAATATCATAAATTAATCTGCTATTTTCCCTTTTACAGTAATTGAATGAAAACGATTATTTCTCTCTTTTTATAAATATGAAACATATTTTGAAGTATAGTAATTACTTATTTTGTGGATTCTGAGATAACATTTTAAAATGCACATTCAATTTAAAATTGCGTATGCTTCTAATAATGTTATATAATTCATAATATTCGTGACAGTGAATAAGTTTTTAATTCTTAAGCACAGGAAAATCTTCACAAGGTACAAAATCAACAGCTTAAGCCAGTAAGAAAACTATTTTAAGAAACCTGATACACTATTATTGATAATTAATGTTACATTGCAGTTGCCCAAAACACTTTGGTACAATTTAGGTCATTTTTAGATTATTATGCAGTAAAAAAGAAAAAAAAAGACAACTGTTTTCAATTAGTAATCACATATTTAAACTGTAAAATTCTTAATAAAAATGCTACATATGCAATCATTGTGATTATCGGAAGTAGTTACTGTAATTAGAACACATCATTAAATATATACAAAAGCAGGGAATTAAGATATTAGGAAAAGGCTAAAAACGGATAATGACTCCCGACCAAATATTTTTACATCAAATAAAGTAATTAATTTAAATGGGTGATTTGAGTTCTTAATAAGTGAAAAAATACAGATTGTTTTTAAACTTTGAAAAACTCAAATTCTTTATCAATATTAAAAAAATTATAAATGTTTAAATTGATATAAATTTTTGAAACTTCCCATTTTTTACTCTATTCACCCAGACAGATTTCTCTTTACCTTAAATTATTTGGGGTTTCATGCATTGTTAAATGGAACATACTTAGAAAAAGTAATATAGAAAAAAATATGTCAAAGCCTATTTAGATCAATAATGCAAATTTTTATTTTAATTATTTTTATTAAAGAACTACAATTAATATAAATATGTATATACATACGACAACCACAATTTTTATTGACAAAATAGAAAGTGATTTTCCTTGCAATATTCCATTTGCCTTTCTGTATATGGTGTTGGACTATTATTCTTGTTTGTTACTATTAATTCATTAATTAAATTTAATTAATGAATTAATATTTGAATAAACTATATTAACATCAAATGTCATGTACTACAAGTTTAAAAAAGTGTATTTGAACTTGAGTGTGTGGATGTATAAAACGTATTTTATTAACAATTGAAAATTTGAACAAAATTTATATATACATGTATATATAAATATGGAGAGTGGGAACTATAGTAGAGGAGTTGTAAGAAAGGCGTAACTTTTGATATTTTATATTTTTTGTTAATTAAATCAGTTCTATTTTAAACGCTGTATCTAAAATTTCGAGATTTAATTTAATTTTATAAATGTATGCAAGTTATATATTAAAAGATAATCATATTTAAAGAGGAGGTAATTATAAATTACATAATTAATGAAGTAAAATGTAATTTTTAATGGAAAAGCAGAAATAAATCTTATGATTTACAAATTGCTAATCTTTAACAGTTTTAACACGATATATATCCTCTAAAAGTAAAGTAATAAAAAATTTTTATCATCCATAGATTTTATTTTATTTCCAAACATTCAATTACTAGTAATTTTAGGATGTACTTCCCCTATTTTTTTAACTTAACGGTTGAATTTAAATGTAATCTGTATTAAAAAATCATTTCTATTTATCAAGTCCAACCTTTCGGGGCTCTGGCAACCCTCAATTATGACAAGTGCAATATATTGTGATATTAATAATGCTACCGCGTCCGGGGTAGCCAACGCGTTGTGTTCTGATGTCCGGGAACACTCCGAGAAGTATGCTACGAGGACACTGAATATTTTTCAACGCAACATTAATGGAACACAGAGGAAAATCGACGAACTATCATGACAACAATGTTCATGTTGCTTGTCTTCAGGAGACTAAACTCATTCCCAATTTGAATCTCAAGATTAAGGGATATACAGAATTACGGAGAGACCGAACGACAAGCACTGGAGGAGGTCTGGCATTTCTGATCAAAACCCCAGCAATCAAGCACACCGAGGTTCTATCATCTAGCACCTTTCGAGCAAATAGTGTAACAGAAGCCCATGCTATTAAACTGGACCTTCCTGGTGGTACAGTTAAAATTGTCAATGTATACCATCCCGATACATCCGAAATTTACACAGATATTATTAAAGATCTTTGCTCTTCTCCTTCAGACCTTAAAATAATTCTCGGTGATGTTAATGCCAAAAGTCCCTCCTGGGGTTGCCCCCCCCCCTTGAACAATAATGGTGAATGGATTGAGGACTTACTCTGCGACCTAAATCTCTCAACATTAAATACGGGAGAATATACCTATATCTCCAAAACCAATGGCACAGCCTCTGCACTTGACATCACAGCAGTGGATACCTCGGGCCTTGATATAGCAAAATGGAGAGTTTTGAAGTGTGCCATTAGTGACCATTTCCCAATCATAACAAGTCTTGATTTGAATATCGAATCTCCAACTCAAAATATGAGGTCTTGGAACTTCCGTAAGGCCAATTGGAATCGGTTCACTGAGTGCCTAGTGACCTACTGCACACAGATGACAACCTGCAAAGACCTGGAAATTCTTATTCAGAAGTTCATTTCTGGTGTGCAGAAAGCAGCCAAAGTCTCCATTCCAAGAGGAAGGAGAAAAAACAATTGGGTGCCCTACTGGAGAGATCATAACATAGACGAACTAATACGAGAAAGAGATGCAGCCAGACATGAGCTTGAGAAGAACAATAGTGACGAAAACAGAAGAAATCTTATAGATATCAGTCACAAAGTCTAGGATGAAATCGCTGCATGTAAAAGAGAAAAATGAATTGATCTTTGCGGCAGGCTTGATCCAAGGAAAGATTACCACCACTGGCGAGTAATCAACGTCCTGGACAACCGCTGCAATCAACAAAATAATGGACCAACCTCCAATGCTATTACCTCGGGCGGATATACATCCACGACTGACAGGCAGACTGCAAACCTACTGGCTCAACATTATGAACAGGCAAGCAGGCTGAGTTTTAACAGAGAAGATAGAAAACAAAGCAAAATCTATAGACAGGTTTTAAATCAAAGTAAATCCTACAACCAAAAAGATGATTTTTCTAATGATATTACTTTGGAAGAACTTGACAGCGTAATTAGAAGCCTTGACCCTAAGAGAAGTATCCTGGTATCGACCTCATCTTCGGTTCAATGATCAAACACTTTGGTGTTCTTGCCAGGAGTATTTTTCTTCAGATTTTCAACCTATCCTGATTGCTGGCAAACTACCCACTATCTGGAAAATGTCTGTCATTGTTCCTATTCTTAAACCTGGTAAGGATGCAGCAAGCTGTAAAAATTTCTGGCCAATATCCCTTACAAGCACTTTATGTAAAATTATGGAAAAAATAATTCATTCCCGTATCATGAAATGGCTTATCAAGCGGAAAGTATTACACTTTTACCAAACAGCTTATAGATCCCAGCATAGCACTGTTGACCAAGTTTTCTATTTGGTGCAATCAATGATAGATGGATTTCAAGAATGACCTCATAGGAAAACTACAGCCGTATTCCTTGATCTTTCTGCGGCCTTTGACAGGGTTTGGAGACAAAAACTCACTGAAATTTTGCATTCCTTAGGCGTCTTAGGCAATATCTTACTATGGATCAACGATTTCTTAAGAGATAGAAGATTTGCTGTAAGGGTAAATGGAAGGTTCTCAAGGACACATATATCTTGTACAGGCGTTCCGCAAGGATCGGTCCTAAGCCCACTCCTTTTTCTCCACTATATGAACACTGTCCATAATCACATTGTTAATGAAGCTAAAATAGCCTGCTATGCAGATGACATTGCCATTTGGCACTCTCATACTGACATCATAATGTCCGAAAATGTGCTGAACGAAAATCTCTCTTATTGAAGACTGGGCTAAGCAGCTCAAACTGCTGATAAATCCAGAAAAAACAAATACTGTGTGTTTCCTACTGACAGGAGAAACAGGGCAGCCTTTCTCCCCAAATTAAGGTTAAATAACTCAATTGTTGAAAAACTTTCCCATCCCAAATACCTTAGCTTAACGCTAGATGCGGAACTTAGGTTTACCAAGCATATACAGAATGTATCGCAAAAGGCTTTAAAGAAGCTCAATATTCTTCGAAAACTTTGCGGTTCGACTTGGGGTTCTAAACCAAAGACACTCCTAAACACCTGCACTGCACTTATAAGACCAATCCTTGAATATGCAGCACCCGTTTGGGCTCCATCAGCTTTTACCTCAACAGAGAAAATCGACTCTGTTCAGTATAGGGGGTCCAAAATTATCATCGGCGCTGTGTCCTCGACAAATAATGTGACAGCTGAGAATGAGTGTGGCCTGCCATCATTGAAAGGCAAGAGGAAACTTGCCACCATTAAATTTACAAACAAAATCAGAAGCTGTGGCAAACAACATATTTTCAACATCACTTTTCACTCCTGGACAGCTAAGAATAGGCTGAAGAGATCTTCAACACTTCAGTTTGATAAAGACATCAGAAACAACATTAACTTGAATCACACAAGAATTGACATCATTCAAGAACCTTGTTTTCCAATCAAACCACCTCCCTCTGCCCAAATATTTTTAGACCTTCTTGAGCCTTGCACGAAAAAGGAATCTAAGGACACAATTAAAAGGAAAGGCATGGACACAATTATCAGTCTTATGAGGCCTCGTTTAGTAATTGCCTACACTGACGGTTCTTCAGACTCAGAGTGCAATAGGGGTGGATCTGGTGTCTTTCTTAAATACCCGGATAATATACAACTTCAAAGCACAAGGTATCCGCAGGGCAAATTGCTTCCAATTTCACGTGTGAGCTCATAGCAATTAGGACAGCCCTAGATATTTACCTTACATGACAGATATCGCTAATTCCGATGGCATCATTGTTCTCTCCAATTGTAGATCTGCTCTTGAGGCCATCATGAAAGGAAAAATGGGACTTACCGAAGAAATCAATTCTATTTTACTTTCCATTGGTGCATTGGGCAAATCATGCACCCTCCAGTGGATCCCGGCCCATGTTGACATCGAAGGGACCGAGATGGCCGATTTCCTTGCCAATGAAGCCAGAACCCTTGAACTTGTAACTTCTTCGACTACGGTCTTTGATGCCAACGCAGTCGCAAAACAAAAGCTCTGCTCAAACCTACGAAAAAAATTCTCGCTGCCAGAATTAAATTATAGCCGAGATATTACAACAACAATAACCAGACTAAGGACAAAACATTTTAAGGGCATGAAGATGCTGCCTGATGGATCCAGATCATATGTGGAATGCAGGCACTGCCCAGGCAAGCAACTGGATCCCAAACATCTTTTTAACTGTCCTTCCATTGTTGGTGTCCTTTTTAAAATAAACAATGACTACAGCATGGACATCCTATACTCAGATCGTGCCATGCATGTTGCCACGGCAGTGATTCACGCCTTTGGCAATATTTGACTCATTTCTATATCTTTATTTTGTTATATACACCTTTGAACTTTGTCATACACGACAACAACAACAACAACAATGTACTGTTAAGCGGTATTTTCAAAATTTGTTGGTGCTAAAATATTACTGTCAAACTTAAAAGAAATTAATATATTGGCCTTTCATAGAATTGAAAATTTCATTTATTTTTATGTTAAATGCACATAAAAGCAGTAAATTAAATTTTGTAAATTGTTTTAGCAAATTTAATATGCATACTTAAATATGATTTGGAATACCTCATAAAATTGTATTAAAGCCTGCAATATTTAAAATATTCATGCATATATGTCCAAAAACTTCTTCATTATTCTTGAGTTTTAACGTAAAAAAAAATTGGCCTGAGCAGAATTCAGAGAAAAGAGAATTAATGTTGAAAACTATGAATAAAAATACCAGTACTACTTTAGTCTCATTTTGAGGAGCTTAATTTGAATATTAATTTGAGAAGCCTTATTGTAATATTATACAATGGAAATCAATATTTTTCCCTATTTAAGAAAAATAAGGGTTATGTGTGTGTTAGACCATAATGACAGAGTATTCCTTATAACGTAACAAAAAGAAGGAACTTCTGACAGAGACCAAAACCTCTTGATGATAGTTTTTAGTTCGTGTCTCAAAGGCAAAAGAATAGACGGTTTTGGTAGCCGAGTGAGAGATTATTGTCACAAACTCATGATCGGTGTTGTTTCTATAAAGTTTTAAGTTCGAGTCCCTCTGACACTAAGGATTCATCTTATAAAAGGGCTGATGCATGTTCAATCTGTCAAGGCTCGAAGTCTTTTAATTTTGGTATGGTGTGGAGAATAAAGTGAAAGATTAGATTTTCTCTTCGTCACATAATTGTGACTGATAAATTCAAGGTATGTCATCAACAGCTATCGGGATGCTTTTGAATGCAAAGTTGATATATATATATATATATATATATATATATATATTTGTGTGTGTGTGTGTGTGTGTGTGTGTGTGTGTGTGTGTGTGTGTGTGTGTGTGTGTGTGTGTGTATATAAGCAATCAATCAATCACCAAAAATAGGGTTGTGTAGAATTATTAAGTATTAAGTACAAAGATCTTCAAAGCTAATTTGCAGTGTGAACTTTAGAATGTGAAGTGAACATTCAAAAACTATTCTTTCTTTTTTATTGTTAGACTAAAAATTCAAAGGAAATCACAAATCACTTACATCTTAAGTAATGTGTTAAATAAGAACATATAATGCAAAGGAATCGTTCTTTTTTAATAGAATTTATTCAAAAAATCAAATTTCGAACCAGCTGAGGCAAGAAACCCTGAAATACAATTAGTTGAATGAAGCATCACGTCAAATAAATTTTAAAAACTTACTGAAACAAAAAGTAACAATAATATACTTTTATCGTTGCGATAAAAAAAGTGAAGCAATTTCGCGTTGATACAATTGATTTAATTTTAATTTCCATGCAATATCTGATTTATCTTTCCTTCCACATGTGCCAAATGGTAAAAACTATCTTCCCTAGGCAAATTTTTAAATCAGTTAGCTAAAAAAACAGCATTCTCGTTTGTTAAAGTACATTTGTTTTTTAATAAAGAGATAATCTTTTCGTTAGAAACTTAATGAAACTCTTTAAATGATTTTTTAACGTCTTCGAATTACATTCTGAACGTCAATGAATTAAAAGTCAAATGTAATATGGTACTAATTGGAAGACAAGTCTATTCTTCTTTCTCTTCCTTTCTCATTCTTAATTGAATCAGTATTCTGTTTACTGTAGAAGTGTTGAAATATCTTCTCCTCGTTTAGTAATTTGTTCAAGGTTCTCTAATTATTCACACTAAGATCTTTGCATTCTTTCGCTCACCCGGACATAAACTCAGATTCTCTGACTAAATTTCTCCACAGAAGATAGCAACAGGAAATTCTATCGATTTTTATCTTTGTTTTCAACTATTTTACTTTACTTTCTTAAGAAAATTTGTTTGGAAATGCGTCTTGAGGAAACGGATTCTTTCTAAACTCTGAGAAGTCTTTCTGGGATTTTTTTTTTCTGTTTCTTTTTTTTTTTTACGAATTTTAAGATAAAAAGAATTGTTTCAGATTCCTCCAGGCAGAATCCCTCCTTCTTTCAACGAGTTACCGTGGAAAAAGGTTTAAAAAAAGGATTTATTTTGGGATCTGCTTAGTTAATGATTGAACAATTTGAGAATTAGACAGAGTAATTGAAAAAAATGATTTACTGACTGGGGCAGTAAGATGCCCTGAATTAAAATGGAGAGGATTAAGGATTATTTATTTTGTTATATTTTATAAATTTATTTCGGATTAAAAATTGAAAAGGTAATGAGAAAATTTTAAGGTAGTAGATATTTTTAGATATGATAATATATAAGGTATATATAATACACATATGAGCATTTTTTTAAACTTATTGCATTGCGATGCGTTATAAGTAAATTTATCATACTTTTAAATATAAAAATATTAAAACTTCGATGATGATTAAGAAATAATTGGATTTATTAGGATATATATTTCCTCTCATTAAAAAATATTTCAAATATGAAATTAAATTTGGATATTACGAGTAAAAAGAAAAATAAGCCTAGAAAAATAAATATTTGCACGAATGTAAAAAGTAAATAAGTAAGCGTGTGTGAGCCTAATTTTTCCATTCATTTTTACACATTTTTAAGAGTAATTTCAACCACACACACACACACACCCCAGCCAGAAGTTAAAGTTCTTTTCTTGGTGTACATATACTAAAAACTAAATTTTTCGGTTTGTTTAGTCATAAGTAAACGGAGGCGCATTTAATTTTTACAACTATAGTCTCATTTACATTAAAAACTGGCAAATCACCAAGGTTCTTTAAAAAAAACCACAAATGTGTAACATTTACACAGTTTTATTTTTAAACATTTCTTCTTTAACACAATACCATTAAATACGTCTAAAACAACTTGAAATTCTCTGAAAAAGTTATTTTATGATTAAAAAAAATTCTCCATTATGTCTTTTAAATCTTACTAAAAAAACCTACTTGGATTTCTGAAACGAATCTTCACTAAATAGTCCCTAAATAAAGATTCATTTGATTCTACGGAATTTAATTATTTTACAATGCCTATATCATGATTAAAAATGTTATATATATATATATATATATATATATATACTCTTCGTTCCTTTATTATTTTTATATTTTTGCTTGCGAAAATTGTCAGCTAGTAGATTGTCGTAATGTATTTTGAAGTAGAAAATTAAAATGCGATATGCTATTCTTATAAACTGAATCAGGTAAAAAAAATAGCTAAACATAGTATATACTTAAATAGGAAGTAAGGGCATTATCTAATTAGTTAGCAATGAAAATAAAGGTAATGAGCTTATTTTTTCTCATTCAGGCACTCTTCAAGTATCTTCATTTACCTCTAAGAGATTTTCGGTCCCCCTTTGTTCTAAAAAAGTATACTCAGTAATATATGGTCCCTCGATACAGGTAAGAACGTGACATCAAGCTTAAAAATTCATTCCAAAACTCGTAAAGGCTGCTTAATGAAGATAATTTATAATAAATTATAGTTTAAAAAAAACTAAAAAACACGCTTTTATACTGAATCGAACTAAAAAGTAAAAAAATAATTCTTAATGTAAGAACAAAATGACTAACGAGAAAATTTATGTCATTGGGGTAAAAGCGTGGGGTGCTTTGTACTACATTTTTACACTAATTGAACTTTTCGGAATAGAAGTTAGAAATTATAACAATTGATAATTTATAGAACACCCCATGCTTTTACCCCAATGACATAAATTTTCTCGTTAGTCATTTTGTTCTTATATTAAGAATTATTTTTTTTACTTTTTAGTTCGATTCAGTATAAAAGCGTGTTTTTTAGTTTTTTTTAAACTATAATTTATTTTTCATTTTTTAGTTCAATCAACAATAAAAGTGTGTTTTTTAGTTTTTTAAACTATCATTTATTCAATGTTGAATTTATCCTTGAGTTTGATATTTGAATCCGGAATTACATGGCTGCTGGGATTAATCTTGCTCTTCAATGGATATTAACTAACGGGTCTGAGGGTATTTATGATCTCCGTTTACGGGGCCTCGGATGAATCCCGTATCGTTATATTAGATTCCGTCTCTATAGAACATGTCAAATAAATAAAAGTGTGTTAAGAAGAAAAAGTTTGAATTAAAAAAATTTTAATGTACCATGTTTTTATAACGGACTAAAAATTATAAAATTCCTCCTTTTCGTTTTTTTCTTCTTTTTTCACATTTTTATGTATTTTCATCCACTTCTGAGCTATGGTCCAAATTTCAAGTCTCTAGCTCATCGGAAAGTCACACAGTTTAAAAGCAATTACAAAATTCTACCGGGACAGACATTAAAGAAAGCGAGTTAATAAAAACATGATAATATTAAGTGTCAATCTTGTTTTCACCTTTCAAACGTATTCCGATAATGTTAATTAGTATCATCACTTCTAAACGTATTGCTTTATAAAAATAAAAAAAATATTTAGCAGTTGGAACGTAAATTATTTTTTTTCACATGCACGAGCATTTTTTTTTATTTTCATTTTCAGAAAAATGTTTATATTATGGAAAGAAATTGCTACCACACACCCAACTTCCACTTTCTGAGATACAGAACACTTTTTTGTTCGTTTTATTTTTGTTAAACGCAAGTGTATTTTATACTTGCATATAATTAGCTTTAAATTCAAAACACTTTCTGTAGGGTTACACCTTATTCTTTTAGACGCTAAATCTGAAATTAGTCGCCAAATCTGGAAATGATGTATGAAATTAGTCACCAAATCTGAAAATGGTATATGGAATTGGTCGCCAAATTTAAAAATGGAAAATGCAATAAGCTGCCAAGTCTGGAAGTGGAATATAGCATTGTCGCCAAATCTGATTATCCTTATTCCTGACGATCCTGAAAAGGACAATGGGACAAAATTATGAAATTATTGTATTGTCATCGGTCCTTGACAAGTCTGCAAAATTTCGAATTTATCTGACCTTTTAAAGTGGGTAAAAATAAAGTTCCAATATTCCGTTACATGCAAGTGAAACTTATAAAAACTTGTTAAAAATAAATAAATGCAATGAAATATTTTTAAATAGCTTGTTTGGATACATTTGGATTCCTATTCTACAAAGCTTTAGAACTATCCTATTTTTGTAAAATAATCTGTAATAAATGAAAAATTTATACTTTGAAATGAATTAAATAAATTCTGCTACAGCGAAACATCATTTTTTTTCGCGAAGTATTCGGTATACAAACATTTTCAAAAAGAAATATAAGGAGCCAAACATATACTTAACCGTAACATTATGGTCCATAGTCATGGAAGAGAATAAAATGCTTAATAATAAGCTTATAAATGTTTCTAGCGTGCCCTAAATTAATAAATTTCAAGCTCTTGAATCCCGTGAATTCTGTTCAAAGTGAATAGAAACAGATATGATCTATTTAAACTACAAAACAGCGATATTAACGATGTTGTCTGCGGCCAGATGCATTTCTAGTAATTACGTCCATGATGGAATTCCTGCTCTTTAAATGCAAATTAGATTTTCTCGATTCTTTTCCCTTAATCGAGTTATTACTTGGAAAGTTACAAACGATGTAGAGAGAGAGAGTCTAACCCCCTTTACACTAAACAACAGAACCGTCACTTTATCTTCATAATTGTTCCCTACGATCTGTTTGTCTCATTTTTCACGTTGTCCTTATTTTGGTCCTGAAATTGCAATTAAGTGATACTTTTGTGCTGTAGAGAATTGGATATACTCGTTCCAAAA
Organism: Trichonephila clavata; assembly: GCA_019973975.1. Lineage (NCBI taxonomy): Eukaryota > Metazoa > Arthropoda > Arachnida > Araneae > Nephilidae > Trichonephila > Trichonephila clavata. The sequence goes on along the minus strand of BMAO01033201.1, from coordinate 343,474 downwards.
ATTTTGCTTATTAATCTTTATTAAAATGTTTTAACGCGATTAATGATGTATACTTTTTGGCCAAATGATTACAGATTAAATACAACACTTTATATATATTATTTATATACACACACATATATATATATATATATATATATATATATATGCAATAAAAAGAATTATTTTAACTATATGGATAATTTTTGATCTAATGGTTTTTGATAAAAGAATAAAATATTTCCCTAGAATTAATTTTCATCCAAATTCCTTGCACATTATCAAAGCTATCAGAAACCTACTCGTTACTAATTATTTTGATGCAACTTTGCGGATTATCAATAAGAAACTAAATTTAAAATTTTTTGTTAGAATTAATGCTTTAAATCTTATTATTAATAAAGTTCCTTTTTGGAATAGCAATATTCATATATATATATATATATATATATATATATATATATTGATAGGAACTTAATTCTTAATTATTTGCAGCATAAAAATTATTAACGTTTTCGTTTTTAAAACAGTGACAAAATTAACATTAAAAGATTTGTTTTAAATAATATCACGGCTACCATGGATCACGAATATTTTACTGATTTCTTATTTATATATAAGGATATTTTGTAGGTGGAATCACTTAGTTTGTTGCAGTTGCTGAGGGATTAATAGGCTTGGTATTTTTAAATTCACATTCATTTTTCACAAACTTAAAATGATGCCACGAACATACCTAAGCAAACAGCTAGATAACAGAATACAACAGAGACATGGGCATGATAACTACACATAAAAGCATTCATTGTTCACTCCCGAGATCTCAACAATTTCTAGTGTAGGTCAACCAGAAGCAAATTTAATTATATGATTTCCGATAAAAGCTTTTCTGGTTAGTCCGAATACATGGGTGTTGCAAGATTGAATCATCCTGTTTTAAAAGTGCTAAAGTTTCAATTCTTGGAATATAAAGTTGTCATTTATTCTCGTTAGTTTGGTAAACAAGAAATTACTTATCACGCGAAATCTTGGAGGTTTCAAGACTATTATGGATTAAAGTGAACCATGGCTCATCTGTGAAGAGCAAAAAAAACCTATTGTTGTCTGATGCAGGTAACATGATCTCTTTTTAACGTAAATGGGCACTTGCATTTCATCGATGGAAAGAAGCCCAAATGGCTGTTTTGCATAAAATTCTTGATTAGGAAGACATGTTCACCGAAGTAGTAAATATATATATATATATTGACGTCCCTATTGCTTCTTAAATATAAGAAATGAGCTGAGGTACATTAATGCTCTTCCTCCTTCCGGTCGAAATATCTAGAAAGTGATCAAGCGTAGGGTTTGTAATTCTTGAGCGCATCCTGGAGAACAACTTACTTCTTGATCTTGAATTTCAGATTTAAATTAATTTCAGAAACTCTGGACCACACAAAGAATCCGTCTGAGACGTATTGCAACTATAATTTCTGATAACTCTAGATTCATCTATCCGATTGTCACGTTGTTTCAATAAATCAGGCAAGCTCTTTACATTATCTTCTAAATAACAAAAGATAAACATATAAAAACACTCCTTATAAAATACAAAATGCCAAACTCATATTCCATTTCTACTCTTCTTCTTCTTCTTAGCTAACGCCATTAGGTGACGTGCTGACCAGTAGAGATGGGCCTCCTTGAAAATGCTGTTTTGATAGTTTTTACTGTGGTCTAGAGCAGAGCAAGTGTCCTTAGGTGTTCAGCGTTCATAGTACCCTAGCCGCAAAGATGGCACTCTGGTGATGGTAGGACATTGATGTGGTGAAGGGTGTGGCAAGATAATCGTGCTCTGTCCTCATCCTAAAAGCTGCTACACTAACTGCATGGGGTAGGTTGTAATCGAGGGGGCCTCTGGAAACGAGGGTTTCTCAATTCTTGCTCAAAGAGAGCCTCTGTAGCCGCTGACAGTTCCATCTTTCAACTGCTGACTTTCATCATTTTTACTGCTGCATAAGTGTTCAATTATTTTAAAAATTCATGCTGAGTATGTTTCATAAAGTTTTATATTATCTTTACCAATGATCATTCAAATAAGCAATGTTTATTGTCTCTATTTTTATTCTTTTTAACGGTCAACGCCAAAAGAGAACTTAGGCCTTGTATTTTAAAGTCTACTACATATGTTGTTAAATAACAGAAAATTATAATCCTTCATAAAACAAAACAATCTTCTGAGAGTTTTGTGTGTGTGAGTTAATTAAGTATCTATTTCTACTCTCAATCGATTTTTTTATTGAAACTGAAAAAAATTTGCTTGAGAAATATTGTAAGTATCACTGAGAATCTCTGAAAGTAGCTTTACATACTAAAATAAAAGAATTGGTAACCATAATGCTGAAACTCAGCCTATTCATGGATTTTCATCCGGAAACGAGTTCAGCCTTAAATCTTTCATTATTTTATTTTTCTTTCTTTGTTTTCAAAAATTAGACTTAGCCAGATGAACGAAATGTAAAAAAGTAATCAAATCACGTAACAAAACTTACTCATGTAAGAGTTAGTGGAAAAAAATATGCATCTATGAATGTGACGAAGGGATTTTTAAATAGAAAAGAAGTAGAACACTAAACTATTCAACCTGATATTGTATAGAAGAAGGCTCAAATCCTCTGAAGAGGAAACAGTCTTTTTAGTTACAATATCACACTTTCTTCCCCCTTTCTTTTACCTGATCAATACACCAGGAAAAAAGAAGTTGGGGAAACGATTTTCTTATAATATCAAGGGCTAGATAGAAAGTTGAAAAGGGCGAGCAAGCCGGTTTCTTTCACTCCAACAATAATCTGATTTCACACTAGAATGAGTGACAAGTTGCTTTCCTGCTGATCCTACCATATACTTGGATCAGTGAACTTTTTGACAACAGAATTTTCTTCTTGCCTGAAACAACGACGAGGTAAGCGGAGAGCTTCCCTTGCAATTTCAAATAAGCTTTGTTCTTGACCGTTCTGTTTTGTTTGGACTTATTGACGATGAAAAGTACTCATAAATATTTTTGAAAGAGTTGTTTTTTTTTTGGAATAGGTAGCTGATTAATTCAAAGTTTAGTGAATAGATTAACTTTTCCAGCTGTGCACTCTTGTTTAAAGTACCGATAATTCTCCCGTGAATAATATGTTCGTTTTTTCAAATATTTGATAGTTGGTAATATCCTTATATATTTCACAGTAACTTCAATCAATTTATAAAAAAACTGTGATTATTTTGAATGTTAATTTAATTTCATTCGTTTCTCGTTTTTCAATTTTAAAATATTTTATAGCTAATTAAAAGTATGAAAATTATTCGTGATACCCAAACATGTGCTTGGAATTGGTCAGTTATATTTATTTTTAATTGAACCTAACATCAAGAGTAAAAATTTCATCTCATTTTCTTTGATATCACTAATGAAGCATAATTATGAAATGTGCTTGACTTGTAAGCTTTGTTTAAGCAACTGATTTTCTGTTACACTTATTGTTTATCCTGTTTTCAAATGAGAATTTGTGTTTAAAGCACAGTTTTAATGTTTTCAATGTACAATAAATCCGATTAAGCACTTCAAAATATTTACCAATTTTTTTCAAAAATCTATATTTTCTTATCCATTATTTTCTAAAATCTACTGTATCTGCTTGTTCATACTTTTGACAGAAAATTAAATATATTAAGTATTCTAAGTAAACCACTAAATTAAGGAATGAGTATTAATCGCATAATAATACTAGATTAATATTAGGAGAAATAAAATAAAATTAATATATCTAACTAAGTTTAAAACTAAAATTTCAAACAAAATATCAGATTTTGAATAGTATTAAGTAATACATTTTTGAAACCTTAACCTTTTGATACTCCTTTTTACTTTTCATTTTCTCTCAAAGATTATTGAAAAATAAGCTACAAACAATTAATATTTGAAAATATGTAAATTAAGGTAGTGATGATTTTAAAATTAGCTTACTATAAAATTATTTTTATGGAAAAATCCAAAACTTGCTTGAGAAAATTTATCGAAAATTGGAATAACAGCGTTAATTTTTTTGACAGCTTGGTCAAAGATCTATAAAAATTGTAAATTTTGTTCCATTTATGAAATTATATTAATACATGTTAAAAGGGGGTCACTTCACGCAGCCTTTTCCCTATCTCCGTGATGTTAAAAATGACCAAATTTAAGGAACATTTTTGAAAAATTGACAAGTTGTACAGGCATGAATTTTTTTGTGTAGATTTATTGTATTGTTTTTATTATTTTAATGAGAGCATTTTTGAAAATTTTGATTAGTTTTTTTTAAAAAAATTCATATGTGGAGTAATACGTCAAAATTATTAAAACGATGAAAATTCTTGTACATTTTAATCCATAAAATTTTTTTGAATAATTTTTTTGACAAAATCTCTCATTAAAATATTTATTTGTATAGTGTTAACATATGTGCAAAGTTTCAACGCTATAAATTAAGTGGATTTTTCAAAAATGTTCCTTTTGTGTTGAAATTTACACTTTTGAGAAATAGTGATTTAAAGTAAAAATTTACTATTAACTAATACGTACCAGAACCACAACTTGGATTTCTGGTATCATATGCAAGATCATCTTCTTGTCTACATTTTAATTGTTTGTTTTTTGTTCTAGCTTCTTTGGTTCATTGTAAAACTGCCTATTTCGCTTTCTTAATATGCGCATGATCTACTTCTTCCAAAGCTCGACTTTTGTAAAATCCAGGGTTTGAATGTTTAATACATCTAAAACTTTTAATTTGGTAATGAAACCTTGATTATATAAAAATGTAGCTTCAAATACCATAATTTTTTAAGTTCCTAATTGTATAAATACAGTTTTTGGAACTATAAATCAAATACAATGTAAGGTTTCATTGATATTTTAAGTTTTACCGTGAAAGCACTAGAGAAATCTCTAAATACTTTTTTAATGCAATTGCTAATTGCAATAGGTGAGTTGTGTTAAGCTTATATGTGTCACCTTTCAGTATGAACCTATTATATTCACACCACGAATCACCTCCCATGGGGCATAAGCCGTGTCGTAGTTTCAAATCTGTGGAGAGTTTATGAAAAAAATATAGCCCAAATAGTTTGCATCATGACTGACAAGTTTTCTGAGTTGCTTCAAATAGCCACACGAAACATAGTATCTTTACAATTTGTCTATTCCTGCATCTGTTAATCTATAACGACCTCCTAGAAAATTTTTGTCCTCAAGATTTTTGCCTTTAAATTTTGATTTTAATGCCCTGTCATGTCTCCATCCTTTTCTCAACATGACCAACACATTCTAATGTTTTAATGTTGACATCTTTCTAAGGTTAAGATTCTAAAACTGCTTTGTATGCTTTAAAGTCCTCATCACCCAAATATTTTGTCGCAATTAGTAAATCATAATTTGTGTATCGTAAATTGTGCCGTGCCTCTGAGCAATGGAAAATACAAAGTGTACCTTCAACTTTCATCCCCCTACTACTTCCGAAGTAATCTGCCGAACACTCAATGTTATGTACATTGCCGTTAAAATTATTTGAGTATTTCCTCTATAGTTTTTCGGAATCAACATTTTTCCCAGTGTTCACACTAACTGCTGTAATACCATTCAGAGAAACATGACCCCTTTTTTGCCAAATGCCATAGACAAACACCGGTACATTAGAACTTGGATTATTAAATGATATTATTTCGACAGCAGTTATATATAAAATACCATAGACTGGCTACTTTCTGTGTCGTGTTATTTAATGCATGCATGAACTCGTAAAACCACTTTGGTGGACGTGACAATTCATAACTCTACAAAATATTTGCGCAGTTGCTTCTCTTTTCCAATAAAAATAATAGCATATGAAAGCCCAGTGTTTACTTCATATAATTTTGTATCTTTTTTGATTAACTACTGTTTTAGTAAATCTGGTATTAAGAAATGTTTGAATAATATCTCAAAAGTCACAACATGTCAACAACTTTAGAGCCAAACTTTGGATTTGGCGACCAAAATTTATGTGAATACCTTGTTTTTTACATTTTATTTATAATAAATGTGGTTTCAAAGCACAAGAAAACAGTAGAATGTCCATTATTTCAAAAAAACTTTCAAATGAATCTAAAAGGAAACATACTCTTTATTTAACTTACCTAACTTATATATATATATTATTTTTTTTATATATATATATATTATATATATATATATATATATATATATATATATAGCTTTTAAAGTTGAATTATTCATGTATAATTTGAATTCATTATTCTGACTTATGACGCATTTAATTTCTGGAAAGTTTGGGTTTTTGTACCTTTGTTTCCAAACTTTCGTTTTTTAAATGTTTTATTATTAAACCAAAGCATGTTAAAAAATGTTTTGATAGAAACAATGTTTCCAATAGCAGAAATTCGTAAAATATTTGAAGAGGTAAAAAGCAACACGCGAGTTTCCAGAAAGTAAACAAACCGCTACAATTATTCACTTCACTTCTTTCCTGAACAAGTTACGGATCAAAATAAATCCTATTAATCAATTTAAAATATTTGATGAGGCTGAAAAGTAGCAAGTGTCTTTTGTTTTGAAATGAAAGGGGCGTGGCAATCAGCTGTTTTTTGGGTTTGACGGATGTAAACAAATTTTTTAAAAAATATTAAAAATACTTCTAATTCAACTAGAACAAAAATTTAAATTGCATTAGAAAGAGAAAGAGAGGTATTTTATTTTTCAATCAAAATTGAAAAATCGATTTTTGGATCGACTTTTGTGAGGTTAAATTTGGGGGGTTAAATTTTAAAATAATGGTATAGATACTTGACAATCTTTTTGATTCTGGACTCAGAAGAGTTATTTTTCTGCTCTATGCAGAGAAGAACATATAGCGTCGTTCATATTCTGATGCATGAGGTATGATTTCACAGTTTCCAAACATTGTAAAGCATTACAAAGTATAACGGTTTTTGTAGAAGTTTCATTATGAACTTCTACATCAGAATCGCTATTCATTGGGTCTGACAAATCAACAATTCCCTCATCTTCAGTTACACATATAGACTGTCCATCATTAAACGTAAAATAATCGTTAAAATATATCCCAGAAATGGAATAATCCCTGCGTTGTAGAGTGGGAAGAGATAAAAAATGAATTTTCTTTCCTATTCAAAACTCACGCTATAGGTTTCACTTATGACACATCTGAACCTGTTAAGTCCGATAATGGACTGCACCCTTTTTCGTCGAAATTTGCTGGTTGCACATGGAAAGTATTTTTCTTTTCCACACAAAAAGGATGCTATATGAAAAGAGGTTCAATTCTTTTTCTGATCCAAACAAACAAGCAAAAAAAATTTTTTTTCAGCTGTTGAAATAATTTGTTGAAAAGGGTTTTGCTCTCATTATAAGTGGGAGAAAGAAAAATTAGTCAAATTACGAGATTCAATAAGTATGGGCTTGTGGTAAGTCTCTCTCTATATATATTTCTTAATTTTAATTAAAATCAACGGAACAATCAAGCTTTTATTTGTACTACTTTGTTTTATTTTACTACGCATATCAAATTATTTTCTTAATTTCTTATAAATATTGTAGTAAGAATACTCTCTTTTTCAATTCTTAAAATATGAAATGACTTCAAAATATATTATACCAAACAACGGTGAAACAAAAACACTTTTGTCATGAAGAAAGAAAGACTGAAAAGAATGAAGAAAGACTCTAAAAACTTTCTTGAAAGGTAATATTAAATAAATATCCGAACAAAAATTTAAAAAAATAAATAAAAAACTTCAAACTCCCCGTTAAAACATTAATTTTCCAATTGTTCTGAAAGCTTCTTTGTTTCAATTTCCGGCATTTAATTTGAGTTAAATATTAAATATTAGTTCAGAAGTTTTTTTTCCTAAAAATAAAAGACATCACCTGGATATTTCAATTAATAATAACATGAAATATACATGGAATGAAGGTACTCTCAGAAAGGGCGAGAAATTTGCATGTAAAAACGGCCTGCCAGAAAATATTATTTGAGAACCTTTCGATTGCCATAGAAAATTAGGAACTGTTTTGTCTTTAATGTACGTTCCTTTTTTTTAAATTCTTTTTTGAAAGAACCTATGCGTTCGTCATTTTGTTTCGAGTTAATTAAAAACTTTCCCGCTGCGCCTTTCAATCGTTTGAGCAAATATTATTTCGAATATTATTTTTATGTTTGGCGGGAAAAAGAACTCTATTTGCCATCTGCTTCATCGTTATTTCAATAGGTCATTACACAATCTTCGATTCGATTCTGTTTCTCAAATATAAACAGTTTTAAATTACGTTTTCAAGCAGACAAAATAAAATTGTTTCTAACGTTTTAATATTTTATTTTTTATTTTTCTTTGGAGCAGCTTTGGATGATATAAATGGTTTTGTGTGAATGTCTTATAAACCAATTAAAAGTGTTTAGTCTGATAAAGTTTTTGAATTAGTTTCCTTTAATACAGCAGTTCAAAGAAACATTATGATTATTTTATACGAAATGAGCATTTGAATAATAAAATTTATTGTCTGATAAAATAAAATTAGAACTACAAGCATTGTAGGATAGCGGAAATGCAACAATGAAGTAAAATACAAGCTGTGTGCTGTCTATAAGTTCTCAAGATTTTTTTCTCTTTTAAGAGAGAAATTATTCTTTTTCTTTTAAAAAAAAGAAAAGAAATTATTTTTATTTTATAAATTTTCGTTAAGAAATCTTTTTTTCATCTTCTGAATTTTTTTCTTTAAAAGTAATAATCTGTAATGAAGCAGTTTTTTTTTAAAGTTTAACTCCTTTAATTTAAATGTTTGTATCCTTTATTTTTCAGTAAAAACTTTATTCATGGTACTTTACTTCATAAATATTTTCATGGCATTTTACATTTTACAAATAATATTATTTAATTTCATATCTCTTGTAAAAAATTGAAATCTAGTAAGTTCATATGATTAAATGAAAAAATTTAAAATTAATTAAGTTTCATTCATGATGTTTTAAGAAATGTTTACTTAATTAGAAAATAGAAATTTATAAATATTTTATATTCATTACTAAAATTAATTAAATGGATTTCTGATAATCAAAAATGATTTTATTAGAATGTAATGTGTCAAAAACATAAATTCAGATGCACTTTTGTTCTTTACATTATATTATCGTATATCAAATTGTATCTAGAATCATTGTAAGATCTATCTTTTATACTACGATATAGAGTTTTTATATATTTTTAATTAACGAGTAATTACAAAAACGTTGAAAGAAAGAATTTATTTGCGTGTTTTTAATATTAAATGACTAGATGCAAGACAAATGTCTTTTTGTTTTTATTTGATGAGTACTGCAGTTGTGTATGGAATTTATTTTAGGCTAACTCCATCCCGAATAAGAAAAAAAAATGGTGTCCCCTTTTTTTTTTTGGAAAGTAATTATACGACAAGAAAATTAAAAATACTTTATAAATTTCAATGATTTAACTACTAATCGTTTTTATTCACTTCATAATACAGGGAAAAATTATTACTGGTAAAGGGTCTAATAATATTGAACCACTATTAGATTAGGAAGGTAAGATTATGTTGTAAAAAGGCGCATTTTGTTTTTACCACGCCTTAGCATGACAAAGGGCACATTATATGTAGTCCACAGTACTTTGGTCTTTAGGAAAAGTGTGTCTGAAATTTACAAATATTTTTAGTTATTAAAAGTGCATCTACTGCCCAGTATATTACAGTTCAATCTACTTTATTTGAATCATGCTAAGAAAGTCGTGGACAAAGTCATGATTTTTTTCCCTCCAAATTATGAACTGTTTCTTTCCTAAAAACAAGCGTAAAAATGTTACATGTGAACAGAAACTTACCACCATCGGTATCGTAAAGGTAATAAATGATTTTCCAGTTGTAGTATATAATAACATCTAAGATCGCTCTCAAATATCGAGGGCGCAAACTGAGTCCGTAGTAGGCTGGTCTGTCACTGCTCAGCTCTGGAAAGGCTGGACTTATGAATGGCACTTGGAATGTATTAGAGTATGAAGCTAAAGTATCGTAAGAGGCTTCTCCCGTTGGAGCTACAAGGGTGAAGATACCCCTATTCATCTGTAGACATACTGAAATAAAAAAAAATATTTCATCGTAAATACACTGTTTAAAAATGTCCTTAATATTATTTATTTTTAAATATTTTTTTAAAAGTCATTGTCTAAAGTATGGTTTATTGAAGTTACAGCTGTTACTAAGCTGTTGATGAAAATAGATGTCTCGAATCACTTTTATTGTTTTGAATGTGATTCCTGGTTTTTAGAACATTTTGATAATTTTTTGACATTGAATTAAGATTTAGCAAGTATTGTCTGATGTAATACATATGGGACTCGGATAATGGGGCACTAACATTTTAAATGTCAAGTTATTTGATGATTTGGGTTTTGATTGCAAAAATCAGATGGTTAGTACAAAATAAAATACATTTAGTAGTTAAAAATTGATATTCTGAATTTCACACACATGTATAAAAATTTTAATGGTTTTGTAGAAACTGCATATTCGCTTGAGGTGGCTGCCACGCAGCTTGGCAGCGGTAAAGTTCGCTCCTTGTGGAGCCTTATTTTCTAAAAGAAAATAAAATAAAAATGAATACCTATTACTAATTCAGTTATTTAGTTTTGTGAGGTATAACTGGAAACATTTATCTAAGGATAAACCCAAACCCCAATCATAAGAATCGTGTTTCCTTTCTTATCTTTTTTTTTCCATTTGCGTCCTTTTTTGAACAACTTTGCATTACTTGTAGGCTCACGTTTCACAGAAGTAGGAGGAATATGGGATTTAAGATGTTGTTCAGTAACACAGGCAGGGTTATCTATGTAGTTGGTCTGCCCGGATTATTTTGTTCAAAAGCTGCATCATCATATTTATAAAAAATCTTTTCCAGAACTTTGATTCGAAATTTAAAAAATGTATTACGTTTTCCACAACTATATTTTTACTAAGCAAAAATGAGTTGTATTGTACCTTGTCTAGCAAATGTATAAATAAATTTTTATAATATTTTCCTGGCCTTTTCAGATTGTCTAATAAAAAGATATTTTCTGATCACATCGACTATTGTAGATTGTAGTAAATAACAATCTATGGCCTAAGCATCTTTTTATTTTTGAGGTTGATCATGAACTATCTTGAATACTGTTCATCAAACACCACCTATTAAATTGAACTCAAATTAACTTTTCCAAATATAGATTGGGTTTTGACAAAGAGATGAAGCCGAAATAAACTTTTCCCAGTATGTATTCGGGTATAACAAAAAGATGCACGCAAAAAAATTACCCCGTATAATACTAGGGAGTGACATTTTGGAGCATTAGTACCGTACCCAATGTAATCTCGGGCTTGGCAGTTAAAAGGTTTATTGGAAGATAACATCCTTATCACGAAAGTTCATAGCTCCTGATGTGTGTTCTGTTGCTGAATATAATTGCATGACAAAAATTATTGAAAACTACTTTTGTATAAAAACAAAGTTTTCAAAATGAAGAGATGCGCGTACTTGCAATTTTCATTTATTATAGATCGTCAATACCTGATTCAAAAATGTGTTAGTTAACTTTTATATAAAAATTCTGTTCTAAAAGACACCCTGGAATTAATTTTAAGTTGAATTTTTAATTTTTAGAACATAAATCATTTAGAACTTTAAAATCCTTCCTTACAAAATTAATGCTTGTTTTTCTCTTCTTTTTTCTGTTTCGTTGTCTGTCTAGCAGAAGCAAACTCATAAAATTCTATAACAAACAATTTTCAAAGTTTTCCATTCTAAATCCAGGATATCTGATGGAATATATTCAACAAGTACTTGTACCATTAACCCGTTTTTGATTAATATCAACCATATTTGTTATTTTTAGGAGCCTGCAATTCTTACAATTTCCGTTAAGTGCAAACTTTTAAATAAACAAAGTAACGTAAGAAACATTAAACATATTGCATTTCATTTGAGTATTCTATATCCTTTATCTAAAACAGTGAACGAAAAAAAATATTGTATAAGACAATTTTTAAAGTCTACTGTGTGGTGAATTAAGTGGTGGAAGCCAAATGAATTTGTGTTATCTCCTAGTAGGGTTATATTTAAAAACATTCACATTATCCACGAGGAAAATTTGCCAAAGTTCATTCTTTGTTTATGTTTCCTTTAAAATATTTTAAATTTAATACGTTATTTTACCAAAGGTCTTGCAATTAATTGTATGTAAAAACATTAGCTACTTTTTTATTAAGGGAAGGCAATTTTTTTCTTGAAATTGAATTTTAAAGAAGCATGTTTTCTCTAATAATTTCAACAACTCAAAAGATGCTTATTTATGCAATTCTCCCATTTATCCACTGTAAAATTTTATTTCTCTTTTACCCTACAATAGAATTTTTTTATTTTAAGAAATTACAGTATTTCACCTGAAATTTATTTTTAAATATTACAAATTTAAAAATGAGGTGAAAATGAAAAAAATAAAATTTTTGTTACTTAGTTAAATTTGAGTGATTTATGCATTGTCAGAGAACATCAAGAAGCTTCTAAATCATTTCATTTTTTTGTCCATGAATTTTTGATAGCTCAAGTACCATACATCCATACTAATAAGGATTTTTTGGTCAATTGTGTTTGAAAAATATATATAATTTTCTTTTCCTTTTTGAACACTTTTCAAATTTTTAAAATGTTTTTCTGAGTGTACAGGAATTTTCAAACATTTCCTTTGAATTTTGAATGACCTGGAGTTTGTCTTATTTTTAAATAGAGAAATATAGTAAATAAATATTTGTCTCGTTATGAGGAAAATATTGGTCTTCAGAATTTAAAAATAAAAATCAGTAATTATTTATTGTATGTCTAATTATATTAAACACAACTCTTTTCATTTTGTGAACTTATTTTCCTTTTGCAATTTATGGTATAGTATTATATACTGAAGATTATCCTTTTCGTACTTGACACTTATAAATTTTCCAAATTATGTAGAAGTTCTTTGAATTCTTATCATTTCATTTAATAACTTGATAATTACTAACTGACTTATGTTAATCGGAGGGTAAAAAATAAATAAGTAGTGATTACAGATATTTAAAATGTTAACATTTTTGAAACTAAAGTACTCAAAAAAGTTGACAAATATTTTATTAAAAAGCATTACTCTACGCCAGGAAAATAAATATGTCTCATAAAAATTTAAATTTGGTTGTAGAAAAAATAAACGTTGGTTTGCTAATACAAACAATCTTATTGAATAAAATATACCTTATAATTCATAAGTTACATAAAGAATTACTTTATGTAGAAATGCAAATTAATTTAAGTGATAAAAAAAGGGAAATTTATTTTTAGTTACAAGGTTTAATAGCTCAACTGTTTACAGTATTATATTATCCTTATTTAATCAGTTGGCTGAAATTTTTCATAAGCAAAATGTAAAATTATTTTCATTAAGACACATATTATTATTGGTTTATTGTAAACATATCAACTCTTCTTTTAAACAATAAAAGAGTCTCAAGATATTGTACTTTCATTTTTCCAAGTAAAGAGCGCAAATTTAAAAAAAAACCTGCAAGGAATTTTAAAGCTTCAAAGAGTTACAAAGATTTGCTTATTTTTATCATTAATATTGTATGAATTACAAATAATGTAAAAAGAGCAAGTATAATATTTTTTGGACAACACTAATAATTTTTATAAACAATAAAGCAATACACAAAATAAAGTTTAACGTTTGCTGTTCAAATTTACTGTAAATTTTATTAAACAATATCATAGTTCCTGTTTTTAATCTTTTTTTTTTTTTTTGTAATTGTTAAGTCTATTTTTGTGTTCATAGTTTAATCTAAAAAGTCGTAATTTCCAATATATTGTTTTACAAATTAGTTCATGTAAGATATCATTTCTATATAAAACAGGTATTAAGGCATAGAAGAATTAATATTCAGCGTGTAGTTTCACAGTTTATTCATAAAATAAATAAATGATTTTAATTTAATTAAGCTAATTTGATTTTATTACCTTTATACAAGCTAGACTTTGCGCTTCAACATTTTCCTTTAGAATTGACTCATTTTTCTTAAACGAGCAAAATTATTTTGATTTATCTCACCTCTGATATATATATATATAACTTAAAAAGATTTTTCCATGAAACAATTTATGTATTTGTTTGCCTGAGTGATTTATTAAATCGCTGTCACATTTATTACTTACTAACTATAGTTCTCTGAATACTTAACAGGTTTAAGTGACAACAAAGACTTGAAATTATCTCCTCACTTCTACAAATCTATTTTCAATTGGATTTTGAGTACCAATCAAATGTAATTATTTCTATTTCAGCATTAAGCCACCTAAGGCTGTTCAATTTCCAGCTATGAATCGTGAATTTTTGGTTGCAAATTTAGTTATCAAGCTAAATAAGTGGCATCATCGTAGAACACTGAAATAGTTTGGTTTTAATTAAAGTCTCTCTTAACAATAACATATTCATTCCGGATTTCATAATTCTGAAACACGGTTCAAATGTTGAGGCTAACTCCTCATCTGGTTTCTCTCTCAGGAGAATTCAGTGCTTAGATGCAAAAGACTCTAAGACAAAGATATTCAAAATACAAGAGTCTCAATTATTCCGCTTGGTGACTTTTACTCTAATTAAAGTCTCTGACTAGTTTCGGAGATCATGTTACCGTAGGTAAAGATTGAGAGAGTTATATCTTTCAATTATTATTCTGGATTATAACAAGTTGAGGTCCCTGTTAATCATTATTTCGAAGCATTAATATGAATTTAAGAAAATGTTTAAAAATGCATTTTGTTACAGTGAAACTCAGAAAATATGTTTCCTTTCAAGAATAAGCATTTTCTATTTTAAAAAGGGATTTAAATCCCCCCCTCCCCGATACTTTTGAAAAACGCCTAAGGCTTTATTTTTTTACATTTTCTATTCTTTATTTCCTTACATTTTTTAATACTTACTTCAGACAATTTTTATATTTATTTTAAATTATTTTTCTACTTATTTCAAACAAGCTCTGTTCTTATAGCGAATAGTTCTTTTATTTATTTTATGAGTATTTTTTTTAAATTTAAATATCTGGTTCTACTTTTTTTGTAAAGCATTGATTTCGTAAGGTCCATTCCGTATTTTTATTAAAGAGAATTAAATTATCGTGAATAAATGCAGTTTAAATAGAACTCTATCTTAATTTAAATTAAAATCTTTTTTTCACATAAGGAATAAAGAAGAGTAATTTCGGGTTTCTGCAGTGACAGCTCTATAGAAGAAATTTGTTTTCAGTCTAGATTTAAAAAAAAAACCTCCTTTTTAACTGAAGATGTTTCTAATTGTACAAATTATTTTTTTCTTTGGATCCTTAGGTAAGTTTCTAATATGTTTCCTGCACATAATAGAATTGCTGAAAACCTAAATAAGTACAAAACAATAAGGCATACTGAATTTATTTTTATATTCAGCTTATATTTTACAAATATTTTTACAAATTAAGAAGGAATCTGTGCATGCAACAACAAGTTGAAATCAGTAATAAAAAAATCTTAGAAATAATCTTCCTAATATATGATCAAAAATTCATATTTGCTTTAAGGTATCCGACTACTTGCGACAACTTTTTTTTAAATAGAGATATTGGGATCTTGTAGTGGTTCTTAGATTTGTTTAGTACACTTTAAGAAAAATATGCTTAAGCTAATAAGACACATATAACTTATTATTATTAAAATGGCGAAACATTTATACAAATTTACAAAAAATAACATGAATGGGGCCCATTCTGTACCAAAAGTTTGTGAGCAAATTTTGAATTCCGATGCGTCGCTATATTATTCATTTCTGAAATGACCTTCAGGATAAGAAATATCTAAATTTTTACAAAAACTAGAGCTCTTTATCTTAGTTAGTATATGAAATTGCTTAAAAAAACAGGGATTATATTAACATAAGAGACTGTAAATTTTGTAATAAAACCAGTGATTGATAAATCTGAAGGTTAAACAATTCTATACTATATAGAACATACACAAAAATCTCAGTTAATTATTTTCAAAACCTTTTGAAAAATCGCTGTTCCCTTTGATCATTTAAAAAAAAACACATTGCGAGCGAAACGGTTTAAAAGTATGACATCTTGCTTAAAGAAATGGAATCTGCTTTTACTAAAACACTTTTATTTTTTGTTCTAGTGAATGGAAAATAATAAACTTGGTGTTTTTATAAAACTAATATAAGTGCCAATAAAAAAAATCACAATTTTTTTTTTTGTAAATTTTTCGGGAAATTCCCAATTTTACGGTATTCGGATACCTTAATTGATGTTTAGTATTTATTTCGTGTAAAATCACCAAAAACATCAAAAAGAAAGAAAGAATCTTTAAGTTCCAGAAACAAACATTTTAGTATTAAACCTAGAAAACTTACCTAAAATTAGAAAAATTAAAAAATCCAATTTTATAATTAATCGAACTAAAATGTAAAAAAAAAATGATTAACGAGAAAAGTAATGTCATTGTGGGAAAAGCGTGGGGTGCTCGATATCAATTCTTACAATGTTTTACTACTTCTGTTCCGAAATGCAGAGTTAGGGTAAAATTGCGGTACAAAAGACTCCACGCTTTTACCACAATGACATTAATTTTCTCGTTAATCATTTTCTTATACTGAGAATTATTTTTTACTTTTTAGCTTGATTAACTAAAAAAGTGTGTATTTTAGTTTTTTGGACTATAATTTATTTTTCATTTTTTAAATCGATGTACACTGGTGTCCAAAAATTAAATATAATGGATAATTATGTGAATAAAGAAGAAACTGTAAATCAGAATGGCGGGAAACGTGATATGCGAGTGTAAAATGGTTATAAAATAAGGAACCAAATCAAAAGAATGATAATAATTAATTTTATTATCCAAAGTAGCAGTTTGAAAGAAAACTGAGCATAGCAAGGATTCACACTTTAAAGAAAAAATTAGAGAAAACATTAAATAAAATGCTGATGCTGCAGCTTAATAAGGTGTGTGGTAACCTCTGACAGCCAGGCACGCTGCACAGCAATTTACCATACTTGCTATGAGATGATGAATGAGTAGTGGGCTCAAACGGTTCCAAGCTTCTTGGAGAGATCTCTTCAGTTCTGTAACGGAGCTTGGTGGGTGCGAAAGGGCTGCAATTAGTCACCCGAGCATATCCCATACATGCTCGATAGGGTTTAAAACAGGGGAGTTCGCAGGCCACGACATGCGCTGGATGTTTTCCGTTCAAAGGAAGTCATCAATCAGCACCTTTCGGTGACATGGCGCATTATCATCCATGAATATGAAGACAGCACCTCGAAACAAGCGAACATAAGGCTCAAGAGCTTCGTCTCTGTATCTTTGAGCAGTCACAGACCCCGTGTCAAAGAAATGGAAGTCTGTGTGGCCGTCCATCATGATGCCTGCCCATACCATTACTCCCCTTGATGTAAAATTATGTCTTTCCGTTATGTTACTTGGTTCAAAACGTGTTCCACGTTCTCTCCATGTCGTTACCCGCCGAGAATCACTACTCAGACTAAACCGGGACTCGTCACTGAACATCACATTGGCCCACTCTCCCACACTCCAATGTTGATATTTCAACCCCTCCAGTTCAAACGAGTGCGTTTATGCGCAGACGTGAGGGGAATGCAAACTGCTGGTCTTCTGGCATACCGGCCAGCATGATTGAGTCTCCTGTAAACAGTTTGTCTCGAAATTCATATTCCTGGGGCGACCGTGAGCGCCGAACCCAGTTCTCTGGCAGTACTGACCCTCTGACATCATGTACTTATTACCAGATATCGGTCTTGGCGAGCGGGTGTGACTCTTGGTCGACCTAATACTGGTTGTCGGGTAACATCTCCCGTTCTTTGAAACCTCTTCCACAGTCTTGAGATCACAGAGTGGCCCACATTCAGAATTCGAGACACTTCGGTTTGTGATCGTGAGGATTCCAGCATTCCAACGATTCTTCCTTTCGTAAACATGTCTAACTGGCGTCTTTGTGCCATCATTCACCTTGTTTGATGGTTAACAACTTTCCTTAGCACAGCAGTTGCACGAAACTTGTCTGAAATTCCTGTGCTGCCCTGAATCGGTTTCTTTGCGTTCCGATATACGCCAGTGTTTCGAGCAGGACGTAGTCGACTGAAAAGTTTTGCATAAACCCAATGTTTCTTCTTCACCCAATTAATATCGGCAAGAAATTTGGAATGATTTTACGAATATTTACTACTTGTTTTTCGCTTTTTATGATTTATGCTTAACTTTTGGACACCAGTATACAATAAAAACGTGTTTCTTTTCTCTTTTTTGTTTTGTTTTTTAAACTATCGTTTATTCATTGAGGAATTAATCTTAAATGCGTCATTTCGTAGAATCTGGAATACAAATGGCATCCTATTAGTGCATTGATTCGGCCTGGTTTGCAAAATGTAGGATAGGAAGCTAAGTTTGAAGTATTTAATGAGGAAGAAGGTGTAACGTCAGTGATATTTTTCACTAAAAATAGCTGAATATGCGCTCTGAAACTTGCATCAGAATTAGACTTAATGTACATGTTTTGAATCGAAGAGTTCGTGAGAAATTATTTAATTTGTTGACTTTTGAATCAATTCTCAGCTGTTTTGGTAGAATGAAGCAATGAATGATATTTCATTTCACAGATGCGGCAAGAAAATTTAGAAAAAAGAATATTATGCCTGGGTTCGAGCAATTAGAATATAAATTAGTTTTTTTCCATATGCTCGCGAGTCTTTTTTTTTTATTTCCATTTTCAAAAAAACAGAACGATTGTTTATATTATGATTTGGAATTACTGACACATCCACCCCTTTTTCACATAAACAGTTTTTTTTTGTATTTTTTTTAACCATGGACTTTTTGCTTTAGGGCTGTAACTTAATCTTTTAGTCGCCAAATCTAGAAATGGCAAATCGTTCATCCTGACGGACAATAGAAGAAAATTACTAAATTATTGTATTGTCATCGGTCCATGACTAGCGTCAAAATTTCGAATTATTCTGACCCACTTTAAAAAATCTTCGAATATTTACCCACTTTAAAAAGTGGGTAAGAACTGAGTTCAAAGATACCGTTACATACAAGTGAAGCTAGTAAAAGCATGCTAAAAAAAGAGGTAGAGAAACCATAAGTTAGTCCTTACTACCTCAATCTCTAATATTTGAAAAATATTCATGAGACGTTTGTGTGTTTGTGAACAGTTATATGAATTTCAAGAAAATAACTTCTTTAGATAATATTCAAAAAATCATAAAATACTACCGTAAGTAGAACCACTTATAGCGATTTATAAAACTGAGATTACTAGCGAGTGATTCAAATTTTTTTATAATGTTATGTAACATCTCTTTACTCATTATAAAGTTACGAAGTTATCCTTTGAAACTATTAATTAATTGATCATGTAAAGTTACACAGTTTATTATTCCCTTAAAAGTTATAAATTAAATTTAGAGCATACTTGCAAGATTATTATTTTTTTTCAATTTATTAATTTGCAATTAGACTTGCATAGCTATAAAGACTTTTCTTATTAAATACAAATTATGCTAAATTTGTTATGATTAATTACTTTATCCTTCTTTTCTAAGAATTTTTTTTAAATAAAATAAAATTATATAATTGTATATACTTCCAGAATATTCGGATGTTTTATTGCAATTAGCAAAAAATAATATATAATGGGGAAAATATCTTATATTCATGTTTATCATACACGTACATTCTGCATACTTTCTCTTTGATATCTTCTATATTCTCTTTAAGTGTAAAAGTAAATTTATGTTCACGAATGTAATCCCGAAAATGAATATCACCACCATATCATATTCAAATCTAATAGCATAATATTAACAAATATGCAAGCAAATATTTAAAATTCATTAAATTTAATGTTACAAAACATAGACTGAAAGTAAAATTTATTTGTATTTTAAAACATCTAACCTCCTTTATACATCAGAACCCAGACAAAAGAAATTTAACGCATGTATTTTGTTTTACAATATGCATTATATCTACGATAAGAACAGTTTATTAACCCCTTAACTGTTGAGGTTATTTAACGAAATTCACCACTAAGTGCCACCGTTTTTCCCACAGGCGCACGTTGTAACGCGGTTTATTGGGGAAAAGAAAAGACGTGTTTTTCCATCTAAAATTGTTTACTTCCACCTTAAGAAAAGAGAGAAAAGAAAAGGATAAAATATATTAGAAATAAAATTAAAAATTTAATCTCTAGAGTTACAATATAATAAAAATCTATTATGTGATATGCCCTGAAATATGGTTGAACACATAAACCAATATCGCATTCAGTGCATTCGTGTAAATATTAAAAAAGCTCTTATTACACGCAGTAAGTGAAAGTGACAGAATAGAAAAATAGAAAATAACACACTCAAATGAAAATAAAAACCCGCTGAGCTAGGAGTTTCATCGTTCCTGGAATATACCCTTTAAAATTTCTTCCCCACCTCTTCTCCGAAATAAGTGAATTTTTTAGAAGCACTGTCAGTGTCATTTTATTGTATCCCAAAGCCATAGAACTAGTTTTAAACAGAGCAGGACAACACAATAAGTCCTTCTTTAGAATGACGAGTATACACGTCCGGGGCACTAAAGGCACCAGCTCAGCAGAACGTGTATACACGCCCGGGACTCTTAAGGGGTTAAATAATTACGTCCAGAAGATGTAAGTAATGATGTTACATGTGTTAGTTACTCTCTAAATCGCTTATCATCTGAAGTAATCATAACGCGAATGAGCCTTACCTTATCAAATCCAAGAGAACAAATTATGAAAAGCACTAAGCCTACATACAGGGTTTCAGAAGGAATAATAAATTTAGAAAAACACAAATAGCTAATTGCGTTATTCTAGAACGAGTTAATGCAACCGTATCAAATAAAACTCTACACTATATGACTGTTCTCATGTATATAACAGAGAATAACGGAGAAAAATCCTAATTTAAGTCAGAATTACATACAATTGATAACAGTTACTTAGAGTAACATGAATAGTAAGAAAATGTTAAGCTATTTATTATTGGTTCAAAGTGTCAGACTTTACTGAGAAAATTGCCATTTTCTAATTAAATAACAGTAAAAGTACGTGTGTTTCTTTAAATACGGCAAAGTTTACTGCGAATGGTTAAAGTTAAATACTATATTAGTCGCCAGTTAAAACAAAGAATGTGAAACTGCCATAAACGATAACTGTTAGTCTTCATAAATTACGAGGGTGCTATACAACCATAAAATAGCTGACCTTAGTAAGTACAATATCTTTGGAGGCGTTCTTATTTTCCGTCTTGCACAGTACACGTTATTTCTCCGTTTTAATGATACGACACTTGGGTGAGATTTAATCCAACCGAGTTTATTAGATTACCTCTGGTCTGTTGGGGTGATTCACAATATATTGCTGCTCCTAAAAATCTCGGACTCTAAGAATGCTCACCTATATTATCTAAAGGAGCCTGGAAAGAATACTCCCGAATTAAGCGTAGACACTAAAATCTACCTTCCGGGCAATTTTACGACATGTACACTTTTACGGGACTAAATCTAACAGCAAAATCTTCGAGAGCCCACAAAATAATTTCGTATATTACGAAATTTAAACTTGGAGAAAATAGAGATTTGCTTTTTACTCTTTCATTTCTGGTTTACTTTCGATCAATAGCTTGAGTAAGATCTTACCAGCCACTTCCTATGAATGGATTTATGACTTCTTAAATAATGGTTTTGATATGTGCTTTGAACGCTCTTTTTTAAGTTTATGATTATCATCATTTAATGAATAAATTCTTATAATTATCATCATTTACTGATATGTAATTTTGAAAATAATGTTTTATACTTTTTTTGTTTTTATAAAACATCACGTAATATGAGTCCTTCAGTAAAAACACACATAACTTAAATTGTTGACATATAATAGTTAATTAACTTTATAAAGTGTAATGAGTATATTTTTAAGTGATACATATTTTACATTCTTGCTTGTAATGCGGATAATAATGCGTTTAATAATCAATTAACTATAATACACTGCTGGTTATTCAAATTGTTACAGAATGAAAGCGGCTTGCAAGATACAGTAATTTTTATGAAAGTTACAACATGTCGGTGCATGTAAATCATTAGTAGTCAGCACATTTGAATTAAGCAAATTGAAATAATGCCATCTACAGTCTGTATAAAAGTGAAAATTGAGCAGCGAGTTTCTCATTCTGCATCCTCATTATCTAAATAAGTGTATATCAATTAATACAATTCATCTAACAACTACGAAGGCCACGCTTTTCCCACCTGAGCTATGCTAGCGTAGGTGCAATAAATACGATTTCTTTCTTTGCTTTCCTTCTATATTTCGATTAATTGATATTTATTTTAAGGGAACTTAGCTTTAAAAATGTTAGCTTACAAAGTAGCAAAACAGTCTTAATGCAACATAGTGTCGTTTGAGCCATAAACTAAAACGTCATTTTGGGCCATAGAAAAGACACATTGGACAAGTTTCTCATGAAAAGCAAATTTTAAAAAATATCTAGTAGTACTGATATTAGCCAAGTAGAAAGTTTTAATGACTTAGAAATCTGTTAAATTGCTGATGTCTCTATTAAATGCACTGAGCCTTGATGATAAATTATATTCTTGAGTTCACACAAACCAACATCCGATGACCAACAACCAACGAACCACACACACATACACTTCCACTAACATCCAAAATCCAACCAACCACTTGCACCAACATCCATTTAGAATTCTATTCTGGAAGTAGGGTAAGTATTATGAATAGAGATAAATTTTAGGTATCTGACAACATGCGAAACATTTTTTTAAAGAAATTTAAAATACGAGGGTGTTTCTTCTTTTATTTTTGGTTTCTATATCTTTTTAGTAAATTATATGAGAAAAAAAATTGTAAAGGGAAAAAAATAACATCGAAATGATAAAATACTGTTAAAAATTTGTAAAAAATTACTTAAACCTGCCCCTCTTTAAACAAAATATTTATGAGCGAATTTTCAAATTTTTAAGCATTTATATTTTACTTACTATTCATTTTTGAAATGATCTAAGAAATAAGCGATATTTTTAAATTATATTAATTGGGGTGTTTATTTTAACGATTGTATTTTTAGAGACTAAAGATGTTCAAGATATTACCGATATTTAAAATAATTGTATTATTTAATGATTATTTTAAATCATGATTTATGAAGAAAAATTAAGCTGCACAACTGAAACTCTGTTAATTAAATTCTTATGGTTTACAAGTCGTGACACTTTAAATTCTTGTAACTGCATTAAAAGATCTATGTAAATATCGAAACAATGTTGATATTTGAATATTCTAAGTAAAGTTCATAGTTTTTTAATCTACTTGAAATGTCTTCTATGACCATTTAGCTACACAATTAGAAGAGCACTCGATGCTAATCCCTTCATATTTTCTACTCAAAAAAACCTACATAAGTTGATTCTAGATTCAATTGATTTGCCTATATTGACATAGAACTTAAGTTCCCATATGGACACCACTGACGCTTAAGAGTCTTTAGAAATCAAGTAATTACACAACGCAGAATTTGAAGATAAAATCATAGGTTACATATTACTTAAAATAATGGAATTCTTAGAACGTAATTTTTGTTTACGCAAAATTTTATAGTAAAGAACATACACTGGTGTCCAAAAGTTACGTATAATTGAAAATTATGTGAATAAAGAAGGAACTGTAAATCAGAATGGAAGGAAACGTGATATGCGAATGTAAAATGGTTATAAAATAAGGAAGCAAATCAAAAGAATGACAATAATTAATTTTATTATCCAAAGTAGCAGTTTGAAAGAAAACTGAGCATAGCAAGGATTCACGCTTTAAAGAAAAAATGAAAGAAAACATTAAATAAAATATACATGCTTCAGTCTAATAAGGCATGTGGTCCCCTCTGACAGCCAGGCACGCTGCACAGCGATTTACCATACTTGCTATGAGATGATGAATGAGTAGTGGGCTCAAACGGTTCCAAGCTTCTTGGAGAGCTCTCTTCAGTTCTGTAACGGAGCTTGGTGGGTGCGAAAGGGCTGTAATTTGTCTCACGAGCATATCCCATACATGAATGATAGGATTTAAATCAGGGGAGTTCGCAGGTCACGACATGCGCTGGATGTTTTCCGTTTCGAGGAAGTCATCAATCAGCACCGCTCGGTGACAGGGCGCATTATCATCCATGAATATGAAATCAGGACCAACAGCACCTCAAAACAAGCGAACCTAAGGATCAATAGTTTCGTCTCTGTATCTTTAAGAAGTCACAGACCCCGTGTCAAAGAAATGGAGGTCTGTGTGGCCGTCCATCATGATGCATGTCCATACCATTACTCCCCTTGATGGGAAAAAATGTCTTTCCGTTATGTTTCTTGGTTCAAAACGTGTTCCACGTTCTCTCTATATCGTTACCCGCCGAGAATCACTACTCAGACTAAACCGTCTCTCGTCACTGAACATCACATTGGCCAATTCTCCCACGCTCCAATGTTGATATTTCAACCTCCAGTTCAAACGAGCGCATTTATGCGCAGACGTGAGGGGAATGCAAACTGCTGGTCTTCTGGCATACAGGTCGGCAAGATGGAGTCTCCTGTAAACAGTTTGTCTCGAAATTCGTATTCCTGGGGTGACTGTGAGCGCCGAACCCAGTGCTCTGGCAGTACTGTCCCTCTGACGTCGCGCACTTATTACCAGATATCGGTCTTGGCGAGGGGTTGTGACTCTTGGTCGACCTGATACTGGTTGTAGAGTAACATCTCCCGTTCTTTGAAACCTCTTCGACAGTCTTGAGATCACATACTGGTCCACATTCAGAATTCAAGTTACTTCGGTTTGTGATCGTGAGGATTCCAGCATTCCAACGATTCTTCCTTTGGTAAACATGTCTAATTGGTGTCTTTGGGCCATCATTCACCTTGTTTGATGGTTAACAACGTTCCTTCGCACAGCAGTTGCACGAAACTTGTTTGAACTGCCAATGCTGCTTGAATCGGTTTCTCTGCGTTCCGACATGCGCCGGTGTTTCACGCAGGACGTATTCGACTGAAAAGTTTTGCATAAACCCAATGTTTCTTCTTCATCCAATTAATATCCGCAAGAAATTTGGAATAATTTTACGAATATTTACTCCTTGTTTTTCGCATTTTACGATTTACGCTTAACTTTTGAACAACAGTGTATATAAAAATATTATGCATTCAACTAATAATTATATAAAGCTTCCAATATCAAGAGGTTTGTTATAAGAACACAGAAATACTCACATTATATTTATTTTTGTCATAATTTAAACTAAAAGAAGCCAAAATTATAATATTCATGCTTTGAATTAAGAAAGCCTTTCTTAGTAAATTTAACAGGTTAGAATAGTCATTAAATACAAGATGTTTAATAGCTTTCTTGAACTGGAAATTGCTCAGCTTTTTTCGAATTGCTGTATCGAAATTAAATAAATTTTCCACTGAAAGAAATACGATTATATGCAAAATTATTTTATATTACTTTTTTGATATCGGGAAATAATCTTACATCTCTGATGACTATTTTACGGTGTTTTAAAGAGATAAATTATTTTCACGTGTAAAACTTTATTTCTTTGTGTCTTTAAATAAATATTTAAATTACTAAATTTTAATGGTGTCTTAGATTGATTCAGTTTTATAGGATTTTTTGGTTAGAGTTCTTAGAATAATTTTGTCATAGAAAAATTAATTACTTTTTTTATATTTTATCTTTTGCTTAGAAGTTGCTTACATCGTATAAACGTTAAATAGTTCAGCAATTCAGTTCTAAGATAACCATTCTCGTTCAATCGTATTTCGCATATCTTTTTTTCATTATACTTAATTAAAAATTACAAATAATTACAGTATAAATTTATGTATTGATTTTTCAAATTTTAATAAATTATAGAATAACAAAACTCTCCTGGTCATCGTTAATTAAAAATTCTATTATTTCTACTTTTGTTATTTAAAGTGATTAAGGTGCAAGAATTTATTTAGTTTTACTCATTTTTATCTAATTTGATTTTTAAGATCTTCTAACAGTTATGCACATTTCTGATAACATCAAATTATCCATTTCCCTTGAAATTTTTCTTTTAACAAATTATAGATAAAGTAGCCAGGAAATATTACTAAGATTTGTTTTTAATTTCAGAAAACATTTCGACATATTTGTAAGGTTCTAATTATTCGACAAGATAATAAAATAAAACACTAGTAAATTCGAAAGATTGAAAAGATATATATTTTTCTAAGGTCCTAAATTCAAAATGCAGGAAGTGAAAAAAAAGTAACAGAAGAATTTATCTTTTGTAACTTTAAAAAAAATCCGTCTTTTCTTCTATCGAAACGTTATGTATGGATTACTTTACAGAAATAATACATGACCACGACACAACAGACGAATTCCCTTGCTTTTTCTTTATAAACTCGTGTTTTTGAAGCACTACTTTTTCTTCGTGGAGAAAGATCCTTATCTTCTTTCCTTCACACTGTATTATATCTAAAGGCTGTTTTTTTCCAAGATTAATTTTGGACTGTTATCTAAAATCTATAATACTAAATTTAGGGCAACATAAATTAGATAATAGGATTGAGGCGATTATTTTGATGGGGATCAAATCCATTTTTTAATAATTATCTTCTTTTACCAGACTCAAAATTTATTGCTAGGGGATTAAAGGAACCAGGACAAAAGCTTGGGACCAGGCTTGGAAGTGTAAAATGTCAAAATTAAGACCCTTTGTTTATGAGACATATATCTTTTAAAATTTTCAATAGAGCTTAGCTATTTTACGTTCTTAATAAAGATAATTTAATTATTCTGTAGAACTACAAAAATAACTTTTTAGTTAAAAAGTTTTTTTCCTACTTAATTTTAAGTAATACATAATTTTTGAGAACTCATAATACAAACTTATGTTTAGGTACCATTTTTTAAAAAAGTATCTCTTTTATGCAAAACATTTTTACACATATATAAAACAATACACAAAAGACAGTGAACCTATTTTTCAGTGAAAATTTAGTATAGTTTCTTTTAAAAAATTAGAAATTTATGAAATTTGGAAAATTTCTATTTTTTTGCTTTTTTTATGCATAAAACCATTTTTAAAAAGTTAGGTACTATTTTAATGGAAAAAATTTAGGTTCACTATATGCATAGGCATCTTTTATAGAAGTATAAAAAATCTGGAATCTTATAGTGCAATAGTTTTTTTTAAAAAAATGTACCTAAATGCAAAAAAATATGCTTTTGAAAAAAATTGAAATAACTTAGCGTCAAAAGGAGCGTGGTCATTTGTTTACATTTTTATTTTTCATATTTTAGGGCTATTTTACCAACAGACATATAAGTATTATACATTTTTAGGTTCAGAAAAATATGCACTATTTTTTGGAACTAAAATTGAAAATTCGATTTTTTGAAAGTACATGATGTCCTGGTTCCCTTAATAAAGATTATTTCTTGTTAAAGAAAACATTACAGCAATTGATGTAATAAATACCGCATTTGAAACTACAATAAGTATTTTTACGTAATTTTAAACATTTTTTAATGGTAATATGTTTTTTTTTCGTCATTAAAACTCTCCGAAAAATTTCGTTAGCATTACGTCATTTATCAAAAAAATTATTATAAAATATTTAGGCTGAAAATAGGAATTTCAGCTTAAAATGAATTTGAAGTAAATTGTGGACTGTTATCTAAAATCTATAATACTAACTTTAGGACAACATAAATTAGATAACAGGATTGAGGCGATTATTTTGATGGGGACCAAATCCATTTTTTGATAACTATCTTCCTTTACCAGACTCAAAATTTATTGCTAGAGGATCAATAAAGAGTATTTTTTGTTAAAGAAAACATTGTAGGAATTGATGTAATAAATACCGCATTTGAAACTACAATAAGTATTTTTACATAATTTTAAACATTTTTTTAATGGTAATATGTTTTTTTACGTCATTAAAACTCTCCGAAAAATTTCGTTAGCATTACGTTATTTATCAAAAAAATTATTATAAAATATTTAGGCTGAAAATAGGAATTTCAGCTTGAAATGAATTTGAAGTTATAATTCGTGAATCGAAAGTTCATATTAAATTGTTTGTATTGAAAAGTAGTATCACTATCTCAAGCCCGAAGAAAGCCAAATTTAAGAAATTATGATAAAATATCAATATACTTTATGTACATGTGAGCAGTATGTCTTAATGAATATCCTACATACAAAATTCAAGCATCAATTTTTTGCTTGAAATCAATAAAAATCAAAATTCGTAATCCAAAAATATTTCATGCACAAAAGCGAATATTTTTACATTAATCAGACATTTAGGAAATAAAAAAAACAATGTTTTTATTTTCCAAGGATATCCATATATTTTCAATCTTAATATACATAGTATAGTATTTAGTTATAAAAATTCATTTTTTGATATATGTTATTTTAACTAGGTGTTTTTGAAGGATATTTAACGTGTTTCTAAACATGCATATTAAAACGTAGAAAAAATTGTGATTGCCAATAGCAATTTCCAAAATGAAGTTCGCTAGAATTCAAATTTATTAGAATTTGTTTAATTAGATGAATTGTTCGAAAAAGAAGGTGAAACCAAAAGATTAAACCAATATTTCCGGACAAAAAGGCAAATAATTTTCAATAGTAATCATTTCTAAGCACATGGTAAACTACTAAGCATGATGCATAAATTATCAACATTAGTGCGAGCATCAGAGAAAGATGGTTCTATTCTTGATGAATCAAAATACAGCGCTTAACAGCTGATTCTCTTCGTACCTTAATCCTGGAGAATCAAGGGACCCTCAAAGTTTTCGAGGGACTATATGCCCTCAAAAACTTGAGGTAGATAAAGTTTTGGCAGTAGAGGTTTGATATCTGGGAAGGAATATTACGTTTAGTGGGTGTACAGACCTCTTCATCTTTGTCAGAGACTTAATATTGTGGGGCATGGGAATATAATCTTCGAATCTTATATTTGCATTTTCAAGTGTTTAGTTAGGTCTGATTTTATGGATGATAACGCTCACTACAAAAAGTTCATCTGGTCAATGAATTTCTGGAAGGTTAGGTTATTCCCTGTTGAATTGACAAGCCAGATTTCCAGACCTTGCGGTCAACTCGTCTTACCTCTTATAGTCATCCAAAATCTGAAAAGCCCTCTTGGAACATTGGGATTGAATACCATAGGGAAATTTAAACAATCTCATTTCCAGCATGAAATCCCGTTGTGTAAAAACTGCATAACTATAAGAGAGGACCATAATCCCAATTAACCAGTTTTTATTTACCTTAGCAGTATTGACATATTTTGAATTAAATCAACCTATATATGCCCCATATTTCATTAAAATATATAGAGAGTACTTAGAAAAGTATTAAAATAAAATTAAAAGTTATTTTAACCTCGAACAGTAATTTAGATGAGCGTATAAGAGTAATACATAGCTAGTATTTATTATATTTACTATTTTTGTGTAAAATGAAAAGAATTCCTGGCATCATTTAACCACTTTTTCTAGGGCCAGATTTTCCGTTTTTAACAAAATGTGAAATTGGAACCTTATTTTATATTAACATTTTCAATTAACTTTAAGTTTCCAAAATAATCTCACACTAAAAGTTTTCATCCCTCCTAGAAACAGAAATAAGTAAATGGGTAGTGAAAATGATTTCTTATTGATTTTTTTTAAATCTTATTAACAACCATATTAACAACCTTTTTCAATAAACTTTCTTTCCACTTTTTTAAAGGAATTATTATATAGGAATAAGAAAAGAGAAAAATTATATACACACACACACACACACACAGAGAAAAAAAGCCGTATTCCAAAATTATTAGCGTTAGCTGTGATATAATCGTTTTGCAAAATTTCTACTTCTTAAATATTTAATCCCTTTAAAAAGTATTTTTATCGATATAAAAATAATTATGTTATCTAATTTAAAAACACTTAGGTGTATTTTGTTTGTTTTTGTTTTGCCATTGTTTTTCGGCTAAATGGTAAACATTAAAGTAAATTAAAAATTTTATTAAAATTATAATTATACATGAAAAAATCAAATTACAATTTGTAAAACCGAAAATTAGTCGATATTTATAAAAATATTTCAACAATTACAAGACTACTTCTCAAAGTAGTGCTTTTAATGTGTTTTTGCTCTCAAAAACTATAAAGAGTTTGCTTTCGTTTTAAAAGAATTGCATGCTTGCTTAACCCTCAAAAATATATATTTTAATTCAATTCTGGCATAACTTGTTAAGTTATATATAAGCAATACAAACTATTCTTAGTAAAAATTAAATTATTTCCTCTTTCATATATCAATTGAAACAAATACAGCTTTGTTTAGAAACACATACACATTTTTCAAATATCTAAATATAAACTTTCTTATGTTTCGCTTACATCTTCGAAATTCTTCAAATCAAAACACGTAATTAAGGTTAATTGAATGAAAGATTTTATATATCTGTACTGGCGTTTATTTTTCCCTAAATTTTACTGCATTGCATATAACGTTATTCTTTATGAAACCTTTGCAAAGGTGAAAACTTATTTATCATCTTTCAATGATTATCAATATATGTATATTAAATTTTGTTTTTTCATTTTTTAAAACTATTCCAGCATGATTATAAAGCAAAATATTTAATTTAAAAAATTGATTTCCTAATCAATCCTTCCAAATTAAAATTACACATTTCATTGAAATCATTCTTCAGACATTTTAGATTAAACCAAATAAGACGGTTTACAAACATTCTTTTGTTTTCTAACCCATTATATCTGGATACACAAAATACATATTCTAAGAATCAATTGTTATTCCCTTCCCATCTTTTACACCTTAGGGAAAATCAAAGGAGCGGATCATGTCAAAAATCTGATAACCCCACTTTAAAACAATGCCTCCTTCTGAACATCTAAGCAATCTTTTCCCTTTTAGTAACTTTCAAACAATTGCATAAAGGCTGATCTTCAATAACAAGGAAGGAAGTCTGCAGCAAGTAATTACCCCTACTACAACTACAAGTGGGAGATATTTTTGATCACATAATACGAGCAGGGATTATAATCTTCAGTCATCTTCTGTAATTCTTTCTTCGAGAAGATTACAAAAGTAATCCGATTACAGTTTTGATCGGTGAAGAATTTTTAACGGGATTCTCGCTTTGTAGTATCAGTTATATTCACATTATTACTTTTAATGTTTTCGATCGAAAAATAAATGAAAGTTTCTGAAATGTTTAGTGCATTTTGAAAATTACTTTGATAACAATGAATGAATATTTATGTAATCTTTGGTACCAATTGGATAAGAAAGATTTATTTACTGACACTTTTTTTGAAAGAATGGAATTCCCATTGTTCTTCACTGAAATCGGATTCTTTATTGGTTAATAAAGTACCTAAAATGTTTGAATATTTATATTATTGATGCATTGGAATCTTATTTGTAGTGTCATTTTATTAGGTAGTGTCAAGGTATATTATTTATAGTATATTACACATAAGACTATGTATAGTTCAGTGAGTATTTTTTTCAGAACATTAGTTTCCAATAACTAAGCAAGCTGAAAACCGATGATAACTCAAAAGTTATAATTGGATGAAGCTTAACAATATAATATATTTATTACAAAAATAAGTTAAAAACATAAGAAAATTGTATATATCGTATTTAAATTTTGTGATATCAATAAGAACATAAAATGTCTAAAATCTGGACATACGAACTAAATACAAAAGAAAAGAAATCTTAATAGAGAGTACGACCACCCCGAATAGCAATACAGACCGGGACAGCAATGCCCCATGCTGTTTAAGATGTTTTGGCAGTTACTTGGGCAACAATGCCTACTAATCACGTAAAATAGTTACAATCCGTTGCGTTTGTGAAGAATTTTGGAGATAGCAACATGTCAGATGATAACCTTCCATATAAACTGAAATACTGAATGGGATTAATTTTGAGGCAGTGTTCTACCCTTGTTAGAGAAATTAATGCTAGGGGTGAAGTGAGATAAGTACTATCTGCTTGTAAAATAAAGGGGTAGCATACGAAGGAACAATATGATTCTGTATGCCATATATGTACCTGTGAATATAAGGAGTTGTGTGTAGTAATGCATACAGGTCTGTACAGCCATCTAAAAAGATCTTCTTTCCATACAAAACATCATCTACTGCAGAGGTACCCCTTTCCCTTGTGCTAGAAAAAATTTATTGAGTGCTTCTTTCCCAGTATTAAACACATCAAGAATCACTCCATAAAACAAAGCAAGTCTCGCAAGGGTATAGAACAAATCTCCACTGATCAAGTTGTAGGCATATTGAGATGTGCAATGAGTCGCAAGTACCTATCATCAAAAGTGGTAAATCTTGGCTTGCTGGCGAGTCTTTGAGAAGCTGAACCAGTAGTTAGAAACTAGTTTCATAGCCGGCTCGCAACGAAACGGCCGACATTTAGCTATCTCGCAACGTCAGATTGGATTATATAAAGTAATCTTCTGTAAAATATTGCCTTGAATTTTTTAATACTTTTTCTACCGCTCGGTTTTGTTTAATATACCGTATTCCGTTGAATAACTGTTCCCCAGGTGCCGTATCAATGATACGGGGACCCCAAGCTACAGGGGCCCCAACTTGTGTAACTACAGTCCCATTAACAGAGGATACCTAAAAATCCCTAAAATATCTAAAAATCCCATATCTAAAAAAGGGCTCCCGAAGGAATTTTGATGCAGGGCTCCCTTAGAGCTAGCTATGCCAGTGCTGTTCCCACCTAAGCAACTGGTTATAAGCTATATTGTATTCACATAAAAGGATGGCAGTGACACGATTTTGCTAGTTACTAATCGATGCAGTTTGTTTTTATTTGTAACATATAACATATTCAGTTTTGAAGAGTTTCAAATTATATTAGCCAATTTATCGCTATTTTTCAATTTTTGTCTTAAATTTTGGGAATTCGTGTACATTAAATTTAAAGTATTATAATACAGGTTTACCAATTCTAAATTTTATATAAAGTAACAGAATACTTACTGCGAAAAGTTCTTTTTGTATATTTAACAAATAAGTGTGTGCTGATCTCAAACTTAAAAATTTAAATGTTAAAAGGCTTGAAGGTATTTCTCGAAAAAACTAGATTCGCATCAATAAATATGAATGTTGGAGTGAACCTAATGATGGATGGATACTTGAATTCAACAGTGCTACCTACTACTTCGGGAAATATTTGTGTCAATTTATCTCGATTTTTGAATTTGTTATTAACTTTTGGAAGCCAATATATATATTCCCTAATATATTTAAAATATTAACAAAAAACCTTTTAATTCATTTGAAATAAAATATTTATGCTTAAAAATAGTTAAAAATATTATTTTATTAAAATAATTGAATTTAAAATATATTAAGAGAAAATATACTATCACAATAAATAAAATTTAGAAAAATTGTTAAGACAAAATATACAACCATATGTTTAAAAGTTGATACACCTTTAGAGTTTGTCAACAATTTTAAGCTATTGTTAAAAACTGATATCTACCTTTATAAGAAGGGATTCTGTAACATTTCAACATTTTTTGCTTATGACAAAATTTAATTTTAAAATATTTCTTCCAGTTATTTTAAAAGAAAGGAAGTGACAAAGAAAATTTATAAATATGATTTATCTTTTTTATGAAGATAGTATGAAAGTATGAAATTATTTAATTGTAAGTATTTGGATTTAGTAATACATTTAATAATAGTTTTTTACTCTATTATTTATAAATTAACTCTATCAGAAATAAAATAAGAGCATATGTTAATGTATGGACACATTTAAATAAACCTTTCTTACAATAATTCTGCATTATTTTTCTTGGAATTTAGAAGAATTCAGCTGTACATAGTCTTTATTGTGAGCAAAGAGAAAAATTGAATAATTGCCTTACTTTCATCAAATGCACAGGTTTTTCACAAAAAACATTAATTAAACTTCGTCATATTTACACATAAAACAAACTCCATTTTTTTTTCTTTTGACAAATCTGTTCACAAATTTATAAGTTAGATACTTTGCAAGAAAAAAGAATAATTAATCGCTTAATTGAAAAGTAATCTTTTTAATTAAAAAATTTTTTTTTACTGTAATTTATTCCTTTAACAGAAAATTGAAAGTTTGCAGACATCTCCTAGAGTCAAACAGAATTCAATATTTTACATAAAAATTTAGGGGGATTTTATTAATTTATGTAATCCAGAGCAGTTCTGTTCAATTTCGTGAATATTTTTACAGTTAGATTGTCACGACCCTATGGTCACTTGTGGATTTAGATGCAGAGAATTAAAAATCATTTCAATAAAATCAACATCTTCATTTTACGTATCAATTTACTGTCAAATATTTGCTTAAGCAAAGGAGGCGGTCAACTTAATAACTAACCTAAATATTAATAATTATTAAATTATTTAACTTTGCAACTAATTCCGCAGCCTAATTATCTTTTTCTGCAGTTATCTCGAAATTTTCTTCCTGAAACTCCGATTGCTTCAATGAATAATTATAGCTCTAATTCCCTTTCAGTATCGGCCTGACAACCAACTCCTTCTCTCTTTTCGTTTGACTTTAAATAATAATTCATTTTTGAATAAATCATGGCTTCTCCAGTCAAAGCAATTTTATAATCATACGAGGGATAATCAGAAAAAAATATTACAAGCTGAAGCATTTGAAAACTACATATTGTAGAGAAATTTTGTTTCTCCAGAGTGGAGATAAATGACGCTACCTGCTATACAGCTGGTTTGCGGGTAGGTTGTGAAAGTTCCCAGACGGTTCTGGATGATTGTAATGGCATGAGTTTAAGAGATTGGTCTCGTTTGGAAGTGCGAGTCGGGTTTCGATTTTTAAGGGCAAAGAATGTATCCGCATCTGACATTCATAGTCAAATCATAGAAGTTTATGGTGAAGAATCAATGAGCAGACAACATGCAGCCAATCTGTGTCACTCTTTTCAATCAGGCAGACAGGATGTCGAAAACCGCAATATGGCAGGGAGTGGACAGTCAAGTTCTTCAACGGCAAAAATCAACACGGCATGAATTGAAGAAATGATTCAAAATGATCGACTGGTAACCCTGAGTGAAATCTCATCAAAGCTGGGACTGAGCTATGGTAACGTGCTGCATATCATTTCTGATGTGCTGCGATATTCGAAGACAGTGCTGTGAAAACATCTACCGAAACTTGGCTCAATGAATAAGGACCTGATTTCTACCAAGACTGGTTAAACAAGTTGGTTTTGAGTTCTGATAAATGCCTAAATAGACTTGGTGATTATGTTGAAATGGGATAGATATGCCTTTTAATTCCCTTTTGTATTTTACGTCTATTGTTAATAAATATATCTTTATTCGACATGTAACCTTTTTTTTCTGCCCCTCGTACAACAATTAAGAGGTTTCCCAAGAGGCTTAGTAGGATTCGCGAATAGAGAGAGAACCCGTCGCAACTTGAAATGTGAATAGAAAGAGAATATACATTCAAATTTATAACTAATTGTTGATTTTATAAATGTGTGCGTTATCACAGATATTTCTATTAAATCATGTGTGTCTTTTTAATACCATCAAATATAAAGATAGTGCTTTTACAATCCTTTTATACTAGGAATTCAACATTAAATTATTGTAGATACCACAAAGTGTTCACTACCAGCTTACAGGTAGCTTGTTGCCTCTTGTAAGATTCATTAAAGCCTCAATGTACTTCCATTAGTTCTTGGTGTTAAGAAATGTTGTTACGAGAACTTTGGATGTCTTATAAAATATTTATCGTGTTTATTTTTTGCTGAAAAGACTTCTTTCACCAGGAAAAAGGGGAAAGAGAAATCTCCCTGAAAAAACAGCAGCAAAATTTCCCAAAGGGAAAAGTAGCCTAATGTTTCGAACTGAACGTAAAGTCCCTGTTTCTATTCTCATCGACATCTTTAAGCCGTCGGTGAACCAGACTTTATTCTCCATCATTAACTGAGTTAATTATCTTTCCTTCTCCTCATGTGGAGAAATGCATAACGAAAGGCTTTTCAACATCTTAACAATGTTCCTGAGTAGATAAGGGTGCTCTTTAACATGAAGAGTTTCTCGGAGAGCATACCCCGATCATCTACTTGGATAACTTAATATTTTAAAAATAAAACGTTTTTCAATAGCTCTAATTATTACAACATACATAAAATAAATTTAAGAGTAATACAGGCTTATATATTCACTATACGAGTAGTTTTGAATAAATTAAGTGGATACAATACAATTCAATTGACAAAAATCGGTCAAAAAATCAAATCTAATTTTCTGAGCCTAAATTATTTTTTATGTACTTTTCTATAACCTCACAAAATTTAAAAACTCTAAACTTAAAATACGCGGAATTATACATATGATAGCTTTTACGTTCATTTTTATTCACATCCCTATGGCAAATCAAAACTTTAAACTTACTTAGCTCAGAAAGATAAAATAACTAATTTCTCTTTATTTAAAATGCTAAGGCTTTTTTTCTATTGCGCCTAATGCTTTGAATTTTTTTTTACCCATTGCTAATAATCCATGTAACAAAAGTTGGTGTGTATTTTTGAATCAAAGCAATACTTATTTTTAAAACTAGTTGAACTCAGAATTAATACATTTTTTTAAGGAATTTTCAATAAGCATTCATAAAAAGAAATATTGTACGAACACCAACCATGTTATTGCAAACCCATACCAACTTTTGTTATACATAGTTTGACGTACTTGTAAATCAAATTTCATGCGTGTACGTAAATTTTTGTAGGAGGAGTAGCATTTTAAAATCACTTAACAAATTTTAATTTTTTCCTTAAAAAATTTTTAAAATTTAATGAAATTTTAGCTTAAAGTCTGTTTTACATAGCATACAAACCTAGGAGGAAACCAAAAAATTCTGAAAATCCTTAAATTAGAAGTTTTTGCGTAAATCGTACCATGTCCCCTTAAAAATTTCTACGTGGACTATAAACTTCAAATTGAAAGTTTCAATTTTAATATCTTGGTTTGAAATGTCTGCTTAATGAGCAAAGAGTGCATGAATAATTGGCTGGTTCGAAACATATTTTTTTTACAGAAGTTCAAACTATGTGGAAAAGATGTTCTCTGATATATAGGTGAAGAGAAAAATAAAATAAAAATAATTTTCATGTTAAGAACTGACACAAGGAGAATGAAGTTTAAACATTTGAGATTTTTTTATTGTAAAAAGCCAAAGTAATTTTTTTAAGTGAAACAGGCATTTTAGTACTTTTCAGTACTTTTTGCGTTGAGAAAAAAAATATTAAATACTTACAGAAGAAATATTATGGGAAATTAAAATCTTTTTCAGCATATTAAATTTTTAATAAAAAAGCCTGCTGCTGAAATAAAGTGGAAGACTGGAAGCAATTGGAACTGGTCCGAACTTGGTTCGGACTGATTCAACGTTGAGGCAAGAGGTGGCTTACGAAATGTTACAATGTGCTATGTACTAGTGGCTACTCAGTTTTTGATACTCAGTACTCACTAATCAGTAGTCATGATGTTTTCGGCTATTAAAAAGTAGAAAATGAATTACTTTGAGTCTAAAATCATCTAACCAAAATTATGTATTCCTCCACTTTTTCCAAAATTCAACTCTTTCTGACATTACTTTGAAAATACTTTTTCACAGTTATTTTTCTCCTAGTCTCTACACCATAGAACATCTTTTCGCATAGGTAGGTTTCGATTAATAATAATTTTGTTTTGTTCATATAACCGTGATTTACCTTAATGAATAACCTCATTACTTATAAATCAATGCATCAAAACCTCATCATTACTTATGCTTAAAATCCTAAACATTGTACACATTGCCTCGTTTGAACCATCAAATGATTTAAAATTATGTCTAGTTGCATCATAACACTAAATACGTAATCAATATTCATTCTCACTACTAACCAAATTGAAAATATCGTACATCATTTCTCGAGATCCATAATTATTTCATTATCATTTAATTTTACCCATAATTGCCCTCTGATACTTTAATATTATTAAAATATGTAACATTTGTACACCTTTTGAAATGTAACAAAGTTTTGATAGTCAAATTAATTATTACTATTTTGATATATGGTATTAAAATAGATTTCATCAAAATTTTGAATTATGTTAGCACTAGCCATAGTCTACGTATTTTTTTTAGATTATAATTCACATTATAGATTTTGTAGATTACAATAACTCAGTAATTAGTAGTTTTACAGTTATTAACTGAAATTTTGAGAAATTCATATGTTGTACTAATTAGATTGCATCTGTTGACCAAAATCAACGGAAAATTTAATTATAATTTATCATTTCATCAAACACACAAAATAAGAGGTAGACAAATAGATAAAATAAGTGAAAACTAGGATCATTCTCAAAAATTGTTAAGTATGCAATCTATACTGATGTTACACTAGGATAAACATTTAAGGGGATTCTACTTCCACTGAAAAGTTGCTTTGTTCAAAACCTTTGAAAAGCTTTTACAAATATACTGAGTACGTTTTAGTTCGCATTTTGTAGCAACAAAAATTATTTAAAAAAAACTATCATATCATAATTAGAGAAAATTTTTAAAAATCTTCATACACGTTACAAAAGTCTATAATCCTTCTTATTATAAATCCAAATCACTCTGCGTAATTATCCAAAAATTCTTCTGAGTAATTATTAAAATGTGTTGCGCAATTTATCAGTCATGAAGCAAATAATAATGAGCATCTAAAACTCTATATCAAGTTGCAATGAAACTAATTCATTCCAACTAAAATTTATTGGAAGCGGCGAATTTTCAACCGTGAAAATATAAACGAAGTATTCACTAAATGAAGCTGAATATTTTTAAACGCTTTATGTTTAAAACTAATTTATATTCAAACAAATGCTTTCTGAGTATATTTAAAATGTATGTGCAATAAAAATATTTAATTTTAAATATCACTTCCTCTTAATAACAAACATTAAATTTAAAAGTATCTGGAACCTTGATGAAATAGTAATCATACAGTAAATTTTTATCAAATTATCGTCTCAATCAAACATCTTTGGAGAGTGAAGATTTAAAATTTCAATATCTCTACTACTATAGAATTATTTACACTACGGGACGTTTGGAATTCAACACTAAGAAGGAGTGGTCAAAATAAGAAAGATACTAAGTAAACAGATGAAAAAAGCGGTAGACAAAAAGTGATTTTTCTTTTCAAGTGATAGTCATAACACAGAGCGAGAGTAACATCACAGTTCAGTAAGTTGTAGGATCCCCGTTGACTGTGATTCGCGAAACAACGCACCTTAGTACAGTTAATGGGAGTAAGGATACCATTCATAGGGATCTCTCTCCATTCCTTGTCAACAATTTCCTCTAGTTCGAGCTCTGAATGTAGTGGTTTAGGGTCCTGAAATCTGCCTCCAATCACGTACCTGTCACATTTGATTGAAGAAAGATCAAAGAAGAATTGTGGTTGGAGAAGCATCTATTATTCGTGTAGAACACTTTGGCTGATGCGTGTATGGTCAAGCGCCATCCTTCTGGTAAAGGAGTTTAACCCCGCTCCAAAAAAAGGAGAGTATTACTACCCACTCTCCGTGTCCCTCCTTCCCCTCTCCAATACCCAAGGGTATTGGTGAGCTTGAATACTCTGGTCCTGAATACAAACCGGAGATGACATTCTATCAAACAAGACGGTGTCCAAAATCATGGTGTCAAGTTACCACATGGTGAGACTTACACAGATGTGGCCGGATTGGACCTGTCTTCTCTTTATAGCCACATTCGTATACTGTATCTATCTTTGGAGAAACAGAATCGTAAATTATCTGTGAAAATGATCTTTTACCATTCCTTCGTCCATGCTGTTCCAGTCTGGCACCATTACGAACGGAATAATATGCGATGCATGGTTAATGAAGAGTTTTCTCAAGGATGCTACGAGAGCATAACCACTAGAAACCAATCGATGGGTAATGGATTTGGTGGGTATGGGAACATCAAGGGTGTCTTGCACATGCTGTAAAACCGCGGCAGAATAACTTGCAAAGCCAACACCACTTGTCGATATATGAATCGATCAACGAGTGCTGATGTCGCTGAGGCTGGTTGCACCGGCACTTCTAAAATTTGCCATATTTCCTATGTTGTAGTTATCTTTGCTACAGCTATTGCATTGTGGTTGCATCTATGTGGGTATCAGGGGAGATTTGACGAATGGAACAACCTGCCCTTTTCAACCCAATCATTTTTCTCTTTATAAAATCGTAATATATGCTGGAGTTGTATTCGCTGACTTTGCTTTAGCATTATTTGCTATAATGCGTGTCCTCTGAGGGAAAAAATTCGCAATGATTTCCCCCGCAGTAATAATGACACGGATATTGCCCATTCTGTAAGTTTCCTCTTTCGTATCATATTTAATGTGTGAATGAGGGGTGCACATGTAACATCAATTGCACTATTTAGTGTGAGAAGTATTTATCCTAAAAATTGCATTTTTTGTCCCCTCCTTCTTGGTGTTGCATTTTGAATGTCGCGGAACACTTTAAAATGTTTTATACTATTTGAAAGATAGATAATCCTTTTAGTAAAATTTACATCTACGATTACTGTATTTAAAAAAATATTCGATGGAATGATAAAACATGTTATCTCGACCATGTGCTTGATCAGTTTTCAGCTACGGGTATTATATTGTGGGTTTTAATAAGTAAAATTCCCTTGAGTGATTATCGTTATATATAATTATATTATTACACATTTTCTTTAAAAGTTCTACAAGTTTTTAGGAAATACATTTAAATAATTATGCAGTTGATACATCACTCGATCTTTCTTCCAGGAGATTATAGCACTTAAATTCTGGGACACAATTCAACGGAAATTATTCAAACGTCTAAATTAAAGCAAACAAACAGATATTGGAGCCTTAAAATGTGGATGTTGCAGTATTATAAACAATTTTGACTTGTCAGCTTTTAATAATTTATATAAAAGAGGGTCTTAATCAGTTTTGAGGCTAACTTATCTTTTCCTTTCTGTTTATAATACTCAGTGAAATTCTATTGAAAATAATGGGGAGAAACTCTAAATTAATCACTAGAAAAAGGCAACTTACCTAAAGTTACATTCAAAAATACACAATTCACGATGAATCTGTGTGCTATAAACAATTGCGAAATTCTCGATCCAAATACAGTTTCAAAGCTAAAATATTGCTGGCCGAAGTGTAGCATAGCAATAAGTGTAAAGTTATTTGTGTAAAATAATTATAAACTCTATGTGTATTCAGATAAATGCTACATTTATAAGAGTAACACTAGGAATGTTATTGTATATTACTACTTGATAACACCAGAGTTAACAATAAAATTATTGGAATGTATTATTTTGAAGAGCTACTGTTACATCATCTATGAATAGAGTATGTCAGTAATTAAATTATATAAACTTGAAATATGAATAAATACTATACACATTCTTTAATAATAGCAAACTTATTCTATAAATAAGTATTATATATATATATATATATATATATATATATATATATATACACTGGTGTCCAAAAGTTAAGCATATTTGATAAATATGTGAATAAAGAAGAAACTGTTAATCAGAATGGCGGGAAACGTGATATGCGAGTGTAAAATGGTTATAAATTAAGGAAGCAAATCACAAAAAAAAATGTTTATAATTAGTTTTATTATCCAAAGTAGCAATTTGAAAAAAAACTGAGCATAGCAAGTATTCACACTTTAAAAAAAATGAAAGAAAACATTAAATAAAATACTGATGCTGCAGTTTAATAAGGCGTGTGGTCACCTCTGACAGCCAGACACGCTGCACAGCGATTTCCCATACTTGCTATGAGATGATGAATGAGTAGTGCGCTCAAACGGTTCCAAGCTCCTTGGAGAGCTCTCTTCAGTTCTGTAACGGAGCTTGGTGGTTGCGAAAGGGCTGTAATTTGTCTCACGAGCATATCCCATACATGAATGATAGGATTTAAATCAGGGGAGTTCGCAGGTCACGACATGCGCTGGATGTTTTCCGTTTCGAGGAAGTCATCAATCAGCACCGCTCGGTGACATGGCGCATTATCATCCATGAATATGAAGTCAGGACCAACAGCACCTCGAAACAAGCGAACATAAGGCTCAAGTATCTTTGAGCAGTCACAGACCCCGTGTCAAAGAAATGGAGGTCTGTGCGGCCGTCCATCATGATGCCTGCCCATACCCTTACTCCCCTTGATGGAAAATGATGTCTTTCCGTTATGTTTCTTGGTTCAAAACATGTTCCACGTTCTTTCCATATCGTTACCCGCCGAGAATCACTACTCAGACTAAACCGGGACTCGTCACTGAACATCCCATTGGCCCACTCTCCCACACTCCAATGTTGATATTTCAAACCCCTGTTCAAACGAGCGCATTTACGCGCAGACGTGAGGGGAATGCAAACTGCTAGTCTTCGGGCACACAGGCCAGCATGATTGAGTCTCCTATAAACAGTTTGTCTCGAAATTCGTATTCCTGTGGCGACTGTGAGCGCCGAACCCAGTGCTCTGGCAGTACTGCCCCTCTGACTTCATGCACTTATTACCAGATATCGGTCTTGGCGAGGGGTTCTGACTCTTGGTCAACCTGATACTGGTTGTCGAGTAACATCTCCCGTTCTTTGAAACCTCTTCGACAGTCTTGAGATCACAGACTGGTCCACATTCAGAATTCAAGACACTTCGGTTTGTGATCGCGAGGATTCCAGCATTCCAACGATTCTTCCTTTGGTAAACATGTCCAATTGGTGTCTTTGTGCCATCATTCAAATTGTTTGATGGTTAACAACGTTCCTTAGCACAGCAGTTGCAGGAAACTTGTCTGAACTGCCTATGCTGCGTGAATCGGTTTGTCCGAGTTCCGACATGGGCGTTGTTTCGCGCAGGACGTAATCGACTGAAAAGTTTTGCATAAACCCAATGTTTCTTCTTCACCTAGTTAATATCCGCAAGAAATGTGGAATAATTTTACGAATATTTACTCTATGTTTTTCGAATTTTATGATTTATGCTTAACTTTTGGACACCAGTGTATATTGTACTAAGGTAAATGTAGAAATAGAGATATTCACAAAATCCTCTTCTCTGACAACGATACTTTTATCAAAATTGTCTTTTACAAAGCCTTTGTAGCCAAAACTTATCACACAACTAAACCATTAATTTCGATACTAAATCATAGAAATATTTAAAAAAAAATTTTTTTTATAAAAATAGAAGAAAAAGATTTTTTTCTAAATTCATCTATTTTTTATTTTGATTCAATAACAATAGATAAGACAATTACAAAATTATTTACAATCCTTTCTATCTACAATGAGTTTCTTAGAAGAATATATTCAACATGTGAGTGCTTAATTGATATCTTATGTATTTTTTTCTTACAAATGTATAAAACAAAGTAATAATCTATAATCATGCAAAATAAAATGTTTGAAATAATTTCAGAATGAAATTTTTCAAAACCTGCACTGAGATAAAAAAATAAAATAAAGCACATCTGTTTTAAACTAATAAACACTAGCCTAGACAAATCTTTAACTCAAATAGTACGATAGAAATAAAACAAGTCAATGTATATTTATAATGCTTTGGTATAGCTATTTGATCAATTTTTTTAAGAAATTTTAGTTCTCAAAAAACTAAGAAAATATTAATTTTTTAAATGCCCACATACAATGTATGTTCTAACTTATGGAAACTAAATTTTGTTTCTTGCTGTGCAGCGAATTTTCGAAGTACCTGCACGTACGAAGTGATTATGATCTAATTCTTTATTTTCCCATTTAAAGACTTGTAAAGAAACAAAATAATTATTTTTATTTTATTTTTAAGTAAATGCTATGTTCTCAACTTTGAATAAATGCTGTTATTAAATCCGTTGATGTGTAATATATTATGATGTCTTACATGTTATGATGTGTGTTTACATAAAAATATCTTTCAAGGAATTTTTTGTCTTTATTTTATCTCTTCCATTAGAAACAAACATACTTTAGCCTCAAGTAAATATTTTTCTAAAATAAAAGTATCCTTTCATTTGGAAAGTAAAAATTTTAACTGCATTTCTCTCTGCATTTTTTTGAAATTTGTGTTTCTTATTTTTATTCCGCTTGCAAGCTTTGAAATAGAAAAAAAATTTTAAACTTTGCCTTAGTTCTAGAGATAACAAAAATGCCTTTTAAGAAGTACTTTTTTATTTATGTGTTTACAGAAAATATTTCACACTTTGTAAAAATTTAATTTTAGTTAATATAAAGTTTTGAGATTTGTGTATAACATTAAACAAATTTACACTTCTAAAAAGAAACTTAAATATGTACCTTTTTGTTGTATATATAAACTTCTTGATATTTTTTATATAAAATCGGATATCTTTTCTATAATGTCAACATCAATATAATTTTTTTTTCCAAATACTAAACACATTTATTATAAAATAGTAAAAATATGTGTGTAACTATTCACTTCATGTTTGAAGAAGTAATTTTCATTATGTAAATTATTCTTAAAATAGACAGAAATTAATTAAGCGGAATATTCAACTCAAAAGAAGTATATATATATGTAATACACTAGTCTGCAAAAAAGTTACAAATCACACAA
This sequence comes from Trichonephila clavata, assembly GCA_019973975.1. Classification (NCBI taxonomy): domain Eukaryota; kingdom Metazoa; phylum Arthropoda; class Arachnida; order Araneae; family Nephilidae; genus Trichonephila; species Trichonephila clavata. The sequence continues at coordinate 298,499 of BMAO01033201.1, read as the reverse complement.
GTTTTTAAGGACTTTTTTTCCTAAAAATACGAACCAATTCAAGTGGAACTCAATATGGGAATACGTAAAATTATTATTAAAAAGGAGGTGATAAGAAATTGATGATACTCGCTAATGATTATGATACATGCTCATGAAATCTTGGTAATCTAAAAATTAATTAGCAGGATGGCACTTGTGGAGGTTTTAATACGGGTTCTGATCCTTTCTGAGACATAAATTCAATTTTCACAATGAACTCACATGTTGTTTATGACTTTTTAGGACAATAAATCTCACTTCTCTACAAAGGCTCTGAGAGTGTAGTAAGAGCAACAATTAGTTTTCCATGAGCATTCCAGCCATTTTCTACGACATTCAATTCTGGATATCAGGCTGGCCACTCCATTATTTGAATATTCTCAGTCTCAAAGTATTTATCAAGTAGCCTTGCCCTGTGTCAATGAGTGTTATTGCCCATAAAAATGATTTGGGTTCTAACTGCCCTCTAAAAAGCCCAATACAGAGATCTTAGTCCTGTCTATACCTCAGAGCAATCAAGGTGCCTCCCTGAAAGACGTACAGCTCTGTTAGCACTTCCAGCATCACTACGACCCAAAGCATAAGACCACCACATCCACAATGGTCCACTTTCATGATGTTAGTGTAATGGGGGGGGAGGGTACTGAACTTCTCTTTCTCTCCATATGGGAACACATCGAAAGTCCCTGTACAGAGACAGAATCTTGACTCATCAGTGAAGAGAACACTGGCCCTCTACTTCCGTATATAAGGTTGGTGTTGCCTATATAATATAAGGTGGGTTCTCCTGTAACCTGAAGTGAGTGGGATGCACACCATTGGTCGCCTGACAAAAGGCCTTGCTTTAGGTAAACAGTAAATATCAAAACTGATGCATTAGAAGCAGAGGCTAACCTATTTGTGAGTTGAGTAACTGTCGTCCCCATATTGCAGCTAGCAATTAAAGGTAAAAAGTGGGTATCCTGGATCATGGGGGCTCTTAAGCGTCTTGTAACTGGCCAGTTGGATATGTTCTGGTATCCTGAAACTGCTCCCCTAATTTGAATATAATAGCCATATAATGAGCCATATATTTACTTCCACTTGGGATTTTCCTGTCTCCAATCTCCCAACTGTTCACCATCATAATCCATGATCCACATATTATTCTTGTGCTACTTTTTTTAAGATTTCAAAAGAAATAGTGGACTTTCAGAAACGCTAGCAAAAGAAAAACTGCACAGAATCATGCTTTAAGTACCATTCTTATAAATTTTCTTAATTTGCATAAAATTATAGAAATCAAATTTGATTGGATAGTTTAAAAATGATTCTTTTCTTTGTTATGGTTACCTATTTTTATTAAAAACGGTCCATTAGTTTTAAAAACTCTTTGAAATGTGTTTATTCCTTAGCTTCAGCACAGCAGCGAGGTTCTAACACAACACGAATAGGTTGCATTTAAATGCTTAGTATAATTAACTTCTCCTTTTTTATGAAAATTTCGGAGAAAAATTTTAAAGCATTAAAAAATTATAATTTGATAATTTATAAGAACAAAATATAATAATTGAATTGTTTGTCCTATTTTTAGTATATTTCTAGTAAACTATGAATATATTTTTTATATTTCTTTTCTAATTTTGAGTTATATGCTGATGTATACTTTTATTATATTAACTTATATAACAGAACATGTGTTTTTTTTTCAAAATAATAAACATAATTGTCTAATATTTCAAATATGGGAATTGAAATACAAGAATTCCTAATTTTTAAAGATAAAAATACTTTGTTAATATCTCAGAGTTTGTCAATATCGGATATAAATTAATGAAATTTATACAGTGAAAACACACACATTGTAGAAAATACTGTACATTTATCTTTTTTCTAAATATTTCAATATAGTCTTTAATATTTTTATACCAAATTTTCATGGTGATAATATTTCATTCACCTTTGCATTTTTGTTACAGTTCTTCACCAGAAACTTAGGACAAGATTATGAAACATGCATGTGCAAGTGTTCCTTTTTATCCAAAATTTACAAAACGTATTTCTATTCTAAAACGCATTAAATCTGAGTATTATTTCCCTCGAGCGAAAAGATGAGAATTAATCTTTTCAAACCCAAAATAAGAATTGTTGTCAATGGAAAAGAGAAAATTCGCAGCCAAATTCTGACTCATCTAACGGTACCTCTTTCCAGACTCAATTTATTTCAGCCTCAGGCCTTTCTAAAACATACAATCTGTGGTCACAATACAAAGAACTTAACGCTGTTCATACGCACTTTTAAAAATAAAAGTTCCTTAAGAAATTACTTTTTTCATAAAAAATTGCTCGGCGAAAGAAATTGATTGAAGGAATAGCATTGGAATTTGAGCAAAATGTGCGACGATATTTTTACATTGTCAATATTTTCAAGTCTCTAAAAGTAATCACAGTTATGAGTATAAAAAATGTTGGAGTACATATAATTGCATGATTAACGCATGGCTTAGACACATGCTTGTCTTATGGTATCCGACTACCCTAAAATTGCAAATTTTGCCAAACATTAACAATTTTTAATGATTTATTTTATAGGCGATATTATTAGATTTATAAAAATACCAAGTTTATTATTTTCCGTTCATTAGAACAAAAACTACAAGTGTTTTAGTAAAAGCAGATACAATTACTTTAAGTAAGATGTCATACTTTAAAACGCGTTTTACTCGAATTGTGTGTTTTTTTTTAAATGCTCAAAGGGACAGCGATTGCTCAAAAAGTTTTGAAAATAATCAACTGAAAATTTTTGTGTGTGTTGTGAATAATAGTAGAAGCACGTTAACCTTCAGGTTTATCAGTCACTGTTTGTTTTATTACACAATTTATAGTCCTTTATTTTAATATAATCACAGTTTTGTTGAGCAATTTCTTATAATAACTAAGATAAAGTGCTCTAGTTTTTGTAAAAATTGAAATACCTTTTATACTGAAAATCATTTAAAAATGAATAGCATAGCAACAAAATAGAATTGAAGCATTGAAAATTTGTTTATAAACTTTTGGTACAGAATGAGCCGCATTTATGTTATTTTTTGCAAATTTTACCCATTTTAGTAATAATAAATAATTTTCTATTCTTAATTTCAGCATATTTTTTCTTAAAATGTACTAAACAAATCGAAAAACAGCACAGAAAAAAATTACCAGAACTCTAATTTTTTATAAAAAAAAGTTGTCGCAAGTAACCGGATACCCTAACATTTACATATTCCTAGTTAGTTTTTAAGCATGCATAAGTTTTTAAGCTTTAGTGAGTGAATCAAATAAATTTACTCCGATTAACGAAACCCTATTTAACGAAATTTTCCCCCGATTAAATTTAAAGTAAAAACCCTTATTTAACGAATAATAAACCCTGAGTTATTAAAATAGCCAGAAAAATTAATTTTATCACTTTGGATTAGAAAATAAATTGAAATTTCTTTACAAATTCATATTTTTTTTTGTTCGGAACAGAAATATTTTTTTTTATTTCTAGCAAATTTCAACGGGAAAAGATGTAGCTCACTATTAGATTTTATAGGTCCGAATGAGTCATGAATGTAACCTATCCTTCGAGTTTTGAATAAAACAGGAAATTCCCTTCTTAACTCATCCCAGTACCGGGGACATTTTAAGAGTTTTTACCATTTGTGCAAATAAGTGAGATTTATTATATACGCAAGGTATTGCAGGATTCTTTTTTTTAAAGTTTGTAAGTCATGGTCGATTTTTGGTAAACAAAACATTTTTCTGTGAGTGAAAAACTTAAAATTTTACGCTAATTTGACATTACTGAAAATATTATCAAAGCTAATATATTTTTTGACGCTTTGCATTGTTTAAAAGTTGTGAAAACGTACCTGATGCAGCAAAATGTATAAGACGCAGTATTTTCCTATTTGAATAAAGTCGAAAAAGACCTTTTTCGAGTCAGGAATAAAAAGATTGTCAAACATCTCTTAATCATTATTTTAAAATTTCTTACTAGTGCGTTGTAATTTGCTAATAATATTTTTACCTGCTGAATAGAAAATGCAATTTCTAACTATGGATATTTTTATGTAGATGTTTCGTATAGAACTTTCAAAAGGTAAGTGCAAAATATTTGTTTTTTGTTTGAAAATTATGTTTTGAAACGGTTGAAACACAATAATTTAGTAAAAATTTATGTACTTTTGGGAAGATGGTTAAGTGTTGAAGAATCATAAAATATACCAAAATACGTTTTATACAAGAATTTATTACAATTTATTAGCCCTGCGTATTTTTAAGAGAATAGGAAGACGGAACTTAGGGCTCATGAATTAGGAAAACATTGAATTCATCGCAATGGATGTTTCATTGACGGGATAAAGCAATGGGAGCTCAGTGGTGATTTCACGAAATACGTGTCCCATTATGTCCGTAATGAATTGTGGATTCAAATTCTAATTCCACTAAAGACTACCGTGTGAGAAATGAGTGTTGTTCCATGATAAATTGAACTGGGCCTCGAATTTCTCTTAAAGAAGGTGGGAAGCTTAGCGAGTGAGATATCAACTAACATGTCCTTCTCGTTATTTAGCTGTGGTTTTAAATTGCATGGTCATTGCTGATAACACATTATACAGTTCAAGTTGGATGTTAAGATAAACAACAATAATATGGTAAATAAATTCCACTTTTCAATTTAATGACGAGAAATCTTACATACAAAGGTAATATTAGTTTAATTTTGAGTCAGATACAGTTTAGATCTAAAAGAAAAATAAGAAAATCACTTAAGTAGTTAAAGTTATATAAAAATACTGATTTATATGAATTAATAAAGGCTATGTAAAGATCTCTCATTGCATGCTTTAAAAGGTTTGTTTTATTTTCGATGAGACATTTTCATAGTAAAGCAGAGAAATGCTCGAAATTCGAAAATTTTTATTATAACATTCTTACTTGATAACATTCTTACATTGAGACAAACATTCTTACTTGAATATATAATTCTGATTCCTTCTTCTTTGAAATATACTACAAAATACTATCTACATTCATTTAAAAAAATCTACATAAAAAAAATATGAAACATCTACAAATAAAATTTAACTGCAAATTTGAAATAAGATGTATATATAATTCGGTAAGCGATTTCTCTGTAAGATTGTTATTAAATGAACTATCTAGGGAGCTATTTGCACATTTAAGTAAAGATGCATTCAGAGACGGAACTTTTTGCTGTTCAACTACTGGGGCTTCAGGGAATAAATCGAAAATGGTGAATTCGCAAAACCTTACTTTTGTGTAAAATGCTGCAACAATTATGTTACAATCTTATTTAATAAAGAATATTATGAAACTGAAAAAAGCACACACAAATTTAAATGATTCATACAGGTACTTTTATGGATTCGATAACCTTGTAAGAATGCCATAAAATAGAATGAGTTTCTCGAGCTATTGTGACATTATCAGCTATAAAATTTCGTGGATGGCGTGAAAAATGTTTCAAGCAAATATTTAAGCTGCTTGTTGAGTGCGCATGTCAAATGTTTGTATTTTCTTGAAGCATCTCGAAGTTTCTGAAAATAAGTTGACAGTTTATTAAAAAAATTGACAGGACGATCATTAAGGATGATCATAGTTTCTGGGACATATATTTTTAAATTTATATCTAGCACTTATTTATAATTGCAAAATGTTTAAAATATATATTGTAAATTGTGTACATTTCACTTAATGGCATACTATATAGAACAGTATGTACTTTGACAAGTAATGTTTCCAAAATATTTTCAGTAGACATACACACATATATGTATATACGAGGGCTGGTTTTTAAGTAAAAGGTCCGTTTGTTTTTTAAAAAATAACAATATTTTGTTTCAGAAAACCTTTATTTTAGGATTGTACATACTTTTGCTTAATTTTCTACATAGTTGCCAAGTTTATTAATGCACTTGTCATACCTTAGAACTAAGTTTTGAAAATCTTCTTCAAAGAAGTCTGCCGCCTGGTCGGACAGCCAAGATTTCACTGCCGCTTTCACTTCTTCGTTGTCACTGAAGCTCTTCCCACCAAGACTGTGTTTAACGTACCGGAAATGGTGGAAATCGTTAGAAGAGCAGGGTCGGGCTGTATGGTGCATGATCCAAAACCTCCCAGCCAAAAGATTCGATTACGTCCGAGTTGTTCGAGAAGTATGATGTCTTGCGTTACCGTGGAGGAGTAAAACACCTTTTGACAGCATGTCACGTTGTTAAGAAGTGAAAGTGGCTATGAAATCTTGGCGGTCAACCAGGCGGCAGACTTCTTTGAAGAGGATTTTCAGAACTTAGTTCTAAGGTTTGACAAGTGTATTAATAAACTCGGCAAGTATGTAGAAAAATAGGCAAAAGTATATATAATCCTAAGATAAAGGTTTTTGAAACAAAATATTGTTGTTATTTTTTAAAAAAACAAATGGACCTTATTTAAAAAAAACAGCCCTCGTATATATAATGGTTAGATTATTTTCATTCCAAATATTTTTTTTTATTTTACCTTGTTTCATTAATAAGAGGTAATTCAGATGAATTTACTATTTCTCATTATTAAAAGGTTTACTCAATATCAGTTTCCTTTTTATTTCGTACAAAATGTTTTTTAAAGTAAGCTGAGCATATATTTATAAAATATTTTAGAAAATATTCTGAAGACGGGGTATTAAATATCTTAATGCTACCGACACATATATTGAAAAAAAGAAATAAAAGAAAAAAGGAACTTAAAAACAATAACAACACAGAAAGCAGATTATTAACAGATGCTAGTGACATGAAGATGAGAGAAAAACTAATAAGCTGTCAGTTTTCTTATGAAATATCCTATTTAATACCATTTTGTTGCATTTAACAAGGTACTTCGAAGGTACCTTTTTTTTAATAGACATGTATTGGGAAAGAAAAAATTACAGAAAACCAAACATCCATCCTTTTTTTTCTTTTTCATTCTTTCAAATCATTCTTAAAAACCCTTAATCTGTTAAAAAGAAAAATTTAAGATGGCATTTAAATAAGAAGGGGTATAGAAAAAGATTCCAAATTCAAAACAGCTTTTGGCAACAATATACAGTGTAAAAGTGACACAAAACCTACAAAAAGTAAGAAATTGGAGTTTGCTTTGGAAAAATTTCAAAAAGAAACGAAAGGATTTTTACAAAATGAAACTTGACAGGATTCTTCCCATAAATTCTTTCAATACTGCTGAAAACCTAAACGTCAGAAATTTAAAGAAGCGACTCCAATTTCCTAAAGAATGGAGTCCCCTTCCTTATTCGTTATCATCACGTGGTTGAAAAGAAGTCCTTAATTTGCATTTTGACGAGCTCTTTTAAGTGTCTACAGCACAAGTTTGTCCATCGCTGTTCCCATCAAAATTTGAAAAAAGCATGAGTAAGAACATTAAAATAGATAGTGAGAATAAAATAAAGACAAACATGAAAAAGTAGACACGTGTTTTACTTTTATACCGTTTATTTATTTTTTGGAAGAAATTGATAGTATACTGCATGTTCTTGAATGAAAATGCATATATATATATATATATATATATTCGTATTCTTCACAATATATGCAGACATTTTTTTATTGTTATTTTGACTCAAAACTCGATGAATCAGCCGATACAGATGTAACTGGAGTAAATTTTGTATCACGCTTGACAGATGAATCAAACTCAAAGTTGAGAATGATATCTTTCAAAAAAATAGCTTCAAAGGAATACATTTCTCAGCAAATTATTTGAATTTTTCAACTTTACAAAGGGATTTGCAGCCTTTTCTCTTTTATCAAATACAGCCAGTGATGAATGTAAGCTCAGCTAATGTGCATTTATGTCATGTAAGCATATGTTTAGCATGCATATTACTTTCCGTTTAATAGTTATTAAAAACTAAATGTGCTGTTATTTATAAGATAAAATGCTTATTTCGGGAAAATAATTTATAAATTTTAAAAAATCATATAAATTTTAAATTTTTTGTATAACACTAAATCATTTTGTTTTATATATATTTATGTAATGATTCTTAGATTACTTTACAATCGTATAAGGTAAAACCACGTAGTTTAAACGTTTTCTTTTCATCTTTTTCACAGCATCTTAGATGCAGAAAAATCCAAAATGAAATTTTACAAAAAAAAATCGCAATGTATGTTTCTCTTTACAAATAAAATCCTAACTATGAATATCAAACTTTTGTTATGAGTTCATATTTATTATATTATATATACCAGAGTATTTATTGCACAATAATTTAGCAACTACCATTATACAATAATGAACCTAATTATGCTATTCTGAAGTGCACCATAATGGCATAAAATGTTGTATTACGACTAAACTAAATACTACGAACACAAAACTAATTATTAACTACGAAAAAAAATTTTGGCACTGTATAGTTGTAAATGTTTTCGTTATAAGTGTAGTTCAAATTATAAAATAACATTCGTGTGAATTCTGTTGTTGCAGATTGGATGACAAATGACTTATATTAGGATTGTAAGGTATTACTTATAGTAGAATGCATGCTGAATTGGAGGCGGCTGCCAATCGATTTTTAAGCAGTTAATTATTTTTGCTGTAGTTCACTTTTTTGACAAGATAATTTCTGATTTGTTTCAAAATGCCGTTTTACAGACAATGCTCTGCATACCGTTATTCCAGAGCATAAAACACACACCGCTTTGTCACCTTTACTAATAATGCCATATTTCTAGATTCACCAAATCTGTTACACTTACTATCTTGCCCTTTTTATTCTTGTGTTACTTGATTTAGCCATGTTAAATAATACTTAAAAATCGCAATTATAACACAATTAAACTTTAAAATACATTTGTGTCAATGAAATTGACTATGCTATGCGTAGACAAACTTTGAATCATAAGCAATTGAAGTTCATGACTTATTTAACTAAGACAAAACAATAACAAACGAGTTTGCTCCCCGCCCCACAGCGACCTATCACTCGCGTTTGTTCGTCATACTTCAAAGTTAACTTTGAAATTTTGAAATAAAATGCAAAACATTTTGATCGCTGGCGTGCACAAAATATTGTGTCACGTGTCAATGATTATCTATCCCTGGTATATAAGATGGGGTTTTACTGTTTTTATTAACTTAAAGGGCTGTTAAAAATAGCGTTTAACCAAACATATCTACAAATGAAAAAGAATTGGGAATATCACATTTTGTAAAAATAACAATTATGATTCTTGTTACATTTTTAGTACAAATCAGGAAAAATTTTATTCAGTGAATCAGCATTATGAAGCAAATGCACAGACCACATGCGATTCTATATTAAACTGCAAATCCTTTTATAAAACTATTTATAATTTTCCTTTTCGTATTTCCTAAGATCAAGCCTATTATTTTCACATCAAAACAAATTATAAAAGTATTTTAAACAGTAATAAAAAATCCCTAAACTGGATCACTTTTTACATTTAAAGTAAGGCATATATTGCTAATCAAATTTGTAACTATAAATATAAAAAATGTTATTATTGTGTTAGTTTTAGAATATTATCAAAAAATAATTATTTTATTTACAAATGTGATATATATTAAAGTTTTATGCATCATTCTTATATATTTAACCTTTCCTTTTGTTTATTTGAATGTCGATTGTACTGATTATTACCAAATGAATTTCTTAACTTTCTATAATCTAATTGTAGTATAATTAGAGAACAAAAATGAATCATCTGATTATACAAAGACACACACACACATATATATGTATAACGTTTTTCATGAAAATGTATTAAAGTTGTTGGAATTCATTTAAGATTTATTAATATCACGTCATCTTGATTACCATTAAGTATTTATTTAAGATTCTTTGCAATATATTGCACAAATAAGCATTACAAGGATAAAAAACACGCGGGCAACTTACAACGGACAAAAGCGTTTTTTCAAGCATCTCATCTCATATACTTCTAATACCGGAAGTTTCTGGAAATTTCCTTAGTTATGTAATTTTTCCAAGGTTTAACACACTGTTTGCTCAGATTCGGATCTGATGCAGCATTGCATCACCTCACCACAAAATGTGATGATGCGGCCTATTTTTTAGGGGATAAACTTGCAGTTTAATTTTTTTTTGTCGTTAGGTAGATAAAAAATGAATTGTATAACATCTTGAAGTATTCGGGATCATCGTAAATTGAAGAAAACCTCTCAAGTTTTTTTCAGAAATACATTAGTCTGCACTTTAATTTTTAAATTCTACTCTTTTTCATGAATTTCATCAAATATTTTTTTTTTCAAAATAACAGTTTTTCAAATGGCTAGAGTTCTTATTTTAAAGAATAACATTTTCACCAATAAATTGTATACCTACTTTTTATCCATTAATTTTAAATTACATATATCTCAATAAAGAATTATGTACTGTTTATTTTATCATTATAGAAATACCTTGTTTTCCTCTTACAGTAAAATCAATCAAAGCCACAATTTATTTCTAGTTTCAAAATTATTTTCAACCCAACGGAAAACACTACATTACCTAATGCTAAGCAGCCATTAAACTTCGATTAAATGTCAAAATTATTCATATACTTCGATATACTTTTAAATCACATACTACCGAGACTTGTATACATATATAATCATTTTGAAAATTACCTGTTTCACAAATTAAACGTTTGATCTTCCACATGAATAAACCCATTGATTATCTCCTCATATCTGTGAAAATTACCTATTACAGTTACACAGAAAGCAATTCGTATTAAATAGCCCCTATACACCTTAACCCCATACTCCTCCTTCCAAATAATTGCATTACAGGAATAATAGCGAATAGTCAACACTAAATCCGGGAATCTAGTTATTTATTCTTATTTATTAATCTGGGATGCCCCATACTGATAAGCAAGTAATCTACCAATTCTTAGACTACTAACAACAGATCCCCTAAAATGTAGACCTCCCATTTTCTCGACAATGTGTAGCAATGAAATGGCTGGTCTCCTAAACTAGCGTCGCTATATATTCCTTCGTTTGTGCTGTAACCTTCTAACATCGCTTCTGTTATCAATTGTCCCTAAAGGCCAACTGACACAAATGTGTTCCGCGTAATGTGCACATGATGAAGAACGAAACATTCTCCAGGGACCCGTACTTCCCAACTTTTTCTCCAGAAATATTTTCATTCTTCCAGAAATGTCCTTTTCCTTTTCCCTTCTAGGCAGATATTTTATAGGGGTCTGTATACTTTTCACTCGAATGCTTCGGAGATCCGTTGGTACATGTCATCGTTTCAATGATACCTTTTTATCGGTATAACATGGATTTCTGAAGCAGTATCACGAATAGACGAGTTTTTATTGAAGGAAATATTTTTGATCTATTATTGAAGTAAAAACCATTTATTTATTTTTATATTTCTTTAATGATTATTTTCCTATTTTATATTAGTTATAATGCAAAATTTGGTCTGGGAATTGAGAGTAGATAATTTATTGATATTTCCTTTATACGAGCATATTTTTCTATAAAGTTAGTTCATTTTTAAGTAATTCATGCCTCACATTTACAACAATTCATGAATATTTACTAACACTGACACAAAGCATAATCCAGCAAAATATTTTAAATATTTATTAATATTTTTCATTCCAATTTTTTTCCGACCCTCAATTAAAAAAAGCAGCATTTATTTCAACAAATTATTATATGTTTTCTCCTGAATTCTAAAACAGGATACTTTGGTTAATACAAAACTACTTTTGTTAAACATAGAACAGTTTTCCTTCCTTTTCTGGGGGTCATACACAGATCTCCACCTTTGCATGTGTCAACTCTCTGGATACTATGTTTATTGATTTTTTTTGTTTCGATATATTTAGCATAAATATCTGCGTTAAAATAATAATTATTATTATTATATATATATATATATACAATGCTTTAGAAAATGATTTTATAACTATACCTTGAAAATAGTTTTATAGTCTTATTTGTTCATCATAGCATAAAAGTCGCATTAAAATAATTTATTGCAGAATATTCGTCAACAGTTATCAAAAAAGAATCTTGCTTGTGAATGTCAAAAATATTTTTGAATCGTTTTTTTACAATAATTTCTAGTAGATATCGTATTAGTAACGCGTGGTAAAAATGATTATTATTTTGACCTGGAACAACAACTAAAGGAAACAAAATTACAGGAAACAAAAGTATTTTATAATTCCACTTTACATTTTATGTTAGAAATAAGTCGTGGCAAAAAATTAAATAATTTTATCTTCTATTAGTATATCTTTTTATTTTTATTTATTTATTTTGCCTTTTCCACTTCTATTACATTAATTTCTTCTAGCTACTTTAAAACAGTGAAAAAGGAAAATAAGTTCATTCTACGTAAAAGAACATCATATAATTACAAAAAAAAGAAAGGAAAAAAATATACCAAAGGAACTGGTAAAGAGATTCATTCGTACTATCTTGAGAAAAGCATTTCCTTTGAAAACTAATGGTTTTCTCAGATTTTAGAAGTTCCCGGTAATTCAATTAGTACATTTCATTCAAATAGATAGTGCTTGAATTATAACTAAGTATAAAAATCATATATATATATATATAATTTTGTAATTTGTTAAAGAAAAATGCAGCTTTGAAATTTTTACACTACCAGTAAGAAACTTATAAATCAAACTTGCAAATAGACCATTAAAATATTCCTTATTTATCTTAAAATATGTCTGAAGAAACTATTTTAAAATAATATATAAACAAATTATAAAAATTCACAACTATTTGATTTTTCAATAAAGAATCTTATATAATTAATGAGATAGATTAACATGATCCTGCAGAATCTAATCATGTGCGATTTAGTCATTAAATTAATGAAAAAATAATTGTTAAATCTGTCAAATGTTTTTAATTATGCTCATGGAAATTTATTTGGAATTGAATATATTTTTAGCTTTTTTGTTATTGCATTGATTTCTGTGCTTAATATTCCTGCTACTCTTCTACATGTCATGTTTATTTAACATATATTCCTTGAATGATGTCGATTACAATAGCAATATTTTTATTGCTTCCGAGAAATACACTTTTTTCGCAGTTTTTGATTTTTCAGACTTTTATGAAATCTGTTTTAAAATGTCCAAAATACTAACTTGAAATACAACTTAAAATTGATACATTGCTTCCAAAATAATATATATGTATATATATGTATATATATATATATATATATATAACAGAGAGGGTGGTAACACTGGTTCAAAAACCATTAATGTTTCGAGGTCCAGCCCCCATGTAACAGAGAGGGTGCAATCTTTTAAAAGAAGTTTTTAAATTTTAATTATATATAATACTGCATAGAAATATCTTGTTTCTTTTACTTTCATTTTACCTCGAATCCACCAAGGTTTTAAGTATATTGATATACTATGTAGGTACCAATACTTTGTACAAAATTGTTTTTAATTGTTTTATACGGTGCACAGTAAACATTCCTTAAGGTATATGCGATATGTATACAATCATTTTTATGTTGTGTAGACATCTCAAAGCTGATTAGCATGTGTTTTACTGTTGTAATTAACTCAAGTTTATTCGTAAGAAATATTGAAGTCCGAGGCTCATATATATATTATATTATTGTTTCTTCTTAAGATAGAAATATTTTTAAGTGTGTGTGTGTGTCATATAAACAAAAGATGTATTCAAACGTTTTTTTAAATAATAACACATGGGCTAAAATGATTTAAAACATCAAATCAATTAAGTTTAGATGACTTAAAGGCAAATGATGCTCACACTGTTTTCAATCACTAAAATCTAAATATCTCATTAAAAACTAATTCATAATGCCAGTTGTCAATTAGTTTTTTTCCCTTTATGTATCAGAAACTATTATGGGTCTATATGTGCGCGTATATTCGTGTGTTTGTGATTTAAAAAAATGTCTACGTCATTTAAAATTATCAGACGCATTGAAAGTATATATACATCTTGCAGGAGAATATCCTGTCCCTTATGAATTGATATCGAACATTTTCTATCTTTTATTTAGTTGCATTCTGCGACAAATAAAAAATTGGTTTTAATTTCCTAAAGAATGTCCTGGTTCAGCATACTAGTAATTTTCTTTGCTAATTAATGTAAACATTTATTATATAAATGTTCATTTATTTATCGCACCATTTGATTTTATATATAATTTAGGTGAATAACTTCAAAATATATAACTTCTCGAAATAATGCAATTCCTAAAATTAAAAACTAATCATTATGCATAAAAGTAAATGTATTGAATAGATTTAAAATCACGGGTAATTATTGTTTAAATTACGCACAGTTAACATATAAATTAACAAAATATTAAAGACACCGCTGCGATGTGTAGCAACAAAAAATACTAAACGAAAATAAACGCCATGTAGGCGAGAGCGTCTGGACTATTTCTGCCATATTTTATCATTAGAATAGCTCGCTAATGAAATTAATAAAGAGTATTTAGTAATTTCTTTAAGCTGTTTGACAAAATTTCCTATTATTGCCTTTATAAAAATATTAAATGTCTACCTCATTAAAGAATCATTAATTAAGAAAATGTTACATCGTTGCGGAACTAATTAAAGAATCTGTCGTATTTCTGGCCGTAAATGAACGAACTAATTGATGGAAACATTCATGATTTTAATTAAATAAACTGATAAGATGATATCAAACATCAAAGAATGACACCCCTTTTTTAAATTTATCTAATGAGGCGTGGAACGTAATAATCAAATTAATGCTATTTTTATGAATTAATTTTTTCTCTTATACTGATAAACGTATTTTGGTATAGATTGGTTATAATCTTTTGTACTATTATTGTATAAAATTACATTTTCTGTCTTGGGTTATTACGTGTATGTAATGGTCCAGTAACGTAATAGAATGAATGTTCTTTAATATATTATTATATTAAGCTATGCTAGTAAAGCAAAATTAGTCAAGTTAGTTTTATAACTATAATGAGCGATATTCGAGTATGTAATAAATTATTAAAATTATCAGAAATGAAAAAAAAAACTCTTCGAAGTACAATATTTTATTAATAATTGTTAAAATTATACTTCCTGCTTCTGTTATTAATGAAATGTAATTTTTGAATCTGGTGGAATTTTATTAAATTGAAATTTGGGATACTTGCAAAATTTACGAGTTTTGAAAAGGAAGTAATTTTTATCAAAATAGTGGAATAGCAGATTACTTTTTGAAGATTTATTACTCGAAGATTTCTAAATAATTGTGGATTAGAATAGTGTTAATCTAGGACCAAGAAAAGTCGCAAGTTTCACACCAGACAACTGAAAAGATGGATTATTGCTTTGAATGATCAATCTATGGTACTGAGTTTAACATTTATGGTTAAGAATATAGTTTAATAATTGATATATAATGGTCATTGTGTAGTTAATTGTAGTTATAATAATAGTCAATTGTAGTATCGAATAATAATATAAATTCAATAAAAATAAACTGCTGTTTTAGTAATAAATAATAAAATTATGAAAATATTTATATTCTTGTTAAAAATAATTCAAACTTCCTTCTTTTGTAGTACCGATTTTAAAAAATAAAATGTATAATATTTCATATAGAAGTTTTTTATCATAATTAAAGTGAAAATTTAAAAAGACATAATAATCAAATATTTTAAAACACAAAACTATACACTAATATATTAGTTTTATATTTTTTCACTGTATAAAAATATCTTCAAAATTAGGCCAGTTGTATGTATTGAGTTCCTTTTTCTAATAAATGTTTCCACGCGTACTTATTATTTATTTTGACTAAAACTTAATAATCGGATTTCTATAGGAGTTTAATTTGTTTGAATTGAAATAACGTTACATTTCTTATAAACTGTCAGATATGAGTATCAGATTTCGTAACTTTCAGCCATAATCAGTACATTATTGCACCCAAAGAATCTTCTCTTGTGATCCAGGGCTTGTTCTCTCAAATATTATGGAAATATTTCCAGCTAATAGTCTTTCTTTAATCAATCAGACTAAAAAAAGGACATGTACAGAAGTAATGAGATAGATGGTGCATATGTACAGATTTTCTTTGTTGGATTAGGATTTTTAACCCAATTTTGTTACTATTGTTTTATCTGAATGCCTCTGATAAAAGGAACTGAAATCTTATTCTTCTTTGCTAATTATGTATGCTATCTTATTTAATCTACAGGATTTACAATTTCTCTTACTTTTTATAGATACCCATTACAACAGCAAAAGTGCAGTCGATTTCTAAAAGACTTTTGTGAATGCAATACATATCTGTGGGAAGCTTGTTGTATAAATAATAGAGTGGAGATTTAGTCACATTTTGGTAGATAATGATGTGTTTGAGACTCTAAATCACCAAACATAATTTGGATTAATAGACGCTAAAGTACATTAAATTAAACTTGACATATATATTCTCGCATGCCATAGTTTGGAATTTGAAAAGTAAGGTTTCGAGCTCTGATATGTCACACTTATTATCTTATCATAATCATAAAAGTAGTCCCTAGAAGTCTATAATGTTGTCCTAGTGTAATATAAATTTATTAAACCAAATTAGATCAACAATATATTAATAATAGTTTTGCATGATTCCGTTAATTACAATACCTCAATTTAGTGCATTAAAGATAGAGATGAAATTCCAGAAAGCAACTAAAAAATTCGAATTGAAAATTATGTGTCAATTTTTGCTGCGGAAATATAGATTATTGTTGTACATTTTTTCTATTTTTATTTTATATATGCCGAAACATCAACGGAAAAAAGAACCTAACAACAGGAGAAAAAAATGCCAATAGCTTATATTGATAAAGTTACTTCCGCCGAACACATGTGTATGCGATTCGTGAACTTCTGTCCTTAGCAAATAGAATAAAGTAAATCAAATATTGACCTGGTGTTGAAAAAGGAAATACCTGTGGAGGAAAACAACCAAAATGTATTTGATTTTCTCGATATTTTTTTTCATTCTCCCACTTGCAGAAATACAAGGCAAACTTTTTTTGTTTGAAATCTAGCGGGTTCTGTAGGAAAGCCTGTAAAAATATATATATTTCAAAAGAAACTTAAATTCTGATGGCAAGCGTCGTAAGCCCCAAGGGCCAAAATGCGCTACATCGAAACACGAAGGAGTCTGGGGTTCCGACAGCTTTTATATCGAGTTCAAATTTCCCTACTTCTCCGGCGCGTTGCAAGTAAGATTATTCTAAAAAGGCTGTTTGGGAGGGGGCGTCAAACGTGCCTTTTTCTTCCTTTTACTTTGCTTTTTTATCAGTAATTTCAGTCCACGCCAAGTTTTATTCCAAAAAATATCTAAATGTTTGTTTCGTAAACTCGTATTTATGATAAAGAAAAGGAATAATATTAGTTTGAATCTATTTTTCGTTTTCGGGTAAGCTTCTATGGTTGTCACTGCGAAGCAAAAGTTATGTTTTTTTTTTCAGTCTAAAAGCAACTCTATATGTCGACGCTTTCGCTCAATGCCAATCAAAAAAATACTCCAGGGATTTTTTTCCCTCATAGCATAGAAACGGATAAATATTTAGTATTTTGTTTTGTTTTTCCCCGAAGGAATGAGAAAAAATTCCAAAGCATTTCTGAAACTGATAATATATTCATCGAATTCTTTTATAAAATTAGAAAAGGGTTATCAAATTCATAGTTGTGGTGGTTGTACACGCATTTGATTTTGTAGCACTAGTTTTGTACATTGAACTATTGGCACCAGCTTTGATCAATTCGACGACTGGTAACGAAATATCGATACTATAAAGAGAGTGGAAGTTGTTGGTAGGCAGTAATGGAAGTTATAAAAAGGAGAGAATATTAAAAAAGAGTAGGGAAGGCTATTGGATTAAAAGAAAGAACAAATAAATTACAAGAAAAATATATTGAAATCTTACATAAACTTGTACACTCTTATTTTAACTTAAGAAAAATCTAATATTATATTAGTTAATAACTTATTTTTGTGAATTATTATTTCATGATATGTGTGTGCGCATTGTATTGGTTGACTTAGTAGTATACTTAAGAAGAATGTATCTTATTGATTTCATTTCAGCTCTTCATTAATAATTAGAAAATTATTTCTTTTTATGTATGTTCATTTATTAGTAATAAACAAAAAATACAAGTTTCAGTTACGACTACAGCTTAAAAACTTTATTTTTTGAATTCTTGTTAGGTTTCCCCCACCCAAAAATTAGTTCCTTATATTGTTTTATAGTTTGCTAATTGACTAAATTAGGAAAAAATTGTATAGGAATTTCAAACTTCGAGTCCCGAAAATCTAAAGGATACTACAGTAAGGAAGTTCAACAAAAGAAAAATTTCGGATGTAGTATTTTAATCTCACTGCATAATTCAATACACATTTACATGTAATTATTTGTCCATTTGTAAAAATACAACAATATCTTTGTAATATGAAGCATTGACACCCTTTCTATTTAACTCATGTTTTTGCATAAAGATCATTCCAAGGCCTTTTAAGTTTTAATTTCTTATGGAAGTTTGCTTTAATATAAATATCAAACAAACTTATATTAAGAATCATACAATATTATTAAAAGAAAACTGTTCGGATATAAAATTTATTACAAATGTAGATAAAATACTGAGATTGTATTACTGCCAAATAATCTTTTGATATGAAGTGCCAAAAAGATATACACATATATATGTATGTTTGTATGTGAGTTCGTGTACGTGTTTATTCAAATAAAAAGGCTCGTTACCATAATCTTTAAACCTTAAATAAAATTCACATGTGTTTCTACGTTGTATCTCAATTAAAAAGTACGTTTATGTATTTCTGCAAATTTACAGTTTACGATACATATAATAAACTGACAATAGCAGCATTTGAGTCGTATGATCATTTAATGTTAAATTCTTAACATATTTAACTATATTTAACCCCATTGACATACACATAAACGACATGGAAATACAATATATCCATTCAAATTATAATTAATTTTTAAGCAAAGACTAATTCTTAATGGTTAATAAACATACCCTAGGTAAAGGGTGCTTAAACACGAACAATAAACCAAGCCGTAATTTGATCAGACTCTTCTTAAGTAAGAAATCAACTTACATGCACTATAACATTGTACACGACCCCTTCTACTTAAGAGGTCCTGAGGGTAATGAAAGTATAAGAGGATACTCAAAAGCACAGAAGATACTTCACAGAAGGGTCAATCTTCTTCAAGTATTCACAGTGATATTGTTAGAGAAGCAACTAGCGCTGAAGGACTTAATGTCTTTTTGCTCCAAGAACACAATTCTTTCATAATGCAGTTATTTTAAACAAAGCTTTATGGCATGACATAAAATGACACTTTCAACTTAGATTGCACGTACAACATAAACAATAATTACACGGTGCTTCATTTGAATTTTTAGTTCTCTTTTAACCATTTATCTTTTGTCTTTATTCATTCAAGTCTTTCATTATAATGGTGAAACGTATTATAAACGCAATAATTAATTAAAAATAAGTTCAACATTAGAGTAACAATGTTTACATCTCATTTATTCAGAATAATGCTTTCCATGTATTAACTCGTGCAAGAATAGGAAATTTAATGAAGTTTGGATGAAATTAAATTAACAACTTTCAGAGAAACTGCAGGAGAGCGGTGAAAAATAAGAATTGTGCCGAAATTATCTCGAAACTCAATTAGAGTGGCTGCAAAAAGTCTAATTTCTGTCATTTGAGGCGGAACTGTTCTCAAATTGTACCATTTACGGCAGTTTCAGGTCAATTATACGACACTTCTTGGAGAAAATGATAGCACAGTAGAGGACCACGTTCTCTAGTTAAAAACATTATATCAATAAAAGAATGTGTCGTTTATATTTCCGTGTCTCCAACTTTGGTAAGATAGTTTGACGTAAAGGAAAGTGGTTAGGAAACTGGTTATAAAATGGGAAAACTAAGTACAAAAGGCTTTCAAACTTTTATTATGTTTTCTTAATTCGGAGGAAAGTTTAATAAGGTACTTTCGCTTCAAATGGCTCGAAAGATATCCAAAACAGAAATTTGGCTTCGAACTTTTTTCATATTTTATAAATTGATTTTATAATTATTCTGAAATAGCTATGAATTTAATAAATAAAGACCTTTAGTTTTTAGTACTTTGAACATTTTTTATCTCACTAGACTCACATATTTGTGCTTCGTATTTCACAAGCTTACCTATTTATACATTTTCTATTAAATAATTTTATCCTTAAAAATATCGGGTCAATATAAAATTTAAATGTAAATGAATAACTCATATTACACGAAATTTTTCAGGGACTATAAACATTTAATACTATCATATATGTTTCTATAAGACAGAATCACACATAATACATAAATCATTCATTACTTTTAATTTGTGTATTAAAATATTAAAAACCTCTTTTTCATTGATTATTCTATAATTAACTTTATAGTAAAATAATGTATTTTGTTTCATTCAAAATATAAACAATTACAAGAAAGTTTATGTAATACCAATAAAGCGTCATCCATTAAGATGTATGACATTTAGCTTAGCTTTGAGTGGCCCCCGAATTCTCAGTGCATGTGTCACAAATACTACCTACCTTGGTAGTTGCCCAAGTACTTTGTTAGTAGTTAATTGCAAGTACGTATGAAAGCGAATAACGCAGTTCTTCTCAAAGTTTCAATACTCGCGACCCAATATTCAATCGTAATTTTCATCGCGCCCCCCTCATACAATAACAATACATTGAAATTCAATAATATTGTACTTTGATCTAAAACTACGATACGACCTTAACCTCTTAAGTACCATAAATATAAACGTATCTCTCAGTTCAAGCATTAATTTTTCCGGACGTATATATACGTCTTTCCGAAGTACGATCTTTTCTCTGCACTGTTATTCACAAAATTATTTCGAAGGCTTTGAACTACAATAAAAGGACCTTGACAATATGTTTGCGAAGGATTTACTTATTTCAAAGGATTTGCTTTTTTATTCCTCCCCTCTCCCAATACATCGCATACGTGCCTATGTAGAAAATGGATGGCATTGGAAGCAAATCGGGTAGCAATTAATTGGCAGAGGGATTATAATTATAAACTGTACAAATTTTTAAGATTAGCGCTAATTTTTGTATATAATTTTTTATATGACAAACCCATGGGATCACTGGTAATTATTAAACTTGTTCTTAACTTAGTACTGTTAAATTAATCATAAAATACACACTGTGCAGCACTGATACGTTTATAAGTGTAATATATGAGTCTTAATGTGTATTTTATTTTTTATTATGGCAGAGTGTATCTTGTTTCTTTCCTTTCAGTAAATTAATAATTTTTTGTTTTTGACTTTTCAATATGCTCGCGCCCCCCTCGAAGAGTTATCACGCCCCCAAGGGGGTCACATTCCACAGTTTGAGAAACGCGGAAGTAACGGCTGCACTTGAATTTTTCTTTATAAATGCGTATTATTTGTCGAAATTAAATACTTCTGTGGTGTTGAAACTGCCCATCACACATTCCTCTTTCGAGTTTCATTCAGGGAATTCTACAGTAGTAGCATAACAAGAAATTTTCAGGTATAATCAGTATAATGCATCCATGTTGACTCTTACATAACCAACAAAATATGAGAAATATGTGATAGTACTTAAACATTTATGATTTTTATTGCATATATATGTATATATATACAATATATTTAATATATATGTATGTATATATATGTATGTCCATATATATGTCTGTATGTATGTATATATGTATATATATTATATATATATATTATATATATATATATATATATATAAATTCATATAAATATATATATACAAAATAGTTATAAACCTAAGGTAACTAGTCAAGATAGTAAAAAGTATTAGCCACAGTAGCACTATATATATATATATATATATACAGTCGGTCTTCCATTTAACGAATCTCTTTTTCACGAATTTCTCTATTTTGAGAACTTTATCCTGGAACCAAGTACATTTTACGGTTTTCTTCGTAAAACAACCTCCAGATGGTGAAGGGCATTTTCTATTAAGCCAACTTTTTCTTTTTTTGTTCAGTTTTTTCTCTCTTTATTTTAAAAATATTTATGATTCATCGTATGATGAAACGAGGAAATCATTTGAAATTTGAACGTGAATTACTGTAAGAAGGAAATAAGTCTGGGGGGGGGGAATTGGTACATTGCAAAAATACGAGGCGCGTTATGAAAAAAAAAAACTTTTTCAAGCAAAATTTATACACTTTACCATCACTAAAATTTCAGGACGCATATACTAATATATGATTAAAATTACTGATTATTAGAAAATTGTATATTCAAAATTACTTATAGGCTTAAAATTAAAAGAAATGTCATTAGAATTCTTTAAATTTTTAATAAAAAAATAATTTTTTACAATTGCAAATACACTGTATTTCTGAACAATGTTTTTTTCCTCTTGCTTTTCCTTAGGGTATCTTTTTGTTGAGGAAGATATAAAAATAAATAGTTACTCATTTACAAAAAAAATGCATGAATAATTATTTTTATAATAAAATATAGTGTTTATGAATTTAAAATTTATTTTCGGGGTTTATAAAGTATATTCAAAGAAGAATCTCTATTTAATAATTTTTCTACATAACAAACTTTTTTCGGCATTTAGCGACTTCATTAAATTAAGATCCCATTGCATCTATATATATATATATATATACGTATATAAAGTGTGAATACACTCACTTCCAAAAGTTAAGCATGGAGAAGAAAATGCTAATTTCCGGAAGCCAATCAGAATTGAAGAGGATGCAATTCAATGCAGAAGTAGATGGAAGTATGCAAATATGTTAGGTAACAGCCAATCGTGCTTTCATGTCAAGAAATATGCAAAAAGGGCAGTCTTATAAGAAGCCAGCTTTATGAAGATTTACAGAATTTGATTGTAAGTGCTGGTAGAAGGTGTTTAAAACTTTCGTACAGTTTGTTTTCAAGACATGTGTGTTTCTTTGACTTCCAGAAAACGAATGGAAGATTGTGAGCGCTGGCGTGCTGTGGGGCGCATTGAAGCAGGACAGTCGATCACAGATGTTGCTCTTTTCTTCGGCGTTCATCATTCTGTAATTCCACGTTTATGGACACAATTCCAAACCACACAGACAGTTGTCCGAAAGCCCGTAGGCGGTCGCCCAAGGTTTACAACCCCCGCGGAAGATCGGTACATTGCTATTGTAGCCAAGCGGAATCGCAGAGCGACCTCCACACGTGTGACATCTATGGTTACAGTGTGCATTGGTAAGGCTATATCTGCAGCTACTGTACACAGAAGATTACATATGAATGGACTGTATGCCCGGGTACCTCGAGTTTGTGTTCCTCTATCCGTCCAATCAAGAGGGGCACGATTAAAGTGGTGCCGGGAATATGGCAATTGGAATGTGTCTGACTGGGGCAATGTCATGTTTAATGATGAGTCAAGATTTGCTCTGGAGCCAGATGACAAGCGTATAAGGATATGGCGCAAGCAAGGAACACGCAATCAGCCCCAGAACATCACAGAACATCACGCATTCCGAGGCGGAAGCGTTATGGTGTGGGCATTGATTTCATTAGGATACCGCACCGACCTGCACATCTTTAAACGGCTGTCCGGTATCGGTGATAAAGTCCTAGAACCCATTGTGAGATAGTAAGCTGCAGCAGTTGGCCCTACTTTTGTTTTAATGGACGATAATGCACGTCCCCATAGAGCTGACATCGTCGATGACTACCTGGAGAGTGAACTGGATTGCGCGTATGGCGTGGCCAGCATATTCGACCGAACTTAATCCCATTGAAAATCTTTGGGATGCTCTCGGCCGTGTTGTATCTTCACGTTTCCCACCTCTAGCCATTCTTATTGAGCTGGAAACTGCTCTACAAGAAGAATGGCGATGATTGCTTAATTCTGCGGTGGTTGACCACCTAATTGAAAGCATGGTCAGGTGTAAACTTTGCATACAGATGAGGGGGGAACACTTACCCTATTAATGTCCTTTTTTTCATTTTATGCTGTTTACTTTCACTTTATACATAATTCTGCTTAAGTTTCCAGTGTGACAGTATCTGATAACTTACTAAAATTTAATATTGTTTTCATTTCTGTATAATAATTGATTTTGTTTTATGTATAAATATATATGCTACTTTACTGCCAAATTTGGCTTCAATCAAAGCAGTATTTGTTGATATATTTTTGCATTTTACATCTTCGTGCTTAACTTTTGGAAGTGAGTGTACAAATATATAACAAATGTATAAATAAATCATATTTAAATTTCGAAATCCATGGTAAAATATAATCACTATATTGTGGTATAATAATTTAATGCTTGCGGTTTATGATTTTCTTTTGTAATTATGATTTTTTGATGTTTTAATATTTAAACTAGTCTGAAGTTCAATGACTAAATCGCAGTACTGAATTTATCAATTTAGAAGCAGTATTTCATATATAATACTTTTATCATTACATGAAACGCATATTCAAGCAAGTAGCATGTGCATTTTTAGGAATATTATAAAATAAACAGAATATTAGAATTACGTTAATACTTTAAAGGACAATGATCAAACTGTACAGCCAGAAATTGAAAGAAAGTGCACAAACAGCTCAATACAATGCTCATTTTTAGTGCCTTTGGTTATTACCATAATTGCTCTTGTTAAAATATTATTTAAGCCCCATATATACTACTTTTTAAACATCTTTTCCCAATCAAAAAAGCTCGTTCAAATCAATAAACTCTTTCAATAGTTTATATTAGATTACGTCTAAGCTCTATGTATGCTCATTGAGTAAAAGTGAGTTTATTAAAGGGTTTTTAAATTGGTTAACAAATTAAACTTCACATGTATTATTGTATCTTTCCGTATAGTTGGGTGCCTTTTTTTTTATCTATATGTTTGCTAAAAATATTATACGTGTGTTTGAAATCCTTTTCAACTCCTAACAGTATTCAGAAGCTTTTAAAAGATAACAAATAACACTAAAAATATGATGAAATATCATGATTTATACCGTGATGAAAGATGTTTGTCCACCACAGTTTACTGCATATATTCCCTAATGTCTAAGGTAATATAAGCAGTAAACTGTTTGAATAGGAAACTTAGGAAATATGACTAAGGGAAGCAGTCAACTTCCCTTAGTCATATTCACTAATTTCTCTAAAAACATTTTTGGTAACCAGTAAACACATGCTTATTTGTAAATGTTTGCTTCATCATTTCCGTTGATAAATGATAAACACTTCAATACATGCAATTAGTCTTCTTTGGGAGGAAACTTTACTACTAAATCATTACGCAAAATCTTATTTGGGCACATAGCTATTAATAATGCATTTACTTCAACATAAATTGAGTTGAAGCAAACGTTTAGCGAACATAATTTGCATCCCAATAATTATGTTTCCGCTTTCATAACTATTAAAAGAAATGATGAGGCAGACATTCTTAGTTTTCCTATGTTTGAAGGAAAGGGGGACAGCAAAATTTAGTAGTGAGGCTTATTAAATTGGTGCATACTACAATTATTCTTACTGTCCAAAAGCTTTTAGTGGTCTATGTGTGGAATCTTACAGGAGAAATTACTCCAAGGCAACAGAATTAACGGGAAATTAAAATGGAAGATGAAATTAAAATAGCCTTGGACATATTGAATTAGAATTGCAATGGAAGGCGAAACCGTCAGTCCAAATTAGATTTTTCTTCGATTTCTGGTTGAGTAATGAGGTAGAAGATGCTATTAGTATTCTAGCGAAATTATATTACCTAAATAATTGCGTTCCATTGGAATAGAAAAAGATTTTAGAGAACGTAATGCTTCAGTAGTTTAATACAGAGAGCATTCTCTAATTATATTACAGATATCTCTGAAGTTACTTTTATTGGAAAAAACTCATTTTGATGCAAGTTTATGTAAATGAACAGATATGACAGTTTTGGGGTTCTCAAAACTATAATGTTACTTTTTTCATTGATTGTTTAGTATGTAATGAAATCAAAAATCATATCAATGCAACGCCAGAAATAATATTTTAATTATTTATACAGTTTTCCCAAAATAACATGATATTTTTCTAAAGGTAATCGAAAGTTTTAAAATCAGCATAATTTTTTTCATACAATGAAAGTATTCAGAGAACTTATCCAGGTATTTCTTAATAATTAAACAAGCATTAAAGCTGTAAATAATTGTTTATTTTTTGCTGCTTCTTTATCTTATGACACTATATTTTACATTTTATTGTATGTACGCTAAAGCTTCTAATTTTATTTTGTTATCAAACTTTGTTAATTACCATTATTAGTTTGTCTTCAGGTTTAATCACATCCATCACATATTTTCATTATAATATAGGAAACTTCTTACTGAGATGTAGAACTATATTTTTAAATATACTTTCTTTTTTGCCCTTGCCACCATCAGTTGCCTTGCCACCATATTATAATAGCGTTACGCTAGATTTTACAGCGGAATTCCAACATAAATTGAAATAAGA
Organism: Trichonephila clavata; assembly: GCA_019973975.1. NCBI lineage: Eukaryota > Metazoa > Arthropoda > Arachnida > Araneae > Nephilidae > Trichonephila > Trichonephila clavata. The sequence goes on along the minus strand of BMAO01033201.1, from coordinate 271,844 downwards.
CAAGTGTTTCTTCATGCATTTGGATACATTACATCTGAAAGCTATTGCATTCTTTACATGTTTCATGCATTTTAAACTGCCTATAAGTTTAGTTAATCGATATATTTATCTGTTATAATACCGAGGTATAACTTTTAACATCCTTACTACAGAAACAATTATCATAAATAATCTTTCAATAATTTTACAAAATGTTACTGTCTTAATCTCTTTTCCCATTGTAGTTTTTAATATAAACCTTAACAAAACGCAGATTTCCATTCATTTTATAAGACTAACGTATATACTAGCATAATTTACCTCAAATAAAAGAAAACTCTATTCCTTAAATTAATACCAAGCTTTCTAAGAAAACGTATTTGGCAACGGACCATTCATTCTGTTTTCGACTAATATGCGTCCAGATACATTAACATATTATACTACCGAAAAGTAAATATGCTTTTGCTCGAAGGATAAAGTTTTCTTTGGAGTTAAATGTGGCACATTTCCAAAACAATTCCAACCTCAAGATAAAAATGCACTGAACTGAAAACAATGTTTTCAACGGTCCTGAAAAATAGCATTTAAAGTGAAGTTTATAAAGTATATATGTATATGTTTTGAAATTTTTTTATTTACATAGGTTTGCATAAGTTAAAGGACATACAAAAGATTCAAGAAACAATATAACCGGATAGATTATTTTTATGAAGAAAGAACGATCATATTTGATATTAAAAGATAAATGATTTTTTTTTCTAAAAACTCTCTCAATCAAAAACGATTTTAAGATTAATTTAATTACATGTCATTTAGGTTTTAGTTTATCAAATAATTATTCTTGTGATATTGGTAAATTATATTATTTATTATCAACGAAAAGTTCTCAATTTGTTATATTCTAGAACAATTTAGAAAGGGTTATAGTCACTGATTATAAAAAAAGCTACTGTATGAAATATTTTTCATGTCTTTACAGAACTGAGCGGAAAGATTAAAAACCATTATATTTTCCATGAAACATTTTAGTTTTGAAGCTTATATTTAAAATAATATAATTAACCATCTCATAGCTTCATTGGAAAAACTAATGTTTGAACAAGCTTATTAAATTACAAATTAATTTAAATGATAAAAGAAGAAAATGCACAAATATAGATCAAGATGATATAATATATAAAACATAGAATTAAATCCTTTTTTAAAATGGATATTATAATTCTTCCGCCTTATAAAATGACTCTAATTATGTATCAATGTTTTACATTTATATTTTAATAATTCAAATTTTATAATAATCTTCTTAATTTAACTTCTTAAAAAAGAAAAAACAAGATAATTTCCAGGTAGCAATGATTTGTATATTATGATTAGTTAAAATAATATGAAAAAACAATGCTCAATCTTCTTAAAGTATTTATTTTTATGTGAACTACAAAATTTTTGTTTAGCTTATTCTCTAAAAAGCAGTTATTTTTTATAAGAAATTTAGTTTATATTCCTCAAAAAAAAAAGTATGTATCCATAGATCTAAAGTACTACATACTTAATTATATCTTTAGTTATTATAACGTATTTCACCATGCAATATAATGAATAATTTTAATACCATAGTTTAACTTTTACGGAACAAAAAATGAAAAAAAAACAATTTTAAATCTATAATGTTTAACTAAACTAAATAACCAAAATTATTAACTTCTCGAAAAGAAATTTATTATATATCTGGAAATTTTTATTCAAAAAACTTCATATTTTCAGTTTAAGGCCATATATTAGTACAAAATAACGCATATTTTATGTTTAAAAATTTTAACTTTCAAAATTATAAAACAGCTAATTTTGCTGCATTTTTATACTTTTCAAATATATATATATATAAAAAGTCATAATTAAAACCCTTAAATTAACAATTTTCTGCAAGTTGCAATATTTGTATCTCGTTAAACAAATTCAGAAAATTAACAACTATGATTTCAAAATTTAAATTCAAAAAGTTCCTCTCGGTGAATTTCATGTAAAAACAATTCAAGTGCTCCTTAAGCTAAAATAAAAACGTTAATTTTTAAACGAGTAATGTACTATAATGACAATGGATAAGTTCATTTATTAATAAGTAGTTCATTATTTTTCCCTTAAGCTGAATCTGAAAGTTTTAATGTAAATTCAATTAGGAAACAACCGATTAAGCTTATTAGCTGGAGGACTGTTTTATTAATATAGCCAACATCATTAGGACCTCAAAATTAATGTCTCAAGCTAATTGAAACATAATAACCAATAAACTTAAGTTTTATAATTCACCTAACACAATCCAAGTTTCCAACCCAAAAAGAAAAACACGAAAACGAACACAAATTCGATATAAAGATCTCAAGAAGAACAAAGACGCCAACAACGAGTCATAATTAATTGTGAGTAATATCTCCGTCCTTAATAGAGAAAAAGGAAGATTCAATTTATCTTGCCATCAGCAACGCAATATTTAACTCGCGAAAGGTAATCGGTTTTCCCATCTTTTGAATTCTGAAAAGGTGGGTCTAAGCTATTTTTCTGTCTTTTTATTCAGATCACGCATCTTGAGCCTTCGGAAATGATAAATTGATCGTTATCCAGTTTAAAGATGGTATATTTTTTACTCTGTACTTCTAAATCACATTCACTACGAATCTTTGATGAAATTTTGTGAAATTTATAGACTACTAAGCTATTCCATAGCTTTATAATATCTCCATTTTTCATATTAAGAGCCCGTGTTCGCCAAGTGGATAGACTCTCTCTGATCAACTCTCTTAAGTCTCTCAAGGCTCTCTTCAATCTTAAAGCATTCATTTTCCACTCCTCGTATTTTAATAATATCACTTTTTAGATAACAATATTTTATCTTGCATTGACAGTTCTTGGTTACCCCAGTTAAAATCAATTGCATTTTGTTTTATAACTTATAAAGGCATTTTGTTAAATAAAAATATAGCATTTTAACATATGTCTACAATTTTTTTTCAGATTAAGTAATACTTGCTTGCTAATAAATGGATGAAATAAAAAAAAGATTACACGAATGTGTGTTAGTGAAAATTAATATTGATAAAAAGCTCATTTATTAGGAATGTTATGTTTTATCTAAAAATAATAGTGAGTAGCTATTACTTCTACCTACAATATTTCCATAAATGTTTTGGTTAAGAGTTACCAAACTTTAATTAACTTCGACCCCTTTTAAAAGAATAATTTTTTAGAGAACCCTTCCTTTTTTCTCTATAACATATAACATGCCATTTAATCATATTACTAATAATTGTTCAAAAACTTTGAAGATAACTTCTTAACTAAAAGTGCTACCCATTCTTCTGGTAGACTACGTTTGTAACAAATAACCTTGTACTCTCTCCCCCAATACGGGAAATGAAAAGTGGGACTCAGTACCTTCGTAGGACTTTGGGTGCTAGATATTAGAATACTTTTTTCTCAAAAATATTTTTGCGTGTAGTATTTTTAGAACAATTTTAGTCTGAGAGACGAATGGGTATCTGTAATTTTTGAGATTGAGAACATGTCTTAGTTTTTTTCTGAGTTTTCAGGACGATGTCAGAACTTTTTCATGGAGAAAACTTTTGGGGTAAACCAGAGGCTATCCGTGAATTAATATAAAACTTAATTTATGATGAAAAATTTATTTATGAGGATGAATCGGAAAAAATGTAGACTCCTATCGTCTTACTTCGTTGAAGAGTTAGCAAGACGTATTCAAGGGTCTAATCGAAACATTACAACGGATAATTGGTTTACTTAGATACCTTTTCATGACAAACTTTTGAAGATTCCAATGAATTTTACAGTTGTCGGAACTATTTGGAGAAATAAACGAAAAATTCCTCCTGAAATCTTAGAATTACGATCTCGAAGTGTAGTGACATTTATGTATTGTTTTGACCAAGCTAAAACTCTTTGATCGTAAAAAATATTTTGTTCTTCTATCTACATTCCATGAAAAACCGAATATAGATGAAGAAAGCAGAAAAGCGGAAACAACTGAATTTTACAATGCAACAAAAGGAGCCGTAGACATATTGGATCAGATGTATAACAACATGTCATGCAGTAAAAAAACACGTCTTTCGCCTTTTTGCGTACTTTGAGACATGATAAATATTTGTTTAGAGAATGCACATGTTATATATGTGCATAATATGGCTCAAAAATCTGAAAAAAGCATTATCTAGAAGAAAGTTTGTGATAAAGCTAAGTTAAGATCTGATTTAGCCATGGATGAAAAAATGTCTAAATGTATCAACTTTTACCCGATCAACAAGGACAATTACCTGTGAACTTTTGAAATTGAAACACATAACTGAACTACCTGAAAAATGGGAAACTAAAGAAAGGAAATTTTGTCCTTTTTGCCCATTTAAGTTGTGTAAAAAGATTCGAAAATCTAGGATCATGCTGATATGTGTAAAGATTGCTTTAAAAATAAATAAATTTTACTTTCTTGCTTATGAAGATTGGATGTCATGAAATCATCTGCAGGTAGCATAATTTTTGTTATTTACTTTTAAATTATGTTTCAACCATGCCAAAACTCATGTCGTCTGGGAGACGAATGGCTACCATTCCCTTAAGTTTTTCAATGGGTAGCACATTCTAGGGTTAACGAAAAATGAGGGGAAAAAAACGTGTTTTAATAGATTTATGTTTTTTTATTTTCCATACTATGCATCCATCTTTAGATATGTAGATCACACATCCATCGTCAAAAGTACATTATATCTATACATATTTCTTAAGAAAAACATATATTAGTATTTACTAATCACTCCTAATATACCTCTAGACTAGGAGTCGGCAACCTATGACACGCGTGCCACATGTGGCACACGGTACAGTTCTCAGTGGCACTCTACACTACTCCACAAATTTGTCGATTACGGATAAATTTGCAATGGACCTCATGAGACAAGCATCTTCAGAATTATGGAAATTTATGGAACAACGAAAAAATCTAAAAGATAAGTTTACAGCTGTTTTGTAAATTATTGAATGTCACTGATGGAGAGATTTATTTGTTTGAAGAGAGAAAATTGTGCATGTACTCTGCTTTCCGCTTTGGGTTCTGCATATCTAAGTATAAAATCCTTTCTCGTATGAAAAACATTTCGAGTACTCAAAGAAACTGTTTAACAACTGAATGCTCATAATTGCGTAAAATTGAAAATCACAAATTATATCCCTGGTATTGAGATATAAAATTAGAGCGGTGCACAAGCACTAGGTTCGCATTAAAATTTTTATTAAACTATAATGAAGGGAAACACTTATATTCTATGTTATCTATTTCTTATTTTAATAAATATGTTTAAAAATGCATAATATATGTACAATTTCAATTTTTTATTTTTCTTGAGGAAACAGCTATATTTTATGTGGTTCATATTTATGATCAGAAATATCTTAAAATGATGCAAAATTAATATACAATAAGACTGAAAATCTATATTATTGGCCTCTAATTTCTAACTCTGCATACATTATCGCTGGAATCGAATTGTTTTAAAAATGTCCTACTATGTGGCACACTGAATCATATTGGTAGATTGGTTTGGCACGCCATAGCTAAAAGGTTGCCGGACCCTGCTCTAGACTATTACAGACCATTTTCTACTTTAAATGGGCCCCAAAACGGTTCACATGAATTTCACTAAAAGTCCCTGGTTTAAACTCATAAGCTATTTCATAGTTACATAATGCTCCAATCTTAAAATGAAAAATAATTTTTTCTTATTAATAGCTCTGTATTCAAATTGAAAAAGTGCTTACCTAGCTGGCTTAAGTTTATGTAAAATTTCTTGAGTTTTACGCATCATCAATTTTTCTCTATCCTCATCTTTCCATAATTTCACGTTTTAGATAATATTTTGTTTTAGTTCTAGCTTACTTCTAGTAAAATTAGTAACAATTAAGTCTTTAAAGAATTTTGCTTAGTAGCAGAATTATCAATAAATGTGTTTCAATTCAAAATGATCAAAATTTACTTTGGGGAAAAGAAGTGAAAATAGCTGATTATCATAATGAATTAGGTTTGATAAAAATATAATTAAACTATGCCATATTTCCTATAAGAGTAATTTTAGATATATATTACATGTTTCTATGAAATTCAGGTATTTATTATTTACAATTAAACCCCGCCATATTTCCTATAAAAGTAATTTAGGTATTTATTACTTGCTTCTATAAACTTCATAAGCTTCATAAGCTAATAAATTATTTTGTAGCTCTAGAAGAATTTTTCATACCATAAACCTTTGCCCTCCAAAAAAGCTAGACTTTTTCCCACTCGATTCCTAAACACAATCTTCAGTCTCCCATCATATTTTTTGATGCATTTTAATAATTTAACTTTTCTTAAAAAAAAAAGAATACTTTATTTTCCTTTGACATTTTAGCTTATCTAGTTTAAAATCGACATCAGCTTATTCTTTAAATTTTAAAGAACTAATGTAGTCCCTTAAATAAAAAAGAAAAACTGTTTCACTTCGAATTGAAAGCACGAGAGATTTCTTCGTGAATTAAAAGACAAGAAAAGGAAAGAGTTTCTTTGCGAATTTGAGTTGAAATCTGATTTAATGGAAGAAATTTTTATATTAAACAATACACTGTTTTTCCTTTAGGAATAATTTTAAGATATCATTCATTCTAATTTTTGTTATTGTAGCATTTAGATAAATTTAAATTATTAAGAAAAAATTAAATTAACTCCGCATTTTTAATTTAAAAAATATTTTTTAGGAATACTTCATGAAAAATTGTTGCTAAAATTCTAAAAGCAAAAGTAATACGTAATATTTTAATACATTTCGTTAGACATAATTTACAAATTGTTAATATTCTAATTTTTCGATAATGTGTAAGTTACTTTTAATAATTAAAATATCGTTATGTTAATAGCTCAAAAGTTAAGCAAACTAGTTTTTAATATTTTGAATTATTTATTATTAAAAATAAGAAATTAAATTAGTTTTATGATAATGAACTCTAAATAATTTTATTCTTTAATGATGTGCAAATTGATTTTAAAATAGCAATAGCCTTATAATAATAATTTAAATCTCCATACAGCAGACAAAAGAAGCATCAAAAATTAGTTTATATATTATTTTCTGGGGGATGTTAACAAAAATACCTTTGGCATACTAAAGTTAGTGGTACGATTTACACATTGCCTTCAAATTAACATTAGATTGTACCAATAATTAAAATTAAAGTCCTTTTCAAGAAGATATTTAACATTAATTAATTTTTTGGAACTGTTTAAAATCCCTCAAGAATTTAATAACAATTAATCAGAATAAACTGAGATGTATGAGATTGCGAGATATAATTTCCAAATGAAAACCTAATTAAATAATTCAAAGAATTGATGATAAAAATATCATTTCATGACTTTTATTTTAGTTAATACTGTATGATAAAAGATTACAAAAACAAATCTTCTCCTAAGGAAAATTTACTAATAATAGTTGATTGGTACTAATTGAAATATTTCTAAACATAGTTACGAGATGCAAAATTTAAAAGACTTGCCCTTCTTTAGTAATTTAATTATTTTGAGACAATTTTATTTTTATGTTTAACCTGTATTAATGGTAAATATTTGTTATTACTCAAAGTAAAAACATTTTTTTTTAATCTTTCGCTTATTTTTAAGGAATTATATGTTTTTATTAATTACATCCCATACTTCAGTGACTTCCTCAAATTAAAACTCAACAGTCTTTGGATACAAATTTTTAAAAGTATTTATTTTGTTCCTTTTTACTCCACCTACTCGGTCATTAAAGTTTATCATTATGAAGTACCATAATTAGTATAGTTTTTCATAAATAAATGAATTTGTATGAATTATTTTTCCTCAGAGCACCTTCCTAGAGTTTTTTTAAGTCTACATTCAACTTATGTGCTTATTTTTGAAACTTTAAATCTTTAAATGTGTGTGTGCGTGTGTTTACGTGTGTGTGTGCGTGTGTATGCGTGTGTGTGCGTGTGCATGTGTATGCGTGTGTATGCATGTGTATGCGTGTGTGTAATAACATCGTAAATGAGTCGGGAACCAAATATGAAATCTAAATAAATAATTCAGCATATGTAAACAAATATTATGTTTTGATGAAAAACTGCAACTAATTTTTTTTTATAAAAAATATGATATATAAAGAAAAGAATTTTTAATTTAAAATAAATTTTATATCAAACGAAATAAAGTTTATATATTATGTAAAATTATAAGTTATAAGAAGAGAAAGAGAAAAATATTCTCATTGTTTTATATAATAAATAGTACTTAGGAATGGATTCGAATCACAAAACAAATGCAAATATTTATACAATGTAGTTCAAGGCAGCAAAAACGTGTATACTATTTCGATTTCCCAGACAATTCAAAGAAAACATGAAGCTGAGGGAAAAGGCAATTCTGCAAAAAAGAAATTTATTGTTGACCCTTAAGCAATTCAAAGATGGGAAAGTCGCGTCCACTAAACGTTGGTTTAACCTCCTTGAATCCAATGCCAATGAGCCGAAAAAATAGTGGCAGAAACAGATGGCAAATCTTGTAATAGACTCATTTCTGTTTGCTTCGAAGGCAAAGACTTCCAGAAGAAATTACAGAGACATTTTTTCTCATTTAGAACACTGCAGCAGTCAATTACATATTCTTGCTCTCTAAAGATGAAGTAAGTAATTTTTATTATAAGGAACTCCAAACTTACGAATAATATTAAGTTGTTAATATATTTGTACATTTGTCTCAAATGTTCCTTACCTTATTTAATTCTAAACATTAAAATTATCAGTCGTTAGAGGTTCATTTTCTAATAAAGGTGTAAGAAGATTAATTTAATTAAAATTACATATATTGTGTTAAGTACATTGTGTTTAATTTTTTGCATCTTCTAATGCAAATTAAAAATATTTCTAACATGTGTACTACATTTTTTATAACTTAAAACAATATAGAAATGTCAAAATTTTGGTAAAAAATAACATGATATTATTTTGCTTTTGTAAAAATTCTGCAGTTATTGAAATATTTAATTGTCAAAATTAGAAAAGCTGGTAAAAAGTAAAATTCAATTTCTATAAATGATTGATTAACTTTTTATTTAAATATTGCACTTTGCGATTGAGCTTGGACTATTTTAACAGAAAAATAAAATCTGAGAATTGTACATACATAAAGAAAAAGAAAGAGAAGGATACATTTAATAGTCCTTGATAATATTCTTGTGTTTCTCTAATAATTCCCCCAAAGTTTTGAAAGTGGATTGTATTTCCATTGTTTAATTTATCTGTTCTTTTACTGTCTATCTTAAGCTCATTTTTAGAATGTCGTAAGTTTATTTAACTCAAAACTTCTATCACAATATGTATGAATACAAATATTTCAAAAATAGGGAACAGTTCTCATTAAGAATTCAACAGAAAGTGATTATTAAAGATGAATATTTAGAACATTAAATGAAAATGAAGAAAATAAGGAAGAACTCTTATTTTATTCGCCATTGAACTGAAAGGATTGATTTCTTTTAACAGTAATTTTTGTTATCATGAAAGCAATGCAGTTCAGAAAGAGTTTCATTTATGGGATGCATATTAGTTTAAACAAAAATATCCTTTTTAATCTTATGATAAGATTTTGCAATTGATTTCAATGTTGAAACCAAATTAAGTGTCTCAGGAATTTCTGCTTTTTAAATTGCTTCTTATCATTTACAAATACAATACAGAATTTATTTAAAAACACCTTAGAAAAAATTACAAATTACGTAGAGGATCAAATAAATTGTTATTGTGTTATTTTATTAGACAAAATATTCCCTCGGTGTTTCAATCTATTTGGTGTTTAAATTATTTAAATTTAAAGGGTTTTATTCACACTTATGTACAGCATTCTTAAAAGGCATTTATTTCGTTTAGGAATAAAGTAACTACATTAATAAGAAAGGAAACATTTATATATAGAACCCGTGTAGATCAAATTTTCAGATTTTAAACTTATTTGAGAAATAAATAGTCTTTGATACTGTCTTTTTCAACTATTTCCAGATTAAGGAGAATTACTGCTTGTTATATGAAATTAAACATATAAGTCCACACGTCCTTTGGAATGGATGTTGGGAAATGAAGGTTAAATTCTAGTGTCGCTTTCATCTTTGACGATGATTCAAAATTACGAATCTTACCAAACTAGTTATTACAATCTCCATTAGCTACTATAACCTTTATAGCTACAAGTGCAATATTAGCTTAAATTCAGCCGAATCGAAATCGATTCTAGTTTTATGATGTACTTAAGTCTCGTATATGTTTTTGTTAATGTCATTCTGCCCTATTTCAAATTATACTCTAATTTCCATTTATCTTATTAAATTGTTAAATTTCAGATTATAAGGCAGCACAGCCAAGTTGTACAAATGTTTCATTCTTGGAAAATGTATTTATATTTGCTAAGATCAAGAGTTGCGTAGATTATTTGTTTCTTTTAAGGGTGACATATAAGGGAAGATAAACCATATAAAAAATGTGCATAAAAATTTTAGCAATTATTCATCATTTAATTTATTTTATCAGTTATTAATATGGGAATTTTAGTGTACAAAGAAATTAGTTTAACGAATAAATTTGACATAGTTTCAGCAACGCTGCGACATTTTCCTTGCCTCAAAGCGTAATAATCTTTAAGTTTAAGTTTCATAAGTAAGAAGTTTTCATTTTTTGATTTGTCAATATTCATCGAATAGGAAAATGTTCTTAGTTTATGTAAATAAACATTGAATCCAAGAGGCTTGCATTGCAGTACTTAAAATCTTAAGAGTTGCTAGTAGTATATATTTTTAGTATATATATATATATATACTTGGCTAACTCATATTAATACTTTTATGAATGTAAATGTATTATGAATAATGTTTATTACATTTTTAAATATGTAGATGATCTAATTGTATTTGGTAAAAACAATAATTTTAATCCCAGTATTACATTTTATCCTGATTACTTAAACCTAGTTAAGATTAATAGTAATCCAGTTAAAACTAATTACTTGGATGTATCATTGTTTATTAAAGATTATAAATTACATAGTAATATTTATGATAAAAGAGTTTGTTTTAATATCAAAATTATTAAAGTGCCATACTGGAATTCCAACTTATCCATTTCTATATATAGAAATATTGTTTTTAGCTATATTTATCGTAATAATGTATTAGTTAGCGATAAATCTAATATATATTTAAATTTTAATAATTTTATTAACTAATATATTGAACATGGATATCCTGCTAAAATTTTCTATACAATTATATTTCTAATAGTTCTCAGTGAAATGACAATATATAATAATATAGCAATTTTTTAATTAGTTTTACAATTAATCGAAAGATGGCGCTATATGTTTAAATAATCAATAATACTATATTTTAGTTAAAATCATTTTGAAGGTCTCTATGGTTTTCTTTTTTTTCTATATATTTTTATAAATTTTATATCAATATTTTAAGGTTCTAAATCTATATATATAGACCTAATGTTATTTTATCATATTTTACTATTTTTAAGCGGTACTGTTATACGCTTCTTTCTATTGAGCGAGAAACAAGATATCATGCTGTACACACGTACAAGTTTATCATCTAGTTTTTTGCATCGATTTTAACATATCTTTGTAATTAATAGAAGATTATAATACTATCGTTTTAAATTAATAGATTGTGTTGTTTCTCTTGATATTCCTTACTTTCCCTACGGCCCAGAGTATTGGCAAATACAGGTGAAGATTGGTTTGGCCGTAATACTTTGTTTAAACCTGCAATCTGGTTCCTAAGGCCAGGAGTTTGCTGTGGCTGATATATGTATATATATATATATATATATATATATATATATATATATATATATACTTTCCACTATCTTGACTAGTTATCTTAGGTTTATAACTATTTTATATATATTTATGAATTATATATATATAATTATATATATATATATATATATAATTTTGCAAGCATACAAAAGGGCTAAGTATCCAGAAAGTGTCGCTAAATAAACCTATTAATAATTTCGGCTTTTGAAAATCATAAAAAATATAATATTTGAAATTGATATTAAATTACTAATTTTTAGCATATACGAGTATAGTCTAAGAACTGGCATTTAAGGCTTCATAAAATTTTTATAATAAAAAATGTTTGCAATTTCTCAGCTTCAAATAAGTTTGAAATAAATTAATTTATAAAAAAAATATAATTTAATGTAAGAGACGATGACGATGGTTTCCGAGTTGCCAGGAAAGTGCTGCACATGTAATTAGGTCACGATATTCCTTTTTCGTAGAAATATAAATTCAATGTCATGTGATTTTTTTTTATTGGCTCACTTAGAAATGAACAAGCACTTATTCCATTTTATATATTCTACTTTGTCAACGAGGGCACGTTCTTTTCCTGGAATTAGCTTATGCCAATATGTTAAGAACGGATACTTTATCTAGTTTTGTATATTCCCATTTCAAATATAGTCGAATAGAGAGGACGGGGAAAAGAAAAATAAGTCAAATTTTAATAATGATCAGAAGATATACTACTTTCTGTATTCACTGGAAATGACTTTGCTTGGGAAATGTAGGATCTGAATTTATGTTTAGTTCATGAATCAGATAAATTGCATCTAGCACTTAATCTCTCAATCTATTTAGTTAATTATTACTTCCCTCATCTTGTAACATGCTTTACTTATACCTCTTGAGATGAAAATTTGTGTAATACAGTTTAAGTAAAATAAATAATTTATTTATCAATCTGACTGGTGAGTGTTAGACTACTCGAGTCTCGGACACCCTGAAGCTAAGAAAACGGATGCATGAATCTTGTTATATTTAATACTTATTAAAATTCAACAAATTTGTGCGTCAGTTGGATTGGGAAGTATTCAGAAAAGTAAAAGTAAAAGCCATGCGCAGTTATTTGTCATTATAATACAAATTTTAAAATCTCTTAGAATTCCATATATATCCTAAAAACATTCACTACGATTTAATCTGTAAGAAACGTCTCTGCTCTTAATTGTAAATTAAACTAAAATTTTTCAGAATCAAATAAATTCAATAATTACTTTTAAAATGTGATTTTCATTTATTAGGTTCATAAAATAATTGTATTCACTACCATAAATCAAACATAAACAATAAGTAGAATTATTAATCAAGAATAAATACTCTTTTTCCTCATAACGTACATTCCACGTGAGTTGATAAATATCATTTGCTATCTTTCAACAAAAAAAAGTCATTTTTAAATTTATTTTTCAGTAAAATAAATTCAAAAAACAGATTTCATGAACTGATTTCAATACCTTTCTTTTTCTCTTTAAAAAAAAACTTGACTAATTTGATTTTGTCTTCTTAATTGGGGACAAATTTTATATCTGGTAATTGAAAGTAAAAACATTTATTTTTTTCTCTAAAGAATTGCCCCTTTAAAATAATTCGACTACTCTAAAGGTCTGGTAGTACAATACAAGAATTTCATTTTCTTTTAGATTTATTAAGGAATTTTCAGCCTAAAATTGTTTCTCGTTTGTTGAATTATGTCTTAAATTTAAAAGTTACTTCCTATAGCTTTCAGTGTCTTGAATGTATCCCGTAGTTGACATTATGAATAGATAGAAAAATAACTTTAATGATTAATACTGTAAAACGTACTGATGATTTTCACAGTAATTTCGTACTATTTTAAAAATTTTTTTAAAAATTATTCCTATTTTCTGTTTGCAAACAAAATGTCTTTGATTCTTATGTAATATGTATAAGGCACTTATTTTATTGCAATAAAATTCAGTAAAAATATTCCGGACCACATTCTTTATACAAGTAATTTGAACATCAAATCGAAAAAGTGTGTATTATATTCATTGATAGAAAATTAATTCAAATACTACTTTTTTAAAGTTATTCATCAATTAATATCCTTTAATACAACTTACTTACTCCTCAATGCATTTAATACTCCTTTATGCCCGCGTGCTGAAAGGAAAATGTATTCAAAAATTATTCCTTTTTATTTAAAATCCAGGATTATGAACACTGGTTAAGATTTCGAAATATTTATTTCGGGAATGGCTATGTTGAGATTAGTGTTCTATTTCTAATATTTCATCGCAGGGCGAAACATTAATTAATGCCATGCTTTCAGGTGAACTTGGTATCAAAATCCTCTCTTGATGAAGATTTTAAGAGATGAGATAATCACATTGTTTTTTTTTTCAATCTCCTTCATGTGGAACCAATGCAAGAATTTTTAATCAACTTAAATTTTATAAATTATTCAGTGGCAAGTATTGATAAATATGTAATGTCATATTTTTTAATGCTTATATAGATTTAATTTCTTTTTTATTTATTCGTTGTACGTAGTTTTAATAAGTATAATCCTCTCAACTTTTTGTTAGGCAGGTCCCATGAAGACAATGATTAGGGAATCAAATATTTTTTGCTGTAGTATTTACTCAGTAAGTAGCGCATTAGTTTGAAGTCTCGTAAAACGATTATGTGAAATAATTTACTATCGATTTTAGATTTACGTTACAAAAATAAAAATAAATATTTAATTAAGCGGTTTATAAACCATTAGCAAAGAAAAAAGTCTGCAATTTTTAACAAATGTTCAATAGAATGGGAAGAAATGAATTGAATATAATCACTAAACACATTTTTTTTTATTATTTCTCAACCAGCATAAGATTTGTATCGGTGTACCTACATTCGAAACAACTCAAATACATTTGCAACCTAATTTTCCAAAACCTTCATTAAAACCTCATTAATCATTCTTACATCAACTTTAATTCCCCTTTAATTCATTTGAAATTAATTAAGCCGATACTCTGCAAGAGAAATTACAGAATTATTAAATAAACGTTAAAGTTTTATTTTATGTATGCGAATACTTAGTAAAACCAATACAACATTTACACCGCTAAGAAAACGGTATTTTCTATCACTCTTTTTAAGAAATATGCTTCTCCTCCTACGTAATTTGTTTGTTATAAATGTTATTTTTTCTCCAATAAATCAAAATTCTTTTATATCAGTTCGATACTCGTTACATTTACCACAAGCGGAAAGGAGCTGACGCATAATAAATCACAAGAAGATTTTATTCAGAAATATAGAACGTTTGAAAAATTATGAAATTAGGGCCCAATCATAAAGTAAAACAAAATGACAATTTGACTAATGGATAAAAGAGCAGGATGAGAGAAAAATGAGGAAGGGTGCTAAACACGCTTGAATATTCGGCTCTTGAGTTAGAAGTAAGATTGTAATTTATTGTTATCCTCTAGTATTCTTGATGTCCTAAGGTATGATGAAGTTTGTTCGAAGACAACCCGTTCTCGTTTATAGGGCTCTTGGTTTCCCAAAATTTGTCAAAATCTGTTGAGAGTGGAAAAGTTTTCCTGACATTTACAGGGCATCATTTATTAAAAGTACTCTTGTCGTAATCTTATAAATTTTAATGTGTCAATAATGTTGAATCGTGCAGTTGACAGTTCCGCATTGAATAAAATGAATTATTTATATCAAATATAGTTATTAAAGGTGAATTAAAAGGACGGGAAGTATGCATTTAGAATGATAGACAAAATTTAGTGACTGAAGAGTCTAGATCAGGGGAACTCAACGTTCTTTTCTGCCGGGCTGCATACATGTGTTAGTTATTTCACGCGGGCCGCATACATATGATAGGTATTTCCCGCGGGACGCAACATGCGAATTAATGGAGGGGGTGTGGGGAGAGAAATGTTTTAAGTGAGAGAATATTAACGTCTCACTGCTCAGCTACACGAGGGCGTTTGGGTCGGACCTCGTAATTTTGAACCATGGTCAAGTGCCGAGGACGACACTTGAGTTTGTACCCCTCTCCTAACTACCACACCACACCAACGGGAGGACGTTTGAGCTCTCGACAGATTTAACGTGCATCTCTCCCCTACATGGCGGGTCTTCAGTGATACTGGGCTGGAACTCATGACATGCCAGCCATGATCGATACCTTGACCACTTGGCTACCACGGCCTGGAAATACTTTAAGACCAAGATAGCAACGAAAATTTAAAATGTGAAAATTGTCAAAGTATGAAAACACCCATTTTGCTTTTTTAACTATTATTTTTTATTTTTGTCACTAAATTTTTCTAAATTGGAAACATTTAAGAATCACTCTTTCACAATTTCTGCATCAGTAAATGGTTTCATATTAATACCAATAATATAACAAATTTCATGGGGTGCCTTTGTTACCGCTGTGACATTAACAATAGCAAAACACTTTTTTGCTATTGTAAAGATTATTCAAGAAAGCCTATTTATCCCCCCTTGAAAGACATCTTCGAGAAGTGTCATTGAATGATTCCTGTTTATGGGTATTTTTAAATACAACTTTTTCGGGACAAATCAAACAATTACTGAACCATGGCTTTTTGTTACAACAAAATAGTCATCTTCCAAATTGTCTTGAAACAATCTATTTTCTTCGTATATTTTTCGTTTGCAAGATATGAAAGATAATAAAAAATTAATTATACTCATAAAATGGACACTATTACACTGTTGTCTATTATCGTTAATCGGAAAGGAAAAAATATCAATTCTTTCCCATACAACATCGACAGAAAAAAGCAAAATTGATATATTTGATTTTTAACGAAGAATTCCTCATCAAATTTTCTGAAATAAATGAATTTCTCAGAGCAATGGGCCATGACCGGGCCACTTAAAAAGTCCCGGTGTGCCGCAGGTTGAGTATCGTTGGTGTAGACTAACTTTTGTAGAAATATATCAATTACATTAAGGATATAAATATATTTTAAAAAAAAGAGGACATTTACACTTAGGATATAAATAGTTAAAACATTGAGCATGTTTTTATTAAATAAAAGAATAAAACACCAAATTAAACCATTGTAAAAGTAATCTTTTTTAAACATTTTTTTTTTAATTTCTGCGACTCTGGTTCTTAACTAGATTTATTTCCTTCAATTTAAATCTTTAATCCAAGTTAGCATAAATAATTTGGTTTCTGTACTCTCACTTATTGAAATTCTTATCAATTTTCTTTAAATCTTATAAATAAATATACATGCTTGAAGATATGCGGATGCTACTTTTCTTTCTCTTCTTATATGGTGAATAAAATACTTCTTAAATAATTTAAGTTCATAAAGAATATCATGTGAATAAAATCATTCATAAATGATGTTAAGATTAGTATCACTTTCAATTTTACGTCATAATCACGTACAAATACACTGATAGCCCAGTTTGTTGATTCCCAAGATGCGATTGAAAATTTAGTTCGATCTTTAGATACATGTCGAATTTCAGAACATAATTCGTATCAAATTTTACTTGCTTTTAAAATGTGACATAAAAGTTTTGTATAGGATGAATTGTAATCATCGTCAATTGTACGAAGTTTACTGTCTGCGTGTTTTTAGTATGGAATAATATAATTAAACAAGTATATATTAACCTGGAAACAGGGGGAAAAATTCACTTAACTGCAATTGTAATTCATGCAGAGTGTTTAATATACAGCATTGTTTACATATTATATCAAATGTTTGATATAAATTCCTGTTTGGATAAAGTTATTGTCTAACTAATATGAGTTTATTTTATATCTTAACTGTTCCCACATACAAAAAATTTATAATTTATGTTAAATTTAAAATGATGTAGCTAATTTAGAGAATTTTAAAAAGATGCAACATATTCTTTTCAACCGTGTTATCACTCTGTTTGGGGGAATAGCTTCAAATGTATTGTCAAATAAAACACTAAAAATTCTTTTTTCAGTAAGAATTAAGTTTAATAAAAAGTAATGGAAAAATTGATCAAAAAATTCCGTAAAATTTTATCAAATTTAAACTATAAAATGTTATGAAATAAACTTAAGAAACGTCCTATTTAATTCTTCATAAACTTAATTTTTCTGTTTTTAAGTGATGTTTCAAAGATATTTTTGTGCAATGTTTCATATTTCTGTGTTTCATTACTCTAATACTTGAGATCATAAGGGTTCAGTTGTTCAATATATGTTTTGAACAACTAAATATATAAAACAATCAGATGCATTTCTTAGAAAAAATTTATTATCTTCGCAGCCATATTAAGTTATAAATCATGTTTACTTTCATTTGTGATATAGTTTTTTTTATTCAGATATTAATTCTAAATACAGTTTTAATGATCAACTGGTAGCTCATTTCCCTAAACTTAGCACCACAAAAGAACTAAAATTAAATTTAATGAAACTTACAGCAAGTTTCAATATTAATAAGTGGGATTTTCGTTGGAAATGCGCTTTAGATATTTCACAATCCCTTTGTCACTACCTTATTCTAAGGGACTGCAGTAGCCCTTTTTATACCATAAAAGTGTTCTGCAATTTTTCAGAATTATTTTATTTCAAAAATTAGACAGTCAGTGTCTATGTTCTGAAAAATTAGGGATGCTTCAAAAAAAAAATTCGCATCCTATTTGTTTTCTTTTCTAATTGAGAACATTTATAACCTCATGCACCACAAAGTACTACACGTAGGCTTAGATAGAAGTAAGCGTAAAGCACACATCACTATGGAAAGAAGGATTACAACACGAACACCCATGTCTTCTCCGGGATTCAAACCCAGGCCCGGATGGGCGGCTTTCACATTCTATTAGCAGTTTAAATTAAGGTCATTTAATGAAGGGAAAGATGGACCATTAAAACTAATTTCTCAAATTGTTAGCTTAAATAGCTCAAATTGGAATCAATATGGTAAATTATTATTATATTTCACAACTGAAATATATAAATATTTTTTTTAAAAAATATTATAAGCTGATATTTTTTAATGAATTAAATTTTTAAACTACTTTTAAAAGTGCTCCTTATGCATTAGTTTTAAAGATATTTGCATAATATTTTTGTTTAATATATTAATGAACTACAATAAAATGTATCTGTGCATGTATTTTGAATTCAGA
Organism: Trichonephila clavata; assembly: GCA_019973975.1. Taxonomy (NCBI): domain Eukaryota; kingdom Metazoa; phylum Arthropoda; class Arachnida; order Araneae; family Nephilidae; genus Trichonephila; species Trichonephila clavata. The sequence goes on along the minus strand of BMAO01033201.1, from coordinate 252,775 downwards.
ATAAAATTTGAAAAAAAAGATAAATTTTCTATATTCTACGAAATATTTCACCAATTATCACACATTCAAGGCATTTAAAACAACACAAAATATTATACGTATATTTTTTTAGAAAACTAATGCACAAATTTGGGAATTATTTCATCTTTCATAAGTTGTAAAAATTTCAGAGAGATATGACGTAATATGTGAAACGCATTGAGCATTTTACGTAACAATGAAATGGGAAAATTCAAGAACTAAGTAAAGAACAATTTAATCATTTATTTTTATAAAATAAAAAATAACTCAGTAATTATTAAGCAAAGTGACAAAATTCTTTAAAGGAATTATTCAATGAAATGTAAGGAATAGGATTAGTACAAAATAAAAATCACAATTTCGAACAAAAATTGACATTCTGAAAGTCCACCATCCCCTTAATCAAATTTTATGCATTAACTCTTTAACATCGGGCAGCGTAAGTATTACCTTTAACTATTTCTGTAAAATTTAGTGAGTTTCCATAGTTTAGCTTTGCAAATAATTTAGGATACTTAATACAACCTTTACAAAAACTACTACAGAGTAAACAGAAATAGTGTGCGATTTAATGCAAAAAAGAGAACTAAAAGATCGTTCACGGTTCAATACTAAAATTGAAAAAACTTTATTAAAATATATATATATTTTTTTGTAAAATTTGATACTTTTTTACCATCTAATTCCGTAATTGCTACATTTGTAGCATACTATTATTAATTATTTTAAAATCATAATTCTTCGACAGAAATTAGCTCTGAAGCTGCACATACAATTTCAAAGAAATCTCTTGTTGAAAGAAAAAAAAAGAAATTATAGAAGTGCCGTTATGTACAACAGTTATTTTTATCACAATAAATACTACCTTGATAGCCTCTGATTCATTTGTGTGTCCCCTTGCGTAATATTACTTTACACGATACGAAAAATTGCAATTTGTATTTAAATACATATGCTAACATTTGCGAATTTAAAAAAAAATTGAAATTTTCTTTAGAAGTTAATAAATTTAAAAACCGACAAATAAAAGAAATTATATAGATCGCTATTATTTTTATAATACACATTGTATTAGTTATGATTCGTTCAAAATTCTATCGTCACGTTTTGTGGAGTTAGTATAGTACAATATATATTGTTTTTATCTCTATATTATCTATTTGTTATAGTTAAATTGAAATTTAAATTCTTATTCATCGTAACAGTTCAGCATTTTATTAATAAAAAAGCGATGCCTTGCTTTTTAGTCAATTTTACTTTGTGTGAATTTTTTAAATTTTTCATTGTTATCCACAGAAACATTTAATTAATTATAGTAATATTCAAATTTTCATACAATAACTAAATTTGAGGAAATTTTTACAATATTTACCTTAATGTATGCAAAAAACACAGTTGTGTATCCAAATCCATGAAGATCTTGTAATTATCTTTAACGAATCCCTTTTTTAAATAAGAAAAGTGTCGAGGAAAATTTTGGTTTACTTTACAATGTACCTTAAACGGAAATCAAAAAATCTATTATTTTTATGTACTTATTTAGACCATACCGGTAGTTTCACAATTTTAATGATTTCCCGCCCTCTTATCGCTGCCTAAAACTGAGAACTCTAGCTAACGATCTTCAAAATTTAAAATTGAACGCTTTGAGCTCAAACACACGGATTATTCGTTAAAATAATAGGTCTTCTCATTATATGATCTTCCTCTTTATCTCAAAAAGAAAAAAAAATTAATTCAAAAAATGGAGCAAGAAGAAAGAAAGAAAAAGTTATCTAATCCGAAATAATTCCTCATCAAAGTTCATTTTGTTCCGGCACGACCGTTGCCATAAGTGTAGATCGGGATGCGTTTCCATGGTTACAAGTACATCCACTATCTGAACGTCATTTGGAATTAGGCTTAGCGCATGTGTTTCAACGAGTATGCAGTGGCTGTGATAAGTCTTTAGCCTTAACTGCGGCTTGTAGCTGGAAGAGGTTTCCTCTGATTATCGTGCTAGAGAATTAGAATGCATGCGATGAGAGAAAATTAGTTTCGAAATTGCTTTGTGCCCGGAATAAATATAGAGATATAAATCTGTTGAGAAATTATTGGGAAACAACTTAAGATAAGTTTAAAATACGATTTAAAAGTTAATACTTAGTCGAAAAAAGTATTTACTATCTTTAGAACAGTTTCGATAAATGCGAAATTATGTAGGTTCTGAGATAAATTTGAAATAAATATTAAGCTTTTTTAATGCAAAATATTTATTATATATATATAAATGCACCCAGGTTTATTGTAAAATTAGTTTTGAATCTTGAATTATATAGTTTATTTATGACACGCTTCATATATATAACGTATGTCAAAAAAGCACTTCATTATATTCTTATGGTTAGTATTTTTTCATGTAAGTTTTTATCCTAGTTTTTCCCCACAGAATTCTTTCTTAATAGTCTTCTCTTTGAGAGAAAATTTATTGTTTTCTAATGGGACTTTAATTTTATTTTACTGTCTGATTTTTCATCCACGTGTTATAGAATAGGCCTAACTTTTCAACATGACTCTGTTTTTTCTATTATGTCGAAAATTTCTGCTGTACAGGAAGGTAGTACCATAAAGCATTACTTAATCCTAAATCGCTGGCCTAATTCAGCAACATCTTTAGAAATCATAATAGATCTCCATTTTAGTCCAAAGACTCTGTATCTTCAACTGTTATGTTTCTTGGAATCCAATATCTTTCTTTTTTGGCTTTATAGAGAGAGAGAGGTAATACAACTTTCCCACTTATTATTTTATCTTATTTATTATTCTAATATATATATATATATATAGTTACAATAAAACAAGTTTTGTACATTTGTTTTAAGAGAAAAATTTTCTATGGAACTTTGATACGTCTACTTGATTAAAGAACATTTAAAATAAAAGAAATACTTAAGTTAAAATAAGAATACGAAAAAATAAGCTGAACAAATGCAAATTGCATAAATTTAGGCCATTGTAACTACTTTGCAGAAAGAGAGTAATCTTTTTATTATAATCTAATATTGTTTATTTATATTTATTTTAACTGTAAATATAACATATAAATAAGGAAAAATAGCTTCAATTACTTAAAATGATCGATGTTTAGCCATAAATGTTATTTTTAGAAAATGAATTGTTAAATATTATAGAATATTAAAAAAAGAACTTTTGGGTAATTTTGTAAAAGAAAACGGAAGCAAAGACTAAATATATATTATTGTTACTTTTTAAAACAGAACAAAAGAAATAAATTTTCAAAAAAAATCCTAGAGAACATAAAATATAATAAATCATGCTTCATAAAGGAATGCAAAACTTACAGAATGCCTATGATACTAATTTGCTTTCAAAAGGTAACATTATTAGATTTATGCTTTTTTGTAATTCTTAATTTGAAAAAAAATATTTTAAAGAAAGGCAGCTTATTGATCACAGAAAATTTTTAAGAACTGTCTTTTAAAATAAAGGATGAAAAGCAAAATGTTTAAATAGCTAATATATTCGTAACGAAATAAAAGTATCTTTTCTAAGAATAACCTGGAGACATTTGTCTCTATATTTAAATAGGATAAAATGTCTTGAGATGGAAGATTTGGTTCGTACAAAGAAAAAAGCCCTTTTTGAGAAAAATTACTCATTGAGAAAAAAATTAAATGATAAAGACAAAATATGTATTTTGTATATTTATCCTTGATTTTATGTTTTATATGAGGTAAAAGGAGTGTAATATTTATTCTAGAAAATATTAAACATATATATTAAAATAGGTTACTCTCAATAAATTATTAACACTTTTTTATAAAATGTTACTTTTCGGCCACAATGTTTTAAAAATACCAGTTTCATATTTTAGCTTTTAAAAACAAACAATAATTAATAAGTATTTTAAGTACATAATTTGGCAAAAAAATCGAAGCACCAAGAAGTTGACCAATTGAGATGAAATTTCGCAGACAAAGCCATTTTTGTCGAAAATGCAAATTATCAAATTTTTAAAGCCAATGAACATGAATCGAGGTCGTAGTGCACATTTCTACAGAGCAACTCGCAAAGTATAAAACCAGTAATAGAGGCAGAAAATTTGTCTATTTTCGCCGTTGTCGTTCCCTAGAGAAAAAACAAATGATGCCATCACGACATTTTCGAAGACTTTATAGGCAACTGAATGACTTCGAACATGGTCGCATTGTTGAAATGCGTGAAGCTAGGTGGTCATACCAAGCGATAGGTCTTCGCCTGCAGCGTGCAGACACAGATATGTAAAGGTGCTGGGAGCAATGGTTGCTGTAAGGAACTTATCGACGAAATGACCGCTCTGAGAGGCCAAGTTCCACAAATGCGAAGCAAGATCGGATGATTATTCGACAGACCCAAACTGCTCCAACGGTATCATTGTCTACTATTCAACGTACTACAGCCTCTTCCCACCCTGCCCCCCATAGTACCTTCCACCGTTTCACGGCGCTGGGCTGAGGCGGTGTTACGCTCACAGTGGTCTTTAAGAAGTCTCCCTTTGACCACAAAACTTCAGCGGAATCGTCTGCAGTGGTGTCGCAGACAATCATCATGGTCATCAAGAGGCATCCCATAGTGTTCACCGATGAACCTCGTTTTAATTTTGAAGCAGATGATCATCGTCTCCGTGTTTGGATGGCCGGAGCTAGCGGTCTCAATCAACCATTACCCCTGGCAGCAGCCATAACCCCTGTTGTGACGGTATGACGTGCTTTCTCATTCGACAGAAGGTTATCTGTAGTCATCCTCCATACATCTATAACAGCTTAATAATATATTGATACCATCCTGAGGCCAGTTTTATTACCCTAAATGGTACGTCATCCGGGTGCCAGTTTACAGCAAGATAATTCCAGACCCCATATCACTCGCATATCTCTGGATTACCTACGTGCCGTTAATATTATTTCTTGGCCATCAAGGTCACCAGACCTTTCACCAATCTAAGATTTCTGGGACATGGCAGGGTACCAGATTCGGGCACTCCAAAATGTCGCAGATCTGGAGCAATAATTAGTAAATTTCTGGAAGAATGCATTGTAGGATAACCTCTTTCACCTCTTTTTTACTAAAGCATATACAAGAATGTATCACCGCAAGGGGCGGTTCCACCAAACACTAACTTGAACATTCAAGCTGTAATCGTGAGACGTGGATAGGCCCTATGGCCTTGTTTTTTTTATCATTTTATTATCTGTGTATGAGCTGTACACATAATTAATTTCATTAAAAACAACTGCTTACTTCATAAAGCTTCAATTTTTTTTTTCGCAAAAGAGTGTATAACATACAGTAAAAATAATTTTTTGTAGAACACATAAAAGGAATGCTATTTGTTATTACATTAATAAATAAAATAAATCACTTATCCTTACAATGTATAACCGAAACTATTATAGCTATTTATTCCTCAAGAAAAATACGTATTTTAATATTAAAATTTTCTGAGTTTGTCAAATAAGCAATGATTAAATTCCAAATGAAAATTAATCCCAGAGTAAAATAGCAACAAACAATATCAAATTAAAATTATAATTAGATTGCGAATGTGCTTATTAAAATCTTTTTTAAAAGATTTATAATAATTTTAATAACAACAAAATTGAGATATTCGAGATCATCTTTAAAATAAGTTTGTATTTTTAGCAAAATGCCTGAGTAATCATCACACACAGTGCTTAAAAACAATTATTACTCTCAAATTAATTGCGCATGCTTTAAAAGGAAAATATAGCATAAAATGAAAAAAAGGAATTTATAGATGCTTACATATAAGAGGAGTTCAATAACCCCTTTTTAATCAATTTAGGAAAATAAAGAAAAAGTGCCTATAGAAAGTTTGATTATTTGATGCTAAAATATAAAATATGAAAGGTCTGATTTTCTGGGCTCTAAAATAAAAGTTATGTTTCTGTACTAAAAAACTGAAAGTTGTCTCAAACAATATACCTATGCTGAATGCTATAGAGCTAGGTAAATAGGAGGTTTGAATATTTCCTAGAAATGATGAAAAACGAATAAAATTTTAGTTTCGAATGAATAATTTTAAAGGAGATGACTAGTAAATAATTCTTTAAGAAAAGTATTTAATTTCTTAAAGTTATTCAGAAGCACATATTTTGACTCTAGTTTTGCTCTGCTTAATCCAGACAGTGCAAAATAGAATACTCAATATCAATTTAATTTTTTTTTAATTTGTTCATTTGATTGCTGTTTTTTTATACAATAAAAAATAATAAAGAAACTAATATTGGTGTTAAAAGCCATGTTCGTTCAGAATTATGATGATAACTGATAAGCCTGTGTGACATGACTTCAAGGGTTTGAATTATTAGCATTAATAAAAAAGATTATGTAAAAGTGTAAACAAATTTTAAATTATGTTAAATACATTCACTTTTTGAAGATTATTTAAGTATTCACATCATTAATCAACTTTTAATTTTGTTTCATAACATGCAAAAATAACTAACCAATAACATTAAAAGCCTTGTTTAGTAAAATAGCCCAATTCAAGTAAAATTTGTAAAATAAAGTTATTAATGTAATTAGGACCTACACAAAAAATAAGGATTAAGATATAAACATTATGTATTCTACCTAATTTGAAAAAATAATGAGCAAAGAAAAAGTAATAATATCTTTTACACTTAATTTGTCAAGACATTTTCTCGTCCTTGTATTTAACAATGCTACTTCCAGAAGCAATTTATAAGAGTTAGGTGGAAGATTTTTTATTAAAATGTTTTCATGACAGAGCTATACAAATTATAAAAGAAATTTGGGATGGTTCAGTTTCATTCCATGTCGTGTACGCCAATACTTACAGTCCACACACAAAATCATTTAAAAATTATTTTTTGGTATATACAGTGGACCTCAAAAGTGTTCGTACACTTGCAATTTCCTATAAAATTTAATGTTTTTGACTAATAAGAATTAACATATTGGAATTGGAATTTTTTTATGATATCTGCAACTTGCTCTTAATAGAATGACATAATTCATTTTTTAAAAATAGTATAACTATTATTTTTAAAAATTAATGATCAAAAAGCTACTGAAAAATTACGCCACAAAAGTCTCCGTACACTTAACAAAAATCCAACATAGCTTTAAATATTGTATATATTTCTTTCTTAATTTAGTACTTAGCAGGATATATTTTAGTGTCCACAACAATTTTTAAATGTCTTGGCATACATTTAATCAATTTTTTGTAATTTCTGCATCGATTTTCTCCATGCTTCTGTGATTATAGTTTTTACTTTACATTATGTGTTTATATGTCATGATTTCTTTTTTCTTAATTCAAATTCTCATCAAATATGTTCTACTGGGATAAATAAACTGATTGAAAATGTATTTTCAGAATTTTGGGTCAGTTACAGAGACACCAGCGGCGTACATTAAGAGCAGTGCGCTTGGCGTCATCATCCTGATAAAAAATGAAGTCGTCTTTAATATCCGTATTTTGGGCGGATAATTTAAAATTTCTCTTTGAAATATTTAAATAGAGCTCATAATTCACAATACAATTAAAAAATACCAAATTACCTAATCCTGAAGCCGATTCACACCCCCAAGCAAGAACACCTCCACGTTCATGCTTAAGCATGGAGGTGGAGATCTTGTTCCACATAAATTCATGGGATGAAATTCCTCATTTTTTCATTTACAAACTGTTATATGCCCATCAGAACCAAAAATGTTGAATTTTCTGTCATTCCAATTAATTTACTGTCATTTTTGAATTTTCTAAAACTTAATCTCAAGAATCTTGTTGGATTAATGAACTATGGAGATCGAAGTGTTCTTGCGTGGGGGTGTAATTCGGCCTCAAAATTAGGTAATTTTGTATTTTTTATGGTATTGTGAATTATGAGCTCTATTTAAATATTTTAAAGAGAAATTTTAAATTATTCGCCCAAAATTTTCAAATTGGAGGAGACTTCATTTTTTAACAGGATAATGACGCCAAGTGCACTGCTCTCAATGTACGCCACTGGTGTCTCTATAACTGACCCAAAATTCTGAAAATACATCCTCAATCTGTTTATTTAGTCCAGTAGAACATATTAGGTGAGAATTTTATTTTAAAAAAAAAAGAAAACACATGAGATATAAGCACATAATGTGAAGTAAAAACAATAATCACAGAAGCATGTAGGAAAATCGATGCAGAAATTACAAAAAACTGATTAAATCTATACCAGGACGTTTAAAAGTTCTTGTGGACACTAAAAGATATCCTACTAAGTACTAAATCAAGAAAGAAGTACAATATTTAAAGCTATGCTGAGACTTTTGTTAAGTGTACAAAGACTTTTGTGGCGTAAATTTTCAGTAACTTTTGATTATTAATTTTTAAAAATAATAGTTATACTATTTTTAAAAAATTGATTATGTCATTCCATTAAGAACAAGTTGCAGATATCATAAAAAATTACAATTCCAATAAATTAATTCTTATTCGTCGAAAACATTAAATTTTATGGGAAATTGCAAGTCTACGAACACTTTTGAGGTCCACTGTATATATAAAATAAATGCAATAACAGATTGCTCTTATAGAAATATAGATTTAAAAAGAAAATAAACTTCGCAATAAATTATTTTTCTTTTTGTTAGCCAATAAAAAAAATCATATTTCAAATTCAAGAGTACTTAGCAAATCACATAAAAAAATTGTCCCTTTGCAATAGGATTAAAATTAACAGAAAGTTGGTAAAGCTAAGCAATTTTAAGTAACTCTAAGCCTCAAAAAACACAATGAAAATACCATAACAAACAAGCATCGAGAAATACATTGTCATAAAAACCTGGAAACAAATGGAAATCAGATTAGAAAACCGAAAGAACAAATCACAGTTAAAAAATGAAGCTTATCAACATTTGGTCTTCTTTGCCGTCTCATTAAAATTGAAGAAACAGCCTGTGGCCAAATACGTTCGAAATCTTTTCAGCTGCTTCGAATGAAGAAATAAATTATCATTTTTGCAGACGATATAATCATTAATTTTGTAGCAAAGAGCATTTTTCTTTCCTGAAAAAACTCGAGTTTTAAATAATGTTGGACAGCACATTTTGACAGATGTTTTCATTTTCTTAATAAAAAAAGAAACAAATCATAAATGAATAAATCAACAAAATAACTGTTGGTAATGAAAAATTTTTGATGCTTTTAGTGTCACTTTTATAGAATACATAAAATGAAAGAAAGAAAATGTTTCCGAATTCATTACTCATTTTAATTTTTATTCCTCGCATATATTTAATGATTAAAATTAATCTACCTCTAACTATTAGCTGTTCTGGAAATTACATCCATGGCAGTAAAAAAATTATTTAAAACGCTTAAAAACTCACAAAAAGTATATTTAGATATATTTCTCAAAATACCTACATTAAAAACAAGTATATTATTGTTTATAGTTTTTCTTTATTTTTGTAACAGCATACTGCATTATCGTATTAGTAATATGACATTAAATAAAAACTTATATTTTCAATGAACTCTAGCAAAAATAAACTTAACTAAAATGTTAACAAATATATTAAAATGTGAAATAAATCAAAGATTAATATTAAATATCCTACAAATATATGGCTGATGAAATTTAATAGGGCAATCATGCTCTTATTAGTATGTTATGAATCTAGTTATTTGTTTTTTCACAATGTTTTTGAACAAAATAATAGATATTCCGCAAATAATTAATTACAATATTCTTATATACGCATTTATTTATAAATATATCTGTTCTAAAGCAGAATTATATTAATATTAAAATAAAAGGCATGCCTTATATTATAAGTATTTATATTTAATTTATGATTTATAATATGTAAATTTGTATCTATGTATTTTTTTGATTATAGATAGTTTTAACCAGGTCTAAGTATGTACATAAAAAATCTTAGGTATAAACCAATTATTTTTAACAAATATAAATAAATCTTAACTATACTTAAACGGATAAAAACAGTATTACCTAAATTATATTATTTTTCATAAAAATGTAATTAATTAGCTTAATTATTGCAAGCAGGTCCCTCTTGTGGCAAGGTATTAATCTGTACTTAAATATTATCTAATTACAATATAACTAATGTAAATTTAGCAAAATTAAAATAACGAGAATGTTAAAAATTTGAAATTTTATACACACACACACACACACAATATATATATATAAACACTGGTGTCCAAAAGTTAAGCATAATTGATAATTATGTGAATAAAGAAGGAAATGTAAATCAGAATGGCGGGAAACGTGATATGCGAGTGTAAAATGCTTATAAAATAAGGAAGCAAATCAAAAGAACGATAATAATTAATTTTATTATCTAAAGTAGCAGTTTGAAAGAAAACTGAGCATAGCAAGGATTCACACTTTAAAGAAAAAATGAAAGAAAACATTAAATAAAATACTGATGCTGCAGTTTAATAAGGCGTGTGGTCACCTCTGACAACCAGGCACGCTGCACAGCGACTTACCATACTTGCTATGACATGATGAATGAGTTGTGGGCTCAAACGGTCCTAAGCTTCTTGGAGAGCTCAGTTCAGTTCTGTAACAGAGCTTGGTGGGTGCGAAAGGGCTGCAATTTGTCTCCTGAGCTTGTCCCATACATGCTCGATAGGATTTAAATCAGGGAGTTCGCAGGCCACGACATACGCTGGATGTTTTCCGTTTCAAGGAAGTCATCAATCAGCACCGCTCGGTGACATGGTGCATTATCATCCATGAATATGAAGTCAGATCCAACAGCATCTCGAAACAAGCGAACATAAGGCTCAAGAACTTCGTCTCTGTATCTTTGAGCAGTCACAGATCCCATGTCAAAGAAATGGAGGTCTGTGCCGCCGTTCATCATGATGCCTGCCCATACCATTACTCCCCTTGATGAAAAATGATGTCTTTCCGTTATGTTTCTTGGTTCAAAACGTGTTCCACGTTCTCTCTATATCGTTACCCGCCGAGAATCACTACTCAGACTAAACCGTCTCTCGTCACTGAACATCGCATTGGCCCACTCTCCCACACTCCAATGTTGATATTTCAAACCCCAGTTCAAACGAGCGCGTTTATGCGCAGACGTGAGGGTAATGTAAACTGCTAGTCTTCGGGCATACAGGCCAGCATGATTGAGTCTCCTGTTAACAGTTTGTCTCAAAATTCGTATTCCTGTGGCGACTCTGAGCACCGAATCCAGTGCTCTGGCAGTACTGCCCCTCTGACATCGCGCAGTTATTACCAGATATTGGTCTTGGCGAGGGGTTGTGACTCTTGGTCGACCTGATACTGTTTGTTGGGTAACATCTCTCCTTCTTTGAAACCTCTGCCACAGTCTTGAGATCACAGACTGGTCCACATTCAGAATTCAAGACACTTCGGTTTGTGATCGTGAGGATTCCAGCATTCCAATGATTCTTCCTTTCGTAAACATGTCTAATTGGCGTCTTTGTGCCATCATTCACCTTGTTTGATGGTTAACAACGTTCCTTCGCATAGCAGTTGCACGAAACTTGTCTGAACTGCCTATGCTGTGTGAATCGGTTTCTCCGCGTTGCGACATGTGCCGGTGTTTCGCGCAGGACGTAGTCGACTGAAAAGTTTTGCATAAACCCAATGTTTCTTCTTCACCCAATTAATATCCGCAAGAAATTTGGAATAATTTTACGAATATGTACGCCATGTTTTTCGCATTTTACGACTTATGCTTAACTTTTGGACACCAGTGTATATATATATTTGTGTGAGCGTGTGTGTGTAAAGAGAGAGAGATAATTTTGATCTCAGAGAGTGAATATATACAAATTCTTTTTTTTTTGTAGTTCTTGAGCATTTTCTTTTTTTTTATTTGTATAAAAAGAAGTTACAGTTTTTTTTTTTTAAAGCTTTTTCAGCTAAGACAGTTTCTAAAAGCTTATATCTCATATTTTTTTCAATGGCCAGTAAATTTTCAAAATGTTAGTGCTAGCAAAACTAAAATAGTATAAATGTTTTCCTCGACATTTGTAATGCACACTCTGTTTAAAATAACCCGAAATGTATAGAATTCTGTTACAATCAAACTTTCCGGAAAAATTTTGCATCAGTTAAAACTGCTTAAAAAATCCCATTATCTGAAGTATTTAGTTTTATAATTAGTTTTCAGAAAATGAAATACATTTGGAATTGGATAAAATTTATTACAAAGATTTTCCCCATTTCATTAATCAAATATATATTAATAGGATTATTAATGAAATGAATGACACAAAGTATTAATTTATCTATTATTAAATTCGCTTGGCGATGGATAAATTACTACGATTACTCTAGCTTAACTTATAGCGAAATCCGTAATCAATCTTAATTAAATAAGGAATCTCAAAGAAAGAAAAATATTGGATTCATATTTTTAAAAAAAATTTTAAAAACCTGCTCTCATAAGTAGAATTGAAGGTAATAAATTTAAACTGCTAGTTATTGAAGATATGATTGGCAAAATAATACTTAATTCCTTTTAATTTAAATCTCCGGAAAAGTTTGTCTGGAATATATTAGTTTACAGATACTCAGTTATCCTGTTATGAAAACTAATACTGGGAGCGGAAATAATTTCTCAATTGCTTCTAAGTATATATTTACTAAAAGAACTGATCAAAATTTGCTCTTATGGAAAAATTGAAATAGATTATTCGAGTGAAAATGAGAAAGTATTTCGTAGAAACACAGATAACTTCTTTTAACTTTAGTTTATAAAATAACAAGTAATATAAAGAAAGTTAAGGCATTTCCTACTTTGAATGAATGAATAGAAAATATTTTATTAACGATTCAAAATTTGAACAAGATATATATATATATATATATAGGGAGAGAGTAAACTAATAGTAGGAATTTAAAAAAGAGCATGATTTGACTGCATTGTTGTAATAATGCACACCCGGTTTGGCTAGTTGGCTGAAAAACCGGTTTTCGACGCCAACTTTTGTTACATCAGTGGAGACGAATCTAAGTTCACGTCGAAAGCCGGTAATTAATTTAATTAACTGGTAATTAATCAACCAATATTTGAAGAACTGTATTAACATCAAGTGTCACCCACTGCAAGTTTTTAAAAAATATTTGAACTTGATTGGATGAATAGAAAGTATTTTATTAACGATTGAAAATTTGAAGAAGATATATAAATAAATAAATATATAGGGAGAGATTGAGCTAACAGTAGGAATTGAAAAATGCTAACCATGCTATGATGTAACATCTACTTTCAAAACAAATTTTATTCTTTGAATATATTGTGCTTTACTGATGAATACTGGTGTCCTCATTAAGTCTTTGAAAATATTTGTATTTTATTCAATTGTTGAGTAAAGTCAGATGAGATCCAGGTTTCCTCACAGAACAAAATGTTGGATTCCTTAAACAGAACAAACAAGGAAAGTAAAAATACAAACTAATAATATTTTTAAAAACAATATTTCATTTTAATAGACCATCTTCCACCATGATTAATTTCCATAATTTACATTCCCTAAATTCAAATAGAAAATGTATAAAGTTGAAGTTTTGCGAAGACTTTCAGAAGTTTGGGCTCAACTCTCGCTAACGAAGCATCATTTCTATATTTCGACTTATGGATTGATTTTGACTTGCAATCTAAAGCAACAATCTATTGGCAACGGACCTTGAAAGTGTGAACTAAAATCAAGTGATGAAAGTGACTGATCTTGCACCCTATACTGTAATCTTTCTGATTTCATTTTGAAAGTGTTTGAAAAGGAATTTTTAAACTCAATTTCTTGTTGTTTTTTCTGACTTGAATTATTAACAACAGAAGATATAGTTTTATATGGTTTTATATCAATACAGCATTTTAGTATAAAGTAAGTTATAGTTATGTGTTATATAATAAAGTATATTTATATATTTTATATGAACCCTTTGTGCCTTGATAAAAATCTTGTTACTATTCCTATATGATAATAATTATTTGTAACAATTTATTTTCTACATATTTTTCAGGTGATTGTAGCAAAAATTGCCATTTTATTTACGTAATAGAGTACATTATTTTTATTATAATTTTTAACACGATATTCTATGTATGTACAAGCATTGTACTAATACATTTAATAGTAACTAATTTTATCTGAAAATGAATTTTTTAAACTAGTTAATTTTAAACTTCAACGTAAACATTTCTTTGGTCATCCTTTATTCAAACATAGCACAAGACACATATCTAAAGTAGCATAAATTTTTTTTCTAAGAAAATACTTTCAGATGCTTTCTATTTATAATGTGTATTAAGAATTTAATGCATTAAATGAAAGTCAACTTAAATTCTAGAGAATTCATCAGATCAACTAACAGAACTGAATTTTTCAAAAATATCTTTTCGCTTTAGTATCCTTAGAAATAATAAAACAATTTACTTTAGTTTAAAACGTGTTTTAGGTTTTACGTCTTAAGCTGTTGTTTTTTCTTTGCAAGATTTCTTCCTTTTTCACCGAGAGACTTCTAAATTTTAATAATTACTTAATTGCTTTTATTTGTAAGCCCTTACAAAAAGTTGATTTTTTTTTTGCGCACTACCAATATTCTTCTGTCTATTTAATTCGTTTGAAAATTTTCATCTTACTTTAAAATCTTAAAAATTAAAAGTTTTATTTTAGTCATTGTTCTTTTAGCTAAGTTAAAAAAAGACGCTTTTTTCTTTGTCGAAATGTTCTCTAGATGAAAAATATCTTTTCTTTCAGAGTAGAATTAAGAAAGCATTAATTAGGAAAGGTAACAGTTTAAATCAAGCTATACGTCTACCTGTTACGAAACATATAATTAGATTCTTCAAAAACTACTTTTTATCCCCATTTTAATTTTTTAACATTTATAAATATAGTATTTTCAAAAGTTCCAGTGCCTTTTTCCAAAAAGGACGATAAAGGGAAAGCTGAAGGTGAAAAAAGTGTAAATAGGTTTGTCTGGGGAAAAAAGTTGTAGAAAAAGATGTATAATCCAGTTTTAATTATATGGTAATGCATTCAGGAAGAAAAGGAGACTTTTAAAGTGTATTCTCATTCATAAAGTGTTCATTTAAATATCATTATTGTTCTTCTAAATGCCTTTAAGAAAACTTTATGGGAAAGAATCTTTTACAGGATCAGAATAGAAACATTAAAAGCGAAAGAGCGTTCAGTCGTTTCATTCCTGTTGAATTTCGATGAATTCATTTGAAAATGGTCGATAAAAGTCTTCCTATTCCCTCTCATAAAAACTAAAGAGACGAAATATTATTTCGAGAACTTTTGCTCAAATTATTTATGAAATATTAATTTTGAAAGTGTTATCGCATTTGAAAGAAATAAATCTAATTAGATTAACTATTTCATTTGCTTATTTAAATTCTTATACTATTTTATGTGTTGATTTCAAAATTAGCTTTAAAATTTTGATTGAATATTAATTTAATAAATGTTTGGAGTTAAAAATGCAATATTTTTTTTACGTTGGGAAATAAAAACCTGTAGCATTGAATTTAATCACATTTTTTTCCCACTATTAGCTTAATATTTAACATATTTTTTTTCTGAGAGTAAATTAAACTGTGTTATAAATTTGACAATAAAATTTCTTTTTAGCATGTCAATACATTGTATGGAAGCTCCAAAATTATAAAATAGAAATCACATATATTTTTAAAATTTTTTCGGAATCTTACATATCCCATTGTTATAAACTGTTCATGAGTGAAAAATAATGACAAAACAATCATCTCATAATAAAAGAATTAATACTACTCTTCAGACTTTTTACGTAAATTCTTTCGTCTAATTACTTTCACTTATGTATAAGTTACCGTTAAATTGTATAATTCAATTATTTCAAAGAATAACTAGGTATTTCATAAAGTAACTAGACAAGTGTCAGTTAAAGCCTAAAATAGAGGAAACATTTCACACTTTACCTAGTTATTCTATAAAATAACTAGCTATTCTATAAAATAACTAATAATAAACCGTTAAAGTAGTAAACAATTTCAATTTTTTTAAAAAAATTAATTGATAATAAATAGTTTAAAACCCTCAAAAAATACATTTTATCCATATTGCGGGTGATTAATTGATAATTAAGACAAAGCAGATTATATAATTTATTATTGCTCGTATTCCAAGCATTAGTTACACATAAAGGGAACAAAATAATATATTTTGCATTTAAATCTCTCTTGCATTGAGTCTGTCTTACTTACAAGTTGATCTCAAATTATTGCAGAAGTCATTTCTTGAAAACAGGTTGCAAAAATATTTGTTAATAATCCAAAATGTAAAACACTAACATAAATACACCCCTTAAATTCTGCGTTTAAACGCAACGGAATAAAAGGTACACACACACGTCATTGCAAAGCAGCTATAATATGTTCAAAACTGACTAAAAGCAAATAGAATGGGTTCAAATAACTTTCGAGTGTCGTATTTCATACTTTATCGATTAATTAATTGTTATTCAAAAAAATACTTAGTTAAATCGTAGAATTGAATAATTTGATATACTTTAACTGAGTTGTCTAGTTATTTCATGAAATGCCTAGTTATTGTATGAAATAACGGATTTTACACTTTAACGGTGACATGTACATAATCTTTTTAATTAAAAAAATGAGGATATTCAATCTAATGCTGGAAATTTGTGTGATAAAATAATAAAAAAAAACATTACCTTTGAAGAAATATTTTCCCTTTGTTGTGTTTATTGTGCTGCACGAGCCACGCCGGAATAAACATTTTGATTTCAATGAGAGGTTTGTATGTCTCACTGTCTGTTGGAAGAGTAGTATATTTTTTCATCTTAAAACAACATGGATTAGAAAAAAAGGATTGAATTTGACACTAGTAATCAGCCCTTTTACTTTATACAATATATATGACACAAATATCTTAAGAAAAAGAACAAATTTGTTAAGCAACCCCATAATACAATAAAAAACAAACCGTCAATTTTTGTAATAAAAAAAGTAGTTTTTATCAGTCAAAAAAGCATCAGAAATTTTAACGGTATTATACATAACTCAAAAATCCTTGTAGTAGAGAATAAAGCCAGATTTTCTCATAAACCCAACTGTCTTGAATATTTTAGTCGATGTTTCCATTTTTGCATTCAGTTTATTCCAAAGCTTTATGTTGAAAGCCACTTGCGCACCTTCATTATTCCGTCACAGCTCATTAAATAATGCTGGAATATCAAAGCTTCGAAACAGACTGCAGGTGTTAATATTTCGTGTGAATTTTAACACTTAACTGTCATAGCCACTTAGAGTATCTTCGTGGATATACTTTTCATTTTTGTTTGAATTCCACCGAGTGGGAAATAATGCTAAAAGGACAAAATGATTCCTGGAGTTTACCATACTCTGCTTTATAACTTCTCTAAGAATGAGTGAAAATTTGGATGTAACTAAATCACGAAGAATATTTAATCTGAGAACTTCTTGTGTTAACAGTTCTTATTAGAATATCATAGGGCAGGGAATTCATTTAAGTAACCTGTGTTGTCAATTGCTTTATATTATCTTATTGGACAACAAATTCTGCTTATTGATTCTTTACTAATTAATAATGCGTAACTGGTAAAAGAAGTTTTAAGAAAGACAACTTTTGTGAAAACTGAAATTCTCTTTAAGTATCCGACTGTCCTAAAACTGTGACTTTTGCCAAAAATTAACAAATTGTTTATAATTTTATTTTATGGGCCATCTTATTAGCTTCATAAAAATACAAAGTTTATTATTTGCTACTCAGTCGAACAAAAACTACAAGTGTTTAGTAAAAGCATATGCCATTACTTTAAGCAAGATGTACGTTAAAACGCGTTGTACTCGAAATGTGTTTTGTTTTCAAAATGCTCAAATGAGGACAGAGATTGCTCAAACAGTTTTGAAAATAATTAACTGAAATATTTTGTGTATGTTCTGTGTAACAGTAGAAGTGTTTTTTAACTCTCAGAATTATCAATCACTGTTTTATTACAAAATTTAGTCCCTTATGTAAATATAATGGCTTTTTTTAAAGCAATTGCATGTAATAACTAAGATAAAGTTTTGAAGAAATGAAAATATGTCTTATCCTGAAGGTTATTTCAAAAAGGAATAACATAGGAGCACATCAGAATTGAAAAATTGAAAATTTGTTCATAAAGTTTGGGTACGGGATGGGCCGCGTTTATGTTATTTTTTGTCAATTTTTACCAATTTTTTCTAATTTTAGTAATAATAATTTATTTTTCTCTTCTTAATTTTTGCATGTTTTTCGGAAGTAGTAGGATATTTTAAGAGATATTTTTACTATTCTTTACACTCTAAAGTATTCTAAATACGCTTTTAATTATAAATACTGAAACTAAAAATTTTAATGCAATAATTTTTCATATAATTGGTAGCGTTAAAAAGTGCTTTTTTTCTTTGAATCTAAGCAAATTTAATTACCAATTCATATTTCATGCTCCAGTGCAATATTTGGTTTTTCAATGCTAAAATATTAAATATTGCAACAGTGTAATTGTCTTTAAAATATATAAAAAGTAATTTATATCAAGAACGTAAGCCCTTAAAAATATACACCTAAGTTTTAATTAATCTATAATCTTAAAAATATCCCGAAAGGAACATTTTATATATAATTAGATTTTTATTTGTATGTTTCCCAGCATTTATTTCTATAAAATAAATATCTAGTAACATAAGCATAAAACACAATCAAAATATTTACATATCTAATGTAAAAAAATGTTTAGTAAATATTTAAAAACTAAGAATATATTACACAAAAGAATTTAAGAATATCCTACATTGAATTGAATGAATTTTTATCATCTTCAAATATATAAGAAAACCCAATCTTTCTCGACGGATATATTTAATATCTCATTTCTTTACCAAACATTTCACCGTTCAGAGAGAGAGTTGAATATCATTACACAAATATAAAACGCAATACTTTTACAAAAATGCAATCTAATAAAAGAAACAAACATTTCAAGTACTCTGTAAGCTGTTTCTCTTAAAATAAAGAAAATAGAATGTTATGTGTATTTATTTATAGCTTTTGTCACGCCATGCGCTACTTTTCGAGATTCAGAAATAAAAATTTTAGCTGTATGTATATCTCACTACCGCTTTTTCTAAGAGTGTTCAGACTTAAGAGGCAGGTTCAATTTAAAGTACATATTTATTTAATACGATTGCTTTAGACTGGCTATTATGTATCAATAGAAGCACTAGTGTAGATAAATACAAAAAAAAATCAGTAAAATTCTTTATTCTGAGCTTAATTATAAATATATAAAATTAAGAAACGAAATTATTTTTAGTACTTAAAAATTCAAATGTTTCTTTTGCTTATTTCAAATTTTAAAAAACTATATATTTATAAAGATCTATTCACTACTCAGTTAACGTTTTAAAAACCAAAATTGATTATAATTTAAATTAAAAAATGTTTTATGTTGTATTAAAAGGATACAGTACGATTCAATTGACAAAAATCGATAAGAAAATCGAATCTAATTCTTTTAGCCTAAATTATTTTTTACATACTTTTCTACAAACTCACAAAATTTGAAAGCTGTAAGTTTTAAAAGCGCAGAGTTGCGATACCTTTTTTTTTATTCACATCCTAATGGCAAATTAAAACTTTAAACTGACTTATCTCGGAGAAAGATAAAATAACTAGTCTGTCTTCATTTAAAATGCTAAGGCTTTTTTTCTATTGTCCACGCTTTGAATTTTTTTTTACCTTTTGCTAACAGTACATGTAATAAAAGTTGGTATGCATTTTGGAATCAAAGCATTACTTAATTTTTTTTTAATATTTGAATTTCGAATTTACACATTTTTTTAAGGAATCTTCCATAAGCATTCATAAAAAGAAATATTGTACAAATACCAATCATGTTATCAAAAACCCATGCAAACTTTTGTTATACATAGTTTTACGTACTTGTAAATCAATTTTCAAATATGTATGTTATTTTTTGTAGGAGGAATAGCATTTTAAAATCACTTCATAAGTTTGCTTATACAAAGGAGGCAACCAAAGAAAATTATGAAAATCTTTAAATTGAAAAGAATTGTGTAAATCATACCCTGTCCCCTTAAAATTATTGTTTTATGAGACAATATTTTATAATGGAAATAGAATGAACTATATAGGTATGACAAGTTTATTTATAGAAATATTTCTCTGTAATAAACGTATGATATTTATATCCGAAATTTAATAGTATTGCATTAGATATATATTTCAAACATATTTTAGGGAAAATATCTAAATTTATAAATTTATTGATAAGTTATAAGCAAACGGCTAAGATTCTTAGGTTTTAGACATTCAATGATAACATTTACTATCAAAAATGCCAACTAAGTTTAAATAGACAAATTAGTTTGTTATTCTTTTCGGCGAAAAATTTCTTTGACGGGAAAGTTAATATTATAAAATTTGTTTCAAGAAATTAGCTTACTATAATTTTATTTCGAATCTTATGTTATTTTGACTACGAAAGCAAATAATTTTTTTTATTAAATTTCGTTAAAAGTTAAGATGGAATATGACAAAAGTAGATTAGAAATGAATTTAGTTTGAAAATGTTTAATGTCAATGTTAGATAATACAAATGTTTCGATTTCTTTTATTTTTGTTGTACAATTTTATACGACAAATTATTTAATATTTATTTAATTTCATAATTAAATAAATAATTCTAAAGCTTAATCGTCAACTTTTTTTCTGGAAAAGTGCCGGTTGGATGGCGTAGTTGGTTTGTCGTTGACTTTGTACGCCTAAGGTTGCGGGTCCAACCCTGGACCTATTCGGTGGATTTTAATGATGCAGAAAATTGACTGAGTCCATGGTTTATGATTATGCGGCGTGTAAAGATCCCGTGAGTACTTGTTTAGCTTGGGTGAAATCGGTAAAATTAAATTCATAGAACAAGTGCGTCTCGTCAGAACTCAGGTGCCTCTCTCTGGGAAGGAAACTGGATGTCAAAATAAATTACTTACGGCAATTGGTATCTCCTATATGGTGCCGCACTAAAAAGTGATACCAGCTTTCTGGAAATGTTCTAGGTCTGCCAATGTTAAAAATACCAATCCTCAGCCCATTGAAAAAAAACTTTTATAGAATAAGTATTCAATGGTTAGAAATTTACATTAAATTTCCATAGAATAAATATGCCACAGAGTTAAAAGTTTTATTGCGATTTCTTTTTTGTACACAACAAAAGGAGTATGATTGGCTCCATTTTTATATTTATGGATAACTAAATAAACTTAGATTCATAAAAAAAAGCTTAAATAGTTAAAAATATAGTTCAAGTTTTATTAAAGACAACATTTACCGAGTATTTATGCAATTGTGTAAGTTTTCTATTTTACTCATCAAACGTTCATTGCTTATTGTTACTCAAACGAATGCTACAATCCTCCACAAGGTTGGATTTTTGTAAGTTATTAAAAAATGTTTGAAACTGCTTTTGATTCAGCTCTAGAACTCAATAAAGGAGATTTGTTTTGATTTATATGCTAAGTGGATACTCTTCAGTTTGATACAATCTCTAATTTAATTTTAAAGATATTCTTCAAGTGAAATGTTTATTTCAATCTTCAGAAAATAAAACGTGTCTTACTGTGTATAAGAGGCAGGATTCTTTTATTTTAGATCCTAAGAATTCAAGGTATAAAACATTTGAAACCAATAACTCATGTTCATTAATGTAAAATGTAATACAAGTGATTAGTATTATTTAAAATTTATTTGATATATTTAAAATAACTTTTTGTATTATATCATCCGGAATCCCATCTTTAGTATTTACTTAAGAATATATTTTGCTATTTTCATCTTGCTTAAAAAAAAAAATTCTGTGTGTTTTTTTTTTTTTTTGCTGAATCATTATATTTGATACTTTGGAATACCCAAAAGTATCCATAAAAAGATGTAAATCGTACAGTTGAAACAGCTAACCAAGTTGTGCAAATGATTCGGAATGGGAGAGAGAGAGAGAGAGAGAGAGAGAGAGAAAAAAACTGCTTCACTCTTGGTAAGTGCAATGTTAGGTAAAAGACTATTCTATTCAGCAATAATCGCTTCGATCTGTTGCTGTGTTAGTAGTGCTGATTATCGTCGCAAAGAAATGTGTTGTTGAAGAGATTTCAAATCATTGCCATTAGTAATAGCTCCACCATAATGACAAGTGCATAAGAATTTACTTGATTAGACTCAGAAGGGTAAGTTGGTCGTATTTCAATGAACAGCTATCTAAATGAGTCCATGGTGTGCTAACTGGACAAAATCATTCAAATAGGCCACATTCGGGGGATACCAGAGGGCCGTGTTACCCTACATATACAAACGGATTAACCTGCTTAAGGTCCGTCCGAGCTCGTTCGTTGAGTTCTTGTAACATGTATATTATGTCTTGGATGCTCTCATGTGAACCAGAACCATTACCCAACAATTGATTGCTAATGGCATATATTCACGACACATACCCTAGCACAGACGACTCTGTCTGCAAGGGTGGCGAGTTAGATTCACATGCACCATGAAATGACATTTAGTTAAGTTCTCAGATTAGTCACATCCTTTTTTGCCCAAAGGTAATCTCGTAAGTGAATCTAGCATCAACGTGGTAACAGGTCCAATAAAATTGAAAATATGAAATTAAACACAACGTTATAAAGCAGCTTTATGGTGCATAATTTTATTGACAACGATAACAGGTTTCCTATTGTTTGTATTGATGGCAGTAAAAAATGTTGAAGCTGGTTGGCACTACATTTCTTTCAATTTGTGTCCATTTGACAACAGGTAACGTCTAACTGCACACTGCCAACAAATCCTTCAAGGTACTCGGATGGTGCCTTGGCTACCGATGTCTCTCCTGCTCTTTCATATATTATATACACCTCGTATATAATTGTTCGTCACTTGAATGCACTCGATGGGTTAACTATGGTAAATGATTGACAGTGAACAGTTGCCATTCTTCAGGCAAATTTCGCATGTCCATTGATGTGCTAACGTCCTTAACGTTGTTACCTATATCATTAGTTGCAGTTATCTATAGCGTACTTATCACCCTGTGTTGTCATTCACTATATTGTGAAATCGTGTTGATTGTTCGCTGCTGTCTTTGTCTTTCATTCTTTTCCACTCATGCAAAGCTGTTACAATTTTTACTGTCATACTGTGTATAAGGTCTAGGAAAGGTATTTCTAAAACCATTAATATTTAACGGTTCTGTATTTACTAGATTATTACTAAACTAAGATCGAAGAAAAGAAGCATGAATATTCATCTATCTCAGTAAATAGAATACTGCAATCGAGACAAATTGTTAACTTTCCTTAACACTTCGAGTTCTACTTGAAATCTTTCAGGACAACGAAACAGCCCATCCAATCCTAACTAAAGTTCAAATTACCTCCAGACTTATCTGGATTTGCCCGCCGGATACTTGATACCAAAAATAAAATAAAATAACATAGCTGTCTGGTTATGTGGTTATTGACAGTAACGAAATGTCTGCTCACTAGCTACAAATGGCGACGAGATGGATTTTATAGGGCAAAGACTTGGGCTAAATCTCTGAGTAAAGATTCTATAAAAAGATTCATTGCGACATATTTTTTCTCTTAACGTCTTAATTCCTGTCAAAAACAGACTGTATTACGGCAGGATAAGAAATTTCTTTTTTGATATTTGTACGATTGGTATAAGAGGATTTTTTGTCTGAGTAAGCAACAAAGTTAACTTACTGAACAGACATGTTTATAGAACACGTTTATTGGCATATAATCTTTCAATTTAATTAACTATGGAACTCAAAGGAAATCAATTTCGTATGAGTTTGAATTTTTAATATTAAAGGACTTTAATAGTTAAAAAAAGAATTCAGATTAGATGGTATATTTTTTACTTTCAGAACAATCATTAATTTTCTTGAGCCTTTAAAGAATTAAATATTTATCTGATGAACCTGAATTTTTGCAATTGATCTGGATTTGTAATATTCAGTGAAAACAATTCCTTTTCTCAAACGGCATTTTATTTCTTAAGAAATTTTTTACACCCTTTGCTCTTGTTAATTTTTTTTTATTGACAAGTAAACTGTGAGAAATATCCAGTCTTACAAAATTCAAAATCAGTTAAAAACTATATTTTTTTTTCTGATACCGCTCCTCACTTCTAAATAAAATGTCAAACAAAAAATGTACTAAGCTTTTATGTCCATTTGTACCTTTTTTATCATATGCTATTATTTTAACTAAATATTTGAATTTTTTTATTTATTAAAACATATATGTTTTTCAATAATGATAATGTTTCTTTGCATGCATTTAAGCTCAATATCTGAATATAGTTTATTGAATTTGTGTTTAGAAGTAGTAGATTGACATAATTTTATTTATCGTGCATTTGGATGAAAGCTTTCAAAAATTGCTAAAATAAGTTTTACTTTTTATTTTTCTCCGTGCAATTATTTAGTTACTAAAGCTGCTTCTAAGTTATCGAAATAAATAAAGTAGTTTCTTGTTCTTATTTGTCCACAAAGAAAATAATTAATTCATTTAGTTCCTTGTCCTTTAAATAGTTCACTTTTCAATATTTTTTTGCTTTTAAGCATTATAAGAATTAAGAATTTAAATAAATGGGGAAAAATCAGCAAAAAGTCGCCAAGTCCATTAAAATTATTCATTGGTTATTGATTCGAAATGGAAATTTCAACGGAAGAAATTGTTATCTCTTATAATGAATCCGCCTTAATCAATAAAAAGGTGCAATAAAACGTCACAACCTGAAAGCTGGAGATAAACATGAAACTATTCTGAGCATTTCCTAATTTCCTTTCGTTTTTGGGCTTACCTCTCATGACAGTCTTCTTGATTTACGACCTGTCATCCTTCAGAAACTGCATTGTGCTACCAATTATTCGGCTTTAATCTCAAGAGTCTTTTGAAGAACCTAATCTAATATAGTTGAATTCACCATTTTTCTACACTTTTTTTCCTCTTTCACAAACTTCAGTTTCTAATTTCCATCCAGAATGCTAGCTTATTTATTTTTGTTGTTCAAAAAAATTGAAAGCAAAATGATATCGAAGGGTTCATATTGGCGGAATGGTGTTTTGCATAATAATACTCGAGTTTTGGAATTTATTTCGATTGTTTCATTGTAGAATTTGGTATTTATTTTTAAAGTATCTATGTTAAAGGTTATCTAATTTACAGCAGATGATTTTTACTTTTTCACTACTCGCATATATGAAAGTACTTTTCAAAGACAAATGTAGTATTTCTAACAAAATATTTTTATACAATCAAATTCGAATTTAAATAAATACTGCTACATAATTTTCATCATACTGTATGTTATGTATGTATAATAATTTTAAAATACACAGCATTTCCTATTTATTAAAAAAATTACGTCCATCAATAATTTAGTCAGTTTGTAATATTATTACAATAAAAACCTTATAATAAGCTCAGATATCTGAAATAGTAAAATTATGGCATGAGTTTTCACTAATAACATCGTCGTATATTTTTCTACTTTTGCTAATAAAAATGGTTTTCATCATGTAATTAATGGTAGAAATAGAAATTAGATATCTTTTTTTTTATTATATAGATATGTCAATATCAAACATTTCTCCAGACAGCCGCTTTAATAAAAAATAGGAACCATATTTCCACAACAAAAGACAAGCAGACGACATATGTTTAGTGACATATGTTCTCGTAATTAAGAAATAATATTTGTATCGTACCATTGAAAAAATACTAGAATTTATGTGCTTTTAATTAACCAATATTGTTTCTTTATAAATTATCCATGTATGTAATGGATTATCTGAATGGTAAGGCAGTTCAAGTATATATCACAACCTAAAGTATTTCCGAATCAAAAATCAAAGATCTTGAGAAGTATGGGCATGTGAAATGCCATGCATCATTATGTTAGTAATCGTCTTAGGAACATCACTAAGTATCAATTATCATCTCGATGCTAAGTTAGTTGGAATAAATCAATAATTTAAAAGAAACTGCGCTCATAAAAGTTTTTTTATAACGAAGATCTAATTTAAAAAGAGATCATGTCCCAGGATAATCGTCAACAGTCAAATGACGGTCTTGATTTATTGTTAGACTAAATGCGTCAGTAATCGGTATATAAGATAAATTTTGAGTTGTCCGTGAATACTGTGATAAGCTACAAAGAGATGGAAGTCGCTATTATATTCAGAAACAGCAACGAGTTTTAAGCTGGTATTTTATTCGAAAGAAAAATTTGTTATGAAAATTTAAAGAAAAAGTGAGCCAAGCTAAGTGCTTGGTGCATTTCTGCTGTTTCTGCAAAGCATTCTGATATTTTTCATAAGCAATTTTCTTGAAATCTCATCTCGAAAACATAATTTTCAGACTGTTAAAGCAAGACTCGTGTAATTAAACTACTGCAATAATTTTAGAGAAAAAGTAATGCCGTTTTTGAAGATATTTAGTTATGAAATAGCTGGCGACAACTTCATATGTTAGAGTTAGATAGAAAATAAGACCCATATAAAACAACTCAACCAAAGTTTTTAAGACTTGTTGTGAATATATAAGTAAGTGATAGATACTTCAGCAAAGATATATTAGCTTTTTTTAATCAACAGTCAACTTTCAATTTGCGTAAAAGGAAGTATTTTAATGCTCATATTTATAAAGTAAAATGGTTCAAATTCCTA
Source organism: Trichonephila clavata (assembly GCA_019973975.1). Classification (NCBI taxonomy): domain Eukaryota; kingdom Metazoa; phylum Arthropoda; class Arachnida; order Araneae; family Nephilidae; genus Trichonephila; species Trichonephila clavata. The sequence goes on along the minus strand of BMAO01033201.1, from coordinate 225,926 downwards.
CATTTTCCAAATAACTATTTTAATCCGTAATTATCATATGCTTCTTTGAAAACAACTACACACTCGTTAAAAAATAAACATCCCTGTGATGTTAACTTTGGAAAACCCTATACTGAAAAAAAAAGATCAAATAACATTTGCATCTTATAGCTAATCTCTAAAACTCCTTCTAGTTGATTTTTTCTTCTTCTATTTTAAACCTACACTAAAAAGTCTATAAAACTATTACCCCTACTATAAAAAGTCTATAAATTACTTTTCAAAATCAAATTTTAAATTTTAAAAATTTTTTATTTAATTATGTTACTAACATTTCTGATTCATATTGAATATTCCATTCCTATAAAAGTCTGAAAATGACAAGCACACACAAGGACATTTTAACTATATATATATATTTATACGGGTGGTTGATTCTTATTTATCCCCTGAAATAGCTTAGATAATAAATCTTTTTAACTCAATGAATAATAAGAGCCATAACATAGCCATGATTCCTATATCAATAGACTTATAACGGCCTTTCTTTCCGTAACTGCATGGCAGGTTCAAGATCCAACAATCCATCTATTTGAGTTATGGTCGATAGTAAATACATTACTCATTACAATAGCGCAAGAGTAGAAGTCTGGACAAAGTATTATCTTCCTCTACGGATTATTAAAAGAAATGAAAGCACACAAAACCAAACAATGTCCCTGGACCTTTAGTTGCTCAGCCTCGAAACAGGACAATTACATAATACACATGTCGCATCATTTGTCTCGCTGTGAGACAGCCAAAGCTCTTCCCAATTGAATAGATTGCCCGTAAACAGTCAATTGATTGGTGTTAGGACATGTTTCCAACTCCAAGGGAGAAACATAATTTGATTTGACCAACTATTCGGTCAAACTTCCTTTCCAGTTGATTCGTTGCAGTTCTGAATCCAAACTCACTGCCTGCATGGGACAGGTGATTGTCACTTCTTCAGAAGAGCCTAATGTCAGGTAGGGAAATGGATGAATGAGAAAGAGTTGTACTGAAAGCGTATTTCTATTCAACGCGTAAGCGTTTTAATTGTTCTTGTGAATGAAAGGTCAACTCATTAAAATGTGTGATTCACGATTAAGCACAAATGATTAAGCACAATAAAGAGGTGTATTATTGGCAGATTGTGAAAACTGGTCTCTAAATAAGTTATTGGAATCGTAAATCAGCTATGCATATGTACCTTCAAAGGAAATTACCATCACAATTAAGTCAGTCTCTATGAATGTTTAATAGTTTAAAACTTTATTGTTGTTTTACTAAATAAAAATTATTTTTAATAAATAGTTTTATACCTTCACTAAGCTTATACATTTTTATTTGGGGTACGAAATATCCCAAATTGCCTAATGTAAGATGTAAATTTCAAATTCACGTAATGTAACTTTAATACGAAAAAGTTTAAACTTTTAAAATTTGTACTTGTTTTTAAAACTGAGCGTTTATTGCTTATTGAAAGTACATTATTACTAGATATGTAGAACTTATAATCAATCTAGGGTTTTTTTTTAAATAAGGAGTAAGGAAAATCAAAAAGGTAATGCGAGTTTTAAATAGTACATTTTAATTTTATATTTTAAAGTTTGATGGTTTATTTCAAACTATATTTTTAATCATTATGCACATATTCAGTGAAAAATGAAACATAAATTGTGGAAAATTTCATACGTGAAAAAATAGAAAGTATTAGAAGTTAAGATATCCAATACACAAACCTGAATTGAAAAATATTTCATCACAAAAATTCTGTATCTCCTCATTGTTATAAAAGGAGTTTTTTTTTTTGTTAGTTGAAAGTAAAGATTATTTTCTAAAGAAAATATTTCAAGCTAGGTATAAATCCGAAGCACTTTATCTAAAATGTTTTTTACATAAAATAACCTCCGCTTATACTCAAAATTTTGTTTGAAATCCCAAAAGCAAAGATTTTAATGAGGAGTGTTAAAAACGTTTTATAAAAATGTTGAATTCCAGTTTAAGGAGCATTTTCTAAAATAAAATTATTGATACTAAGAAAAACAATTTTTTTATAGAACTAATTGTTTTAGTTCATTTAAATCGAGAATAATACAAAACAGTGAAAATAATTCCCTTGTAAAATAACTTTAATGGAATTTCGTGATTAAAAAATGCCTTTTTTTTGTTGTGTGAATCATCAATTAAATCATTTTTCCAACATTCCTTAGACTATCATAATTAAATTAAGTAAAAGTGTATATTTAAGTAAAGTATTGAAGTTACAGAAAAAAAATGAAACAAATTTTTTTCCAGTAAAGAAATGAATTTGCATCAAAACAAAACTAATAATATTTCAGCAGCAAAGAAGCATCTTGACTTACAATAGATTTTTACAATAGTGAAGAAACCTTAGAAAATGAACTCGATTTTAATTTAATTACGTCGGCTGAAAAATAGCAACATCAAAGTGGATATGATAGAAAAAAAACAATTTGTAATGGGAAGAGTTTTTTAATTAACTACATTCGTGACTTTTTGCATAATCATTAAAAAGGATTTCATTGTATATTTTATTTCTCTTAACGGACTAATAGTTCATTATACAAAATCTATAAAAAATTTTAAAATTCAACTTGTATTTTAACCAAATTTATTCAAAATATTCCAAAATTTTCTTTCAACAGTTGCACTTTAGTTTTGGCAATACGGTTTGTGTTTACAATTCTGATATAATTCATTCTAAATTAAACCTATTGTATCTTTTTCACACATAATTCGAATATAGATTAATTTGATTTAGCACTTTTAGATAGTTTTTAACTTAAGTTAATACTCAGTACATACCTTCATACTGCTAAAGTTATTTTACATTTTTTTGCTTAAGTTAACGTTAATGTTGTAGTAATTACTTTTTCAGATTATTCCAAAGTTAAATTTGTTTGAATTATCTGCTTCAGATAGTTTTTAGTTTAAGTAAAGTGAATAATGTAATTTCTTTTTCGATTTTATTTTTTTATGTATGTTACTTTGGAGGCAATGTTATCTTTATTCCAGTTATTCTAATTTTAATTGGTTCAATATATATTTTTGATTGTATTTTATCTGGTTTAAATTTTTTTTTTTACTTCATGTAATATCAATTTTGTCATTTTTATTTCAGTGCAAGATTTTCTGACACATATTTTTTTAAATTATTTATGGTATTTTCATCAAAATTAGGTCTTATTTTATTATTTCGGATAGCTTTAAAAATAAATCATCACACGAATATCAACAGTACAATTACAACCAACGAAGTTACACCTTCAGGCATAGTTCTTGCCCACTGCTGAATGATGAAAAAAGGGCTGCTGTTGTGTAAAATTTTTTTATGCTAAAGAAAAGGGGGTATTACTTTTTTTGTCCATCAGCAAATTCAAAATCTTCATCATTTTAGCAAAATAGTAGAAAAATCTTGCTAACAATATAACAGAAATAAAATAGCATTAAATTCAAATTAATTTCTATTATAGATTGATAATAAAAAAAGTGTTTCTATATTTATACAAGGGTGATCAAATGAAAAGGTACGAAACGACATAAAAATGAAACAGTTAAATATTTGTATATTCCGCCAAGGGAGAATGTAGCGAGACATCTCGGGATGCCATTGGAGACTCTGACTGGGATCGGATTATGCGCGGGTGCCCGCATGCGTAGGAGAGAGCAAAGGCTCTTATAAAAAGCGGCGTCCAAATGATGCGAGCACAGAATTACTCGAGCACAGAAAAAGCATTAACTCCGATGTGTACTGTGAGACACTCCGACGCCTACGCAGGTCCATCAAGAACAAAAGACCGGGGCTGTGCTCACGGAGGGTGTGATTCTGCTCCATGATAACGCGCGTACACACGTCTCCAGAGTCACACAAATGGAACTGGACAAGTTCCAATGGGAGACGTTGGACCATCCGTCCTACAGTCCGGACATGTCACCCTGCGATTTCCATGTGTTTGGTCCACTGAAGAAACACCTGAAAGGAAAGCGCTTCAACTCGGACGACGTACTCAAGGACACTGTGAAGGACTGGGTCTCGTCACAGCCACAGGAATTCTGGGAACAAGGAATCCTGCGGCTTGTTGATCAGGGGGATCGTTGTGCTCAGGCCTATGGTGTATATTTTGAATAAAGTCTATATTTGTACCACCGTGTCGTTTCGTACCTTTTCATTTGATCACCCCTTGTATATATATATATAACAGCAACCAGTATATAGTAGTTTCTGAGGTGGTTTCGTTGTGTCATATTTGGCTTCATAGTCTTTAAATAACCGATGAATACACATATTTGTTTCAAATTGCAAAAAACAGTTAACACTATTTGTCAAGAAGCTCGTTGCTGAAGATAGGAATTCTGAGGGAACCTTTCTAAAAACGATTTTTTTTCAAGTTTTCTTTCAGATTTCTTTAAAACTGAGTGCAAATGAAATTTTTTGTCACGGGGCATCGTAGTTTAACTTTATTTCCGACAATTTGTTCTTAATGTAGATTTTTGTGAGGAGATCGAATACATACATGTACAGTACATATATTTTTATATGTGCTATACGATCCATATGATAAATATTTAAATAATCACTGAGGTTATATAGCATTATTTTTAATCATTTGTTTGTCCTTTGTAGAAGAATAACAAAGAGAGTTATTTTTTATATACGAAAACTGTACAAAAGTTTCCTTTCGAAAATTAATTTTTAGTTTGGCAAAACAGTTTGAGCTCTGCTTTGCCTCGCTACTGTTGTTGATAACAGTTTAATTCAATCTACGCTTATTTTTTCTGTTTTAGATGGTCATTCGATTTTAATCAATTTAATTTATTCTCCAATTAAAGACCCTTTGATACATATAATTTATGAAAGTATTTTAATAAATGCTCTATTCTATTTTCTTAGCTTACGCATTTCAGATAATTTGTTCTACAGCCATCAATGCTGTGACTTAATACCAATGTTATAACTTTTTCATAATAGTTTTTGTATTCCTATTTCAATTCATTCATTTATATTTATGTTTTTGGCGTGGTATAATCTTTTTTAGATTCAAATATATATTTTAGTTAAATCATAATTTCATTTGAGGTCAAATTGCAGCTCGTCAAAAATTAATCAAAAAAGTTGGGCAATCATTAAGAAGATATTTTAAATATATCTATACATTATCTGACACCATGTTAGACCTTAATTTATAGGAAAAATATTTTCTTGCTGAATTTTATTTTTTTAAAATTTAACCGTAGTGGTAAACTTGTGGTTAACAAAATAGTATTAAATATCCATTAAATATAACAAAAAATAATTGTAAAATCAGATTAGTATTATTAAGGTGGTATCATGATAAAGTTGCAGATTTACGACAAAAGGCCCATTTTTTTATTTGCATCTAATAATAACTTATATCTCTCATATTGATGGCAGATAAGAAAAGTTTCTTATCATTCATTATATGATAAATACCACAAACTTTGAGTTATGGGTACAGATTCAATCATCCACTGATCATGAATATTTTAAAATTAATTTTTTTTCTTTAAGTATTAATAAAATGCTGTGTAAGTTGGCTTAACTAATTTATAAAGAAAATCTTGAGACAATAAATCTTAATGTTAGATTGGAAAACTCGTCTAATCATGAAAAAATCTCTTTAAAAGTTAAATTGATGATTTATTCATACGTTTTGCTTAAATCATGAATGTTAGAAAAAAAGAAAAATGTTTGCTCATTAATGTGCAATAACTACAAAATTAAATTCGCTTATTCTGCATCTTTTGTTTACTGTTCGAATTATTACTAATGAATTGCCACGAAATTAACAGATCCTCAAATTTTGTATTTTTTACAAATAAACACTTTTATGTTTTAAAGCAAACACTTTTTCTATATAATGATATCGAAATGTTTCTTTTCAGTCGTAAATATGTTCTTTTTTTTTCATCTTCGGATATCATTTAAGTGTAATTTACCTTCCTATGAAGGTATTCAAGATTATTTAGGAGTTGCACATATCTTTCTTACCTTTTCTTTTCCATTTTCTTTCATCGAAGAGTTGCTTCTGGCAAAACAAATTGTTGAAAAAAAGCCCTTTACTATTGATTTTGAAGAAAAAAAAGTTGAAGGAGAAACCTTGACTCTTTATGAATAACTTTTTGAGTGAAAATTGCTCTAGGCAGCCAATACGCTGCACAATTTCCCGAAATGTAGCTTTTGAGTAAGATAGGGCAAAAAAGCCCATTCACTCTATCATAAAGGATTACACTTGGACAGTATTTTAATAACTGCCCTCACCTAGATCGAAAAAACTTTTTCTGTTGAAAGTAGAAAAATGATAAATTATCCACCGAAAGACTGCACCATAAAATATTAATTTCCTTGCTCAGGGAATAAATGAAAAGTTAATATTCTCTCGCTGACTAAAAACAATGAAATAAAAAGTGCTTTCAGCTTCACAAAAAAAATTGCGTTAATATACGCAATGATACGTAAAGATATCTTCATCTTAGAATTAAAAAACTCCTCTCACACTTCATTATTTCAATTAATGATCCCAGCTTACAGTTTTGTACGCTCTCTTTCCGCTCCTTTTAGTGGTTTTCCCAATTAAGCCTTCACCTAACTAGTCTGTCATTTTCTTCTTAATGACAATGATATGAGATTAAATGAGTAAATTTGCTGAAATACCAGCTATTTTGTTTACTTAATTGGTATAGTTTGCAAAAAAATGCAAATGCGTTAGATTTTTCTGTTGTTGAAAATGTTACTAATTCTACTTTGAATCTCAGAAGTTTTGTGTTTCAACCTTTTAACTGTAATTTTTTGTATAATTATTTCCACTTGTTTTTTTTTATAAGAACAAGCTTTCATCATAGCGTAACTAAAAGAAAGATTGCATTAAACTCACCGAATTTTTTTTATGTTGCATTGTGGTAAAATTTTCGTTCGAAAATGGTTCAAATGCAACGTAGAAAAACGCAAGTGCATAGTTTTTATGGGATTAGAAAAGGAAAGAGTATTAACATATAGATATTTTATTTGCAAATGTTTTATTATTAACGATGAAAAAAATTTCTTGAATATTTATGCTTAGTCTTCTGGAATTTTTTAAATATTGTATTTGCGTAAATACAAATTAGTTTTAAGTTTAACATTATATACCGTATATTCCATCTTATATTAAACGCACCTATCCTTTCAGAGCACATTTTTTAAGTTTTAGTTCTGTTTGCTACATATAACTCACACCCTTTTGTACTGAGAAATCTGAAATGTACATGTGCACAATTATCTTATCTTTTATTTTATCTAAAAATAGTCTGTTATAAGATAATATTATGACATGGAATGTGAAATTAAACCTAGTACAATTAAAAAAATCATAAAACTTTAGTAAACTTAACAGTTTAGATGGAATGGAAGATGGTTATTTATATATGGATCAGATAATTAGTAATTGTGAAAAAATGCAACAGAATTCGATGATGTGCATGAAGATAAAACGGAAAATGGATTTAACGGTTTTTTTTTATGTTACCCAATAATGAAAGTTCAGAAGGTAGGCTGCTTCTTTTAAATAAGCAGTATTTGGATACATGTAGAAATATAATTTCTTGTTTGCGCTCATCTTTTCTTTATAGTTAAAGCTATCGTTTTTAAATCCGGCGTATAACACGCAACCATAAATTTTTATCTTATTTTTGGTGTTAAAAGAGAGTTTTATACGCTGGATTATTATATTAAATCAAAGGGAAATAAATTTTTCACTTAAAATTTTTCGAAGCCTTTTAATCGAATTCATTTAGTCTGAGAAAAATTCCTACAAAAGCGTTCATAATAGTTAAGAAAAATGGAAGCATTATACTAATTCATATTTATTTAATTTAAATTAAATAGTTTTCTTTAAAATTGCACTTAAGAGCATTTTTAAAGTATTATAATCTTTTTAGAACTGTATAAACAAACTACTACACTGGTAAATATTTTTTTCTGTTTTATAACTTATAAATATTCATGAAGAAAACATTGCTCACAGACATTTGAATTTCATTTTAATTGGTTTAGATAATCATAGATTTGCTAACTAGAAAATTACCCGAGAGACTATTAGATTAAATATGTAATTTTTTTTCATTTTTTCAAAAGATTTTGTCTGTGGTTAATTGGTATAATCTGAAGTAAATGCATATTTATGATGTTTTTCCAATAAAAACACCAGTTAAGCCGTTAATGTTAATCATATATTTATACCAGAGTTTTTAGAAATTCAGTCTTTTTTTCTGTATTTTTCTTCGAATAACCATTTAGTTTTAACATATAATGTGAGCTTTTAATGGCGCAAATCAATATAATCATTAAAAGCTTTCTTGAGTTTAAATAAAGCAGTCCTAAATGTGTTTAGATGACTTTTCAAATAATATTTCTGTAGTTACAGATAGGAAGATAGTTAAGTTGTTGTTAGACATTTTCTAGTCATTCTTATTGCAAAAAAAAATTCAGTCTATTTACAATCCATTAGTGTTTATTTATTTTTAATAAGTAATTTTCAATTCAAGTGAAAATTTCATTATATATGTCTTTTTTCTTTAAATTTATGTTCCCATAAAAATAGACATAATATCACATTCTATCCGTTGCATTATTCCGGTTATTAAACAAACATTAGAATAATACAGATTTGATTAAGATCATTAACTTAGTCATTTTATTTTTTTAGCTATCAAAAAAGTTGAAAAAGTATTGAAACTCAACAAAAACCGCTATGAATTTCTATTCAGAAAGTAAAACGTTGAATATGATTTTTTTTTCAAATTTTAAAATGAAATAGTTTATGAAGAGTAACCCTTCGATTTTAGTTTTGGATAATATGCGTCTAGGAATCATTTTCAATTTTAATGTAACAAAACTTTGGCATTTGTGTCATCATTTACATCGAAATATTCCTTCATACCTATTTTTAAACTCAAAAAAATATTAAAATGAACATTTTAGTACTATCATTCAGAGTTTCTGATTTGTAAAGCTTGTTCACTTTACCTTAAACACTTAAAGACTCTTTACGTTTTATAGTATATTTCTACATCTCTCAAATTCATGAGAAAGAGACTTTATAATACTTTATGTTGCCTTTCTAGTCCCTAAATGGCACTAACAAATTGATTGTAGACTTTAAATAGTTACTCTATGGCTAATGATAGGAAAAGACTGAGCCCAAACTGTTCCCAAATGATTATCAGGGAATCTACAGCTTTATGAAATATTCAAGTACTTGAACGCATCCTGTGCAAATTGTTAGAGGTTATATCCCTCAATTATAGAATGTCACATCGTGAAGCTCACGAGGACGCCATAGGAGCTGAAATTCGTTTGAGTAGAGCTATCAATATTAAGGATTAATAATGAAGTAAAATTATTAAGATGTGACTATTTGCGATCTTGTCTCTTCTACTTTATGTTTCTAATATTAAGAAGTAGAATGCTTCCTAACCTTAAGTTGCAGTGCCTTTCTTATTGTAAGGAAGTAGCAATTCCTACAAATAACTGTTGCTGTAAAACAATTATGTTGTGTCATAATAATTCCAAAAGATTTATATTACCAAAATATTAGTATTGGTGTATTTTCTAATAACTTACAGGCGTTATGATACAAACTAAACCTAAAAAAAGAATTTATTTACATAATTTTTTCCGTAATAGTACGATAAAAATAACAAATATAATTAGAATGTAAAAACACTAAGATTTCATCAGGAAACAAAATTGTAAGTCATTTTTTTAAAGTTTGTTTGGAGCTAATCTTATTCAAATACAGCATATAGTATAAATGAAATGTCCTTGAAAAAATCACATATGTTCAAAAGAAGTTAAATTTACATGACAAATTGGATCCTCTTTTAAAAATAAAATTTATAAAAGTTAATGTTATCTTAAAACTTTTCTTTTTGAATATAAGTATTTTCATCTTAAGTTCAACAATATTTATGCAAACAAAAATCAAATGAATTTATAAAGGCATAAAGATGAAGATATACGAGAATGTTCATGTATTACAAAAATTGGTGGGAAAAACTGAACTGAAAAATTACAAAATGCTATTCGAAGGGGAAAAAGAATGCACAAATAAACAAATAAAAAACATTGAAAAATTACAAAATGCTATTCGAAGGGGAAAAAGAATGCACAAATAAACAAATAAAAAACATCTAAAGAAAATTCATTAATTGAATTACTACAATGATTTTTAAAAGCATAATATTCTTTTCTAACTTCAATTAAATAAGTTCACTTACTTACTTTAGTTTTAAGTACTGAGTAATATATATGAAAAAGTATTCGATAACATAAAATAATTAAAATTGTAAAAGAGGTTTAAACTGAAAAAAATAAATAAATTCATTAAACTCTTTAAATCAAATATAACATCAAATAAAAATAAGCATAATAAAGTTAAAATTTTTATGTTTATTTATCTGATCAAATCAAATTTTTATCATTTTACTAATGCCCGAACTAAGTTGAATTACTTCATGGAAAATTTTTCAAACAGGGAATAAAATGAAACAGATCTTTTTTTATTGTTGATTTTCCATTTATTTCAACAGTAAATGCTATGTATTCATTTTTCAATAAAAAAATGAACCAACAATTTAAATTTCTACTTTTTAAGTAAACTTTTTTTACTTTCAAGCAAACTTTAAGGATACGATGGGTCTAGTACATTTTTAAAATGTCTTCATTAAAAATATATGAATGTTAATAAACGAGAAATACCTCTAATCTTTAGAACTGATGTAGTGCAGTTGTAACTATATCAATATTTCCATTACTGCAGACTTTTTATTTCTTTTATTCCTTTAGAATAATATATTGATTCAGTCTTGAAGGAGAAAATTCTAGTCAAATTGCTCAAACTTGTGACTTTTTTTTTTTTTTTGATTTTCAAGTGGAATAACTATATGTATCTATAACTATATCTTTTTTCATTAATGCCACCCCTTTTGGGACCTTTCAAATAAAACAAAAAATTTACTCAGTTGCTGATAAAAGTCTACATCATGCGGAGGTCTAACATTCCGAATGAAAGCTTTTCATTTGAGAGTGTAAAGTAATGTTGAGAGTGTAAAGCTCATTTGTGACTGTAAAGTAATTAAACCTGTCTCTACCAACACCCCTGGAGTCTGATTCTACTCAACGTAAGTAATAGTAAGTACTCTAAACTGGAACTTTTCGAGGCTGTTTAAAATACGAGTGTGGGCACGAGAACTCTGCAAGTAAATATGATTATTGACTTCTCCATGGTCATCCCAATCCAAAATCTTCTTTCATTATAAAGAAGGAATTTTGATGGACCTTATTATATTGCTTATGATTTCGAAATGACATCAGTGAATTTACAAGAAAAAGGATAGTGTGGTATTTGTAGTTCCCATTACTTTATTAAAAATAATATCTCATAAAATCCAGAATCGATTATACATGGCATAAAAGGCGTGTTATGGACTTATGAAGCTTTTAAAATTTAAATTTCTTTCAAGAAACACAAAATTTTTAATTTACAAAACTCTTATTAGACATGTTTGACATATGCATCTGAGACTTGGACAATAACAAAACTGGAAGAAAATCGAATGGCATTTTTTGAGAGAAAATACCTCGAAGTATACTTGGAGGTGTAAATGAAAAAAATATATAATTGGGGAAAAATATACAATTGTGAATTATACAGAATTTATAAACAACCTGACATCATTAAGTACATAAAAATAATTAAAATGTATTGGATGGCCCATATAAATTGAATGTTAGATGGTAATGTTGTCAAAAAGGTATTGCAGTTTAAAGTCACTAGGATTCGGAAACGTGGAAACCAAGGCTGAGATGGGCGGACTCCGTGGAATCAGACTTTGGTATTATAAACGAGAAAATTTGGAAAACAAAGGTGAAAAAGAGGTCATAATGGAGGAATCTTCAAATGAAGGTACTGGCTCACGATAGGCTGTCTTGCCAGGTATGATGAAGATGACTTTATTATATATATATAAATGTATATAAAATATATAGTATTAACATAAATATATGTGTATTTTAATTCTTGTGCAATGGATCAAAGGAAAATTAATTAACTGAAATATTTTAATAAAATATTTTTTTAGCTAGTTATATTTCATTATTTATTGTTTAAACGTCGCCTTTAGAAATATCATTCTAGTGAACCTCATAATTTTGAACTATAATCAATTGCCGAGAAAACACCTTACCTGGCATCTTTTCTTGGTAAACTTTCCCCCGTACCAACATGAGGTTTTTGAGTCTTGACAGATTTAAAGTGACGTAGACTTCCTACACAATGTGTCTTTCCTGGAATCGGAACTAAAACACGCCCAGTTCAACTAAAATTGCATTGAACACGAGATGGATGCTCTGGACACACAATCTTGGTTATACTACTTTTATTTAGTATTGGATCTGATAGTTGATAATATTCTGTAATAATAATATAATATAATAGTTCTGTAATAATAATATTTTGACTATATATCACTCAGGTTCTGTACAGAGTCTGTGAACTAGGGTTTTTGAAATACATAATTTAGAAGTGGGTTTATCCATATTTTAAAACATCAGCGTGGAAAAATTTTGACAGAAAAACACTGATAATTATTTTACACAATTGGTAGTAACTCTGAAAATAATGTGAATTTTTCAAAAGTCGTAGTTCAAGCCCTCTGGAGAAGTCTTAGTTATATATAAGCAGAATATTATTATTATAGAAGCATTTTTCATACAAAAAGAATGTTTTGAAAAAAGGTAATTCTAAGTTCATTGCATTTAAATAATTTTTTTATTGTAATAATATTCTTAAAACAATTTTATAAGTGTATCCTATTCTAAAAGACATTAAATAAAAAAAATATTCGTTTGTACACTTTTGCAAAATCACGGTTCCGAACGTAGTCGGATACCTTAAGCGAAAATAAATTACCAACCAACTACAATAACATAATTTATGTTCCATTTATCAAAGACTGTTTCTTTTACATTAATATTACATTTGTAAAACAACGTAATCTCACACTTTTTGAGGCATATATAAAAAATATTCTTACCTAATAAGTGTAAAAAGCTGCACGTGTTAAAATTAGTATTTAGTAACCGTTATATCTATTTACAATTTACCTTTACTTGCTTTCATTTTTAAATTCGACAATATTCGAAAAAACAGCGAAATTAAGAGGCAAACGTTTGAATTATATCAAAATTTGGTTTTTATTTAATTGTATATCATAAATATTAAATACAAACAGTAATACAGTGTTGTGTGACGCGCTTGTAGTGTATTATCTAAACACTGGTGCCCAAAATAAAGTTTAATATGAAAACTATAGAAGTAAAAGGGATAAACCTCACAGAAAACCCTCTTATTGCACATATATTGTCTATTTATGTAACCAGTAATTGTGTATATGTAAAATTTCCATTAGTGATAAAATAGGATAATTGAAGAGTCTACTGAAAATACTTCATATTAAAATGATATCGATGTGCCTTCAAAATTCTGGTTGTTTGTGTAACCCATGAACTCATGCGTATTTCAACCACTGCAAAAATTGTTGATTATTGATCAAAGACAAATTAACTTGTTTTAAATGACAGAATAATTGAAATGTTATAACGTGGATGACTACGAACAGATGTATCTAGTATCGTCAATGTTGCACTGTATGTAATTCCTCAATTGTGGTAACGGTAGCAAAATTTGGAAACATTTCTAGGCATGTTATAACATGTCAACAGAGAATAAATAAAGCTAGATAAGATGATAAGACTAATATCTGTCCGTAACCGAGTGAGGTGTGCCAAACAGCTAACATCGAAGCTTGTTATAGTCAGGGAGACAACGATTTCTAGATAATTAACTAATAAAAGAAGACAGTGTCGTATGCTAATTGCACGGCTGTTTTCTTGCTATTAACTATTTTAATACCAAAAATTCCTGTTTGTAATGGAGCTGAAAACATTGGCATTAAAGAGTCAATCAATGGAATGGGGTGATGTTCTCTTAGAAATCACGAACCAAGTTACAGAAGGATTTTTGTAGCAGCTTAATCTGGAGATAACGTGGAGCATATTACTACCTTCATGATGTCATAGAAAAAATCAGTAATTCAGTGGTGGTGCTTTGGTATTGGTGGGGAAAATGTAGATCTGTTTTCGGAGGAGGTTCTGTTAAAGAAACAAAATACAGATATGAGAGTTTGGAACCTTTCATTTGTTTCTTTCAAGGTGCTATAAATCCATAGTTTTTATTCAGGATCGACAATTTAACAACACATTATTCTCAACTCGTAGAGGTTTAACTTGAATATGATGATGTCAAAGATATGCATTGAAAAGCTAGATCCCTAGACTTATTGAACATACCTAGGACGTATTTGAAAGCAAAATTTCAACTTGTAATCTTCTACCAAGAGATATTGTTGACCTTAAAGTCATTCTAATGGAGGAATGGTCAAATCTGTATCTGACATTTGGCCAGACAATCATTTGTAGTATAAAACAATAATGCGATGCTACCATTTCCTCCATTTTGTGTGATTTGTAGAAAAAAGCAATACATTTATTTGTATATATGCTTTCCAACTGATATCTTATTTGTTATGAATTTCTAAGGAAAAAAATTATACTAAATTCCATTCCATTAATTCTTTTTATTTCTCACGCTACTTAAGTAAATAACCAATATCCTTAACTTTTTGATGCCAGTGTATACGCTAGAAAATGAAATTCCGGCGACATTGCGTAACAAATTTTCATTATATTTATGTAAAATATATTCTACTAAACCAACCTTAATGTGTGTGTCGTACTTTACTAAATCAACATTAATGTTATCTTAAAAAAGTAACATATCAAAGTCATACTGAGTAAGCCACGTCCAAAACAGAATTCTAATTAGAAACTCCAAATCTAAAACATCAAAAAGAATTGTTTTTTAAGTAACAAATTGGGGAAAAAAACTAGAAAATGCTCATAATAATTGTTCTTAAAAGGTAAGTAATAATCAAGTGTTCGTAGAAAGCCCAATTATTATTAGTTTTTTCATTTAATGAAGCAAAAGTTATAAATATTCTGTCCCTGATTTCATTTTCTTACATCATTAATACACTATATATTATACTTTATCATACATATTCTGCATATTTTGTTCAAAATAGTCCTCATTTCATCTACGCTGAGCTTTTGTTAAGCGTATCTTAATATTAATTTCCTATTCTGAAAAATAATGAGATTCTCAGTCACGCCATTAATAACCCCATTATCAATTGATGATTAGTGTCTGTCATATAATTAATATGTTAAGTAAAAAGCACAAAGAGTTTGTGGTTAAGCCATAAAATTATTTAACTAATCGTCATTTAATGATCAGTAAAATATTTTCTTACATTTCATAGCTGATGAAATTTTCGGATCCTATTATTCAGTGATGAAACGACATCCATAATAAGATTTGGTTGTTATATTAGATTATTTTATTAATCCTCATTTCTCTCGTATATTCAGGATATTTAATAAAACTAATCATTTTCATTCTAAAAGAAGAAAAATTATTGGTTCAAAACATAAAAAGAATCAAGGAAGAAAATTATTATCTTTTTTTAGAAATATTTATTATATTTGGTAAATTTTCTCGGTTCTTTTATAAGCAAAAAATTGCGAATACTAAATACTTTGTTTAAAAGGTTTAAGTCCCTGTAAAATGGTCAATCTTGACTGTATTTGTTGCAATTATTTTGTTGGAATAATTGCTAAATCTTGTCGAGATGCATTATGTCTTACAGCAGTATTTCTCTAACTGTGGAGTCGAAATGAAACTAAAGTTGACTAAAACTAAAGGACGAAAATGAAAATTTATTTATTTACTGAAAAGAAAAGAAAAGAAAATATATTCTGATATAATAAAAATAAAATACATATTTACATTCATATAATATACTTATAAATATATCATTAATGCACAATGTATTTGATAATTAATTCATCAATACTAAATTAAGAACATTTTTTATAATTGCTAGTGATCTCTAATATTTTGCTATATACAAAATTATGTACAAAATTAAATACTTGCCTTGATCATTTGTACAGTTTATAATTAAAGTCGTATCGTAGCTTTACTTCAAAGTGCATTATTTTTAAATTCAATACGCTGTTATACTATGTAGGAGAGCGTGATGAAAATTATGATTGAAAATTGGATCAAATTTTTGAAAGCTTAAAAAGCACTGTCTTATAGTATATGATTTAACTTTAAAATTTCTATTCATAAAAAAATTAAGTAAAATACTATTTTTTATTTCATAAACTATATTACTCAGATGTTTTTTTATTAAAACATTGAATTACAAATAAATCAATTTAAAAAATGTTGATGAAAGTTATTTGCTTCCTTTTATATATGTGTCACTTAAAATACTAATTCTAAAAATGCTTTATTTATAAGCCCATTTCTTGTAAATGTATATATTTAAGCGTATTATAATAGTTTATATTTAATTTGGTCCATAAATATATTAAAATGCGTGGTCAATAATCTTTATTTCTAAATTTTTATAGTAAATGTTTCTTGAATTAAATCTAATTTTTTAAAAGAAATCGTAATTAAAACACACAAATATTTGGTTAGATATAAAACATTTGCATCTATGCTAGTTTCCGATGGAAAGAATTAGCTCTCAAAATTTCAACTTGCAACAATGTATCATTTGTATCTTTTAAACCATTTAAGAGAAAACATTGAATATGTCTATATATATATAACATTAGTACAAGAAAAACGAAATTTGAGTTCGTATTCTATCATATAATAAAACTTACCAATATTTTTATTTATTCCTTGTATTGAAACCAAACACTACAGAAAAAAATGAACTTCAAAACGACGAAAAGAAGTTTAATACAACAATACCAAAATAATGTTTTGTAACAAGTGAAAAATAAAATTATTTTTACAATGGGATAGAATACTGAAAAAATTTCCTTTCCATTAGTGATTTTTTTCTCTAAATGTTTATAAATTATTTTGAAATTTCTCAAGAAATATGTTTTCTTTGAACTTCGAAAATCTGAGTTATGTGGAAATTAAATTCCATGCAGTTAGTAATATTAATTTTAAACTAACTTCACATAATATCATCATTAATAACTTGCGTAACTTCATTAAAATATATAATCTAGAAAAAGTTATTAAAGATACAAAACCCAAACACCTTAATGTTGTTACTCAGAAAGATAACTTCATTAAAAATCGTATCGTTCAAATCAGACCCTTAATATTGGGAAATTATTAATGGTCAATAGATTTAATTTAAGAACACAGTATAATTAATGTTATCGAGACATATAACTTAAACATATTCAATAAGGATATAATTTCGGTTCTGTTTTAATGTTTTGAAATCATATTTTATTTGGTTTTCAAATGTTACAAAAAAAGCATAAAATATTTTAAATTACAAATTCTCATTTCAGTAACATCCCCTTTAATCTTAATTTACTTCCCTTTTTTGTTTGTTTGTTTGCTTCTCAAAATATTTACATAAGAGGAATCTTCATCTTTTTTTTTAATTTAATGCTTTCAATCTTTTATCCTTACTGTGAACTCTAATTATTGTGTGTACGTCTTAAAAACTTCTGATTTCCCCTTGTTTTGTATGCAAACATTGAATTATTAATTTTGAAATTCTAAAAACTGAACTGCTAAATTAAGAATTTAAATGGCTTTATCAGTGAAAATGATTAGTTTCAAAAGAATAAAATTCTTTAGAACTCATACGAAAAATAAAATACTAAATCATTAGTTCACAAAAATGCTACAACATCTATTACAAAATATTTTTACACTTTCTTAAAATATCCTTTCTCTTCTTTACATTTACAAACATCTTTCTTACATGTTCTTTAAAAAAATTCTGTCTAATGCATTAGATTAAAGTTAAGCCCTTAGACTACCACAAAAACAACTTTATTAATTTGTTTTTTTTTTAACTTTTATAAGTTAGTGCGCTTTGTTGAGGCCCAGTGGCCAAGTGGTAGAGTATCGAGCTTAAACGCACCAGGCACGGGGTTCAAACCCGGTGCCAATGCTGAGCAAGTTCGTCGCAGCTTTTCTTCCGTGTAATGGGTCGATAAATGAGTACCAGGCTTGCTTGAGAACTAAGTACTGGGGGTTTCGTGTCAGACTGATCACCTGGCCGGAACATTTGTTCATGCACCTAAAGCGCTCTAGGTCACGAAAACTGAGATAGACACAGCAGGCCTTGGGCTTTTGTGCCACTGAATTTGGAGTTTAAATTAGTATACTTTGTTCTTTCTAAAAGCATTTATGCATTTTTGAACACAGATCCGATATTTTTTTTATTTTTTCTCACACACACACTACAAATTGAAATAACTATACCTCAACCATTCATAACCAGAACTAGCTCTTCAAAGATTGTACTCCTATTATTTTAAATCTTTGCATACAATATACCACGGCAATTTTATTCAATTGTATAGACATATGCCCGACAGTAAACAGAGCATGAAGAGCATATTACTATATAAAAATACAAAGATTATTAGAAATAACACCATTGTAGCTAAAAATACTATTATGAAGAATTTATTAAGAATTCGGTAACATACGTACGCACGCGCACTATATCAAAGAATCTCAGAAGGTAAACATACTCACATTTTTTTTTATAATGGACAGAAATGGCATTATTAATTTATATGTTAAGGAATACGGACAGATGATAGAATCTGCAACATTTAGATCTGCAACATTTTAATTCTGGGTAGGATACATACATATACACTGGTGTGCAAAAATTAAGGACGAAGTCGAAAAATTAGCATATCAGCTGAACGAAGAGGCAGAGCGGACAGAAAGACCAATCAGGAGATTAAGTGAAGGTGATGTACGGTAGCACATGCGCAGATATGCAGGTAGACGTAATGGGGGAGTGTCTGAGTAGTAAAGCATGTTGTCGGTGTAAGATTCGTATTTCTGGCAAAGAGATTGTACACCGTATAGCAGTTAAAATCACACCGAGTTGCTGCCTCAGCGAGAAATGGCGAATAATCAATCTGTTAGACGACATCTGGATGCTTTACCCGAGGTCGAATCATTGGGAAGTTGGAGGAAGGTCGCAGTGTGACAAGTGTGGCTGCAGAGTTCGGAATTGCTCACAGCATCGTTTCACGACTTTGGAGACAATTTCAAACTACAGGAACAGCTATCCGGGGGTTCAGTAGTGGTCGTCCACGAGGAACCACACCCGCAGATGACCGGTATATTGCCTTACAGGCCAGAAGAAACAGGCGGCAAACAGCGGGAGAAATCGCTAGACACACGACACAGGCGACTGGACGACCGATATCGCGTTTTACCGTGGCCAGAAGACTGTACGGTGGTGGTCTGTTTGCACGACGCCCTGTACGGTGTGTACCTCTAACGCCTGCCCATCGGAGAAGGCGTTCTCTGTGGTGCCGGGAATACCGGAATTGGAGAGACAATGAATGGGGACGAGTACTCTTTACAGATGAGAGCAGATCAGTCTGAGTAGCGATTCTCATCGCATACTCATCTGGAAGAGCGGGGAAGCCGCAATCATCCCTCGAACATCATTGAAAGGGACAGGTATGGAGGTGGCGGTGTTCTCGTTTGGGGAGGCATCATGCTTGGTAGTCGTACAGACCTTCACATCTTCGACGCAGGTTCAGTCAACGGGACCCGTTATTGTAACGAGATTCTTCTTCCATATGTGCGTCTTTTTAGAGGCGCTATGGGTCCGCAGTTCCTTTTCATGGACGACAATGCACCATGTCATCGCACAGTAGCTGCCGAACAGCTCTTAGAGAGTGAGGATATTGAACGTATGGATTGGCCGGCACGATCTCCGGATCTCAATCCCATCGAGCATGTATGGGATTTTCTAGGCAGACGCTTGGCAGCTCGTACCTTACCACCAGTAACGATTCCGGAGCTTCGATTGGCGCTGCAAGACGAATGGGCAGCAATGCCTCAACAACTCATTGACACCCTCATTCTCAGCATGGGCAGACGCTGTGAAACCTGCCTAGCAGTCAGGGGAGATCATATCCCCTACTAAAGACCGGATATTTCTTGCTGGACACCCATCACAGGGATGTTTCGGCCTTCAGTCGCATTGCGCTCCATCTACTTTTCAATAAAGCTTCTTTTATCCCTCTGATTTCTCTTTTAGTAAGTGTTGCTTACATTACTCCTGGCCTTACGTATTGGGGATCTTACGGTATTAAATGTGTTGATTTGGAATGCTTTTGTACAAAGTTATATTGAAAAAAACCGTCTCGTCCTTAATTTTTGCACACCAGTGTACATACTCTACTGTACTGAAGCTACCAAAATTTTAATACTTACTCCTTATCATTAGTTAAAACTTTTTTTCTTTCCAAAAAATAGACAAGAGGCTCATTGCTTATAATAAGTCAATTTCTATTAATTTGAGAAAATCTACGAATCAAATAAATGGGATCCTGTATATTAAATCTAAAAAATACATAAAATTAGAATTTAATTCAATCTCAAATAATTTTTTGATAGAAGTTTAGTACGATCGCCCTTTACAAGTGTGACCTTCGTTAAAATGTACGTAATTCAATAAAAGTTTTAGCCTTTAATCTCCCTGAAGACATTATCTAATTATTTTCATGATTCTATTTGATTGGCTTAAGTAACGATAAATAGAATTTTTCGTGCCTGACTTAAACAAAAAAAAAGTCTAGAAATAATTTTGAAAATAAGAAATATATCTTTTAGTAGAGGATGAATTCATCAAAAAAATTGGCAATGCGACTGTAATTAAACCATTTTGATTAATAAATAGAACGTTTTTGAAGGTTTATAAATGTGATTTTATAAAAAAATTGAACAATAAATAAATTCAAAAGATTCCTCGTAATTATTAAATGTTTATCATTACCTTTTTAGCATATTTTTCTAAATATACATGCATTATTTTCAAATGATTTTTAAATAAATGAAATATTTACTCACAGAATATTACATTTATAAAAAAAAACATATAAACTGTCATAAAATTTTTAAGTCACCTAACATAATACCGTTCCAACAAACAAGAAGACACTGCATCCCTCTATAAACACCTTTTCCCATACAAAGCTTTCTCACTAGAGCACGTTTCTCTTAAATAGCTAAGACAAAGATAAAAAAGTATCTCCGTCAATTACACTCTCAAGCAAAGAACCATTCTATCCTTCCGTAACTAACGACAAAAACAGTTCTAGTCTTTCTATTCTCTTTCTTAGCCAGCAGTACCGTAAATAGACCGCATCTATCTAGACCAATGCGTAAGTAATCGGTAATCCTTACCGTCATCATTGTATTTTCCTTCTTCATGTAGCGTCTATTTATTCTGGGATTGAAGTTCTCTGAAGCAGCATGTAAGTAGCAACTATTTAAGAGAAACAGATTCCATATTTGAGATTTTCACTGCGAGATTTGATTGCCCAATTCGTTTTAGTATCGATTACGATTGTTTAAAAGCGCTCTTTACGTGAGAAAGCTCACGTGCTCTATTTCTGAATTAAATTGTTTCTTTCTCCCACAGCATTAAAAATATTGCTTCGTTTTTCTCTCTCTCATTTTTTACCCGCAAAAAAAGGGATTTTATGATGATGTAATTATTTTGCCTTTTTCTTTGAAAGGGAATTTTTTTTAATAATGAGTTCTTACACGTGACTATTATTTTCGTTTATAGATGCTCCTTTGAGGAAAATGGAGTGTTTTTTTTTTTAAATTTTTAATAGGAGATGTACTGCTGTTTTGTATTCTGAGGAAAATGTAATGTATGCTTGAAAAATAAATTCCCTCGTTCTTTTTACATTTAAAATATTATTTTGTTCTTTATTTGGGAACTATAAATTCATGATTTTTGCTTGTAGTTTTTAAAAGTAACAATTAAAAATGAAAAGTGAAATGAGATAAACTTATTACATACTTTTTAAATAAAAACACGTTCATAAAATCCTTATAAAAGTTAGTTCTATCACAGTTCCTATACACACACATCTATCAAACTATCTATTTATGTATATATATATATATATTTATAGTACGTTAAAGTTTAGTAAATGCTTTTTTCCTTTAAAAATAGTACATCGAATATGTAAAATAATTA
The DNA here is from genome assembly GCA_019973975.1 of Trichonephila clavata. Lineage (NCBI taxonomy): Eukaryota > Metazoa > Arthropoda > Arachnida > Araneae > Nephilidae > Trichonephila > Trichonephila clavata. The sequence goes on along the minus strand of BMAO01033201.1, from coordinate 203,684 downwards.
TAAAGCAGATTATACAGTGTTTAAAAAATTGTATCTATTTTTTATAATTCATGAATGTATGTTCAATATTATTGGGTAAAGCATAATAACAAGTAACAGTGAACTTATATTTAAAAAACTTATATATTCACAATAGAACTCTCGAGAAACACTTCAGCCATTTTAACTTTAGCTGGCTAAAGATTGACTTTCTATTTGAATAGTCTTATTATTGAAGTTTCTTAATCCAATTTCAGCTTTGCTTTTGATACAGAACACCTTAACATGTTATAGCTAAAGGGAAACAAAATATAAATTTAAGCTTATATACGAGGATAAGTTGAAAAATAAGTTTCCCCTTTCGACTGTGGTCAGAGTTGTGTATGAAAGTCAAAAATAGAATGAGACATTAAAGATATGACATACCTTTATTTTTCCACATAGGTACCAAGTACATTGAGACATTTGTCATATCGCTTAATAAGCTTCAAAAAGCCCTCCAGGAAAAAATCAGGGCTTTGCATATGGAAGAAGCGTTGAACGGCTTGTTTCACTTCAGTATTGCTTCCAAAGCGCCTTCCCCCGAGATTTTTCTTCAAAGCCGGAAACAGATGGAAGTCGCTTGTTGCGAGATCAGGACTGTATGGCGGATGGTGTAGGCGTTCCCAACCAAGAGTTGCAATATGGTTTTGCGTTGCCGTCGCCGAATGTGGTCTGGCATTGTCATCCAACAGCAGAACGCCAGATGTGAGAAGGCCAGGCCGCTTTTTCCGAATCGCCTCTTTCAATTTCGACAGGGTGTCACAGTAGCGCGTAGCATTGATGGTTCCAACCTCCAAAAAGTCCAGCAACAAAACTCCTTGGGCATCCCAGAAAACTGTGAGGAGCACTTTACCTGCAGAGGGAGTTGTCTTGAACTTCTTTCGGACAGGTGATGACGGATGTTTCCACTCCATAGATGCGGCCTTCGATTCTGGCGTGAAATGGTGGACCCACGTATCATCCCCCGTCACAATCCGAAACAGAAAGTCATTGCCATCTTCATGGTAACGCACGAGATGTTCCAGGCTGACCGCCATGTGTTGTTCCTGGTGCGTGACACTTTTCTGTATCGAAGAATGTCGTGGATGATGTTTTGAGCTTGCTCATGGGAGATTCCAAGTTCTTCCGCTACTTCATCGATGGTGATACGCCGGTTCGCTCTAATCATGTCATCCACCTTCCCGACATTTGCATCTGTAGTGGCCGTGCGCGTCCGTCCAGCTCTCGGTATGTCCTCCACTTGCTGACGTCCATCACTGAATGTGCGACACCATCTCCGCACCATTTGCTTCGACATCACACCTGGCCCATAGACTTCCACGAGGCGGTTATGAATTTCTGTTCCTGATACTCCACGTGCCCATTCATAGCGGATAACCGCTCTCACTTCCTCCTTTGACCACGAATTCAAAAAACGCACCTTCTCTCCATACCTACCTTGGCTCAAATGAGAGGCTGGTCTCCGCTTTGCGCAGGCACTGCAACAGCGCCATCTGCTTGATTTGCAGCGACCTCTACCCAATGGTGTATCGGTGACTTGCGCGTTTTCCTGCTGTGTCGCCTTTCGCCCATAGCCGTTCAACGCTTCTTCCATATGCAAAGCCCTGATTTTTTCTTGGAGGACTTTTTGAAGCTTATTAAGCGATATGACAAATATCTCAAGGTACTTGGTACCTATGTGGAAAAATAAAGGTATGTCATATCTTTAATGTCTCATTCTATTTTTTTTGACTTTTATACACAACTCTGACCACAATCGACAGGGGAAACTTATTTTTCAACTTACCCTCGTATAAATAATTTTAACTAATATTTTGAATGTATTTTTACAAGTATTTTTATAAGTTATGAGGGAGAAACTCTCCAAAAGGTGTAAATGCATTTCATAAATAGATGTTAGATTTAATTTAAAGTACAGTAAGTAAATAGTTAGTCTAAGCAAATAATTAATCTAGAGATCAATCTATGTGTCAAAAGACAGAAAACCTTCGTTTGGAAACGAAACGTGTATAATACTGGATTGTTCAAAACAGTTTTAAAAACCTTTTTTTCTGATTACAACACTTTTTTAAAAGAATGTACTCTGTAAAATCGGGGACGCTTGAACAAATATATAATCACAGAGTGTTTATTTTAAACTCCTGTCACATGAACGTTAATATTCCTCATCCTAAGAAAAAAATTACTTTAAAAAATCGAATATGTAATAATCTATTCACAAAACACAAGCGAAAATACAGTTACGGAAAGAATGTCAGCCCCACACACGTACAAGAAGCTCTCTTGAAAAAGGCAGCCAAGAGTTTCGACCATTTGACATTTGTTAAACTAAGTTTCATTCCAATATTACAATGATGCACAGTACCAGCTACCTCCCATTGTTAAACAACCCGTTTAGTTGTAAATTTTGTATTAGAGATTCCAAAAATAATCTTACATTTGGTATGCACAACACATTTACACGCATTTTTAATACTTTATTTCTCAATTTTTATCAAAAAAGTAATATAAAGTTTGTTTCTTTTCAAAATGTAGTGTTATGAATATTGGTTTCTTTATCATTGGCTTATTTTTATTCTACATTGCAATATCTTAAATTATGCAATTGATTTAATACATAGTAAGAAACTTTTAGAGTTTTTATTTTTTAACTATTTAAGAAGGGTAGTTCGATATATTTATATCTCAAAAGTTCTTTATCAAATTACCTCACAATTCAGTTCTTTCTCTAATACGCTTGTACTGAATCCAGTTTACAATATATTTAATAGCGAATTGTTGCGCATTTAATACCTAAATTTAGCTTTAAAGTATCGCTTTCAAGTATTTAATTTTCTCTACTAAATGTTAAGAGCACTGTCTGCTTTAAACTATGCCAAGCGCTTTTCAAATCTTCTAAACTTAATAGATTAACAGCATTATTCAAAAGCGCTATGTACAGAAACTTCATTATATGTTTTCAATTACACGAACTCTGAAACCGACCCAACAATTAAATTTGTGAGAGTTCAAAAAGCAATAAGAAGACTCGGGAAGGAGAGACTGCAGTGTAAATGGTATTAGGCACATGAATTTTCATTAGGAAATTTACATGTTATTTGCTCTCCGTCGGATACTAATCACAACATCTCTAATTCACAGTCTAGGCGAACAAAGCATTATTGTTGCTGTCGGTGATAACAGCAATCCCTCGTCTCTCTTATTCACGAGGGATAGGTCTCAACACAGCCTTCCTATATTCCCAAGGATACAGTGAACAAAGGGTTGTAACGAATGCTTTACGCTCAATACGAATATACCTGTAATAGTATTTAATTTATAAATTAGGCACGATAAAATAGTGTGGATGCAACAATAAGAGAGAATAATAAGAGAGAGGAGAATAGAGCACATAGAGAAAATAGACATTATTTGATATACGAATTTTAAACTATGTTAACTTTTTTTATTGCTTCTCCATTTTGATATTTAAGTAAGGTTTTTCTACTCAGATGTATTTCCATTATTGTCTTAAAAAGTCCAGAACAATTTGTGAATTGTCTCTTCAACAAGTATTATAAAAAAAAATTTTAATCAATTCCTACTTTGAATGGAGGAATAAAAAGTATTCTATAAACGATTGAAAATTTAAACAAGATATATACATATATATATATATATATATATAATTCATAAATATATACAAAATATTTATAAAACTCAAAATAACTAATCAAGATATTATAAAAGTATATATAAGCCACAGTAGTACTATAGCAAACTCCCGGCCTTAGGAAACAAGATTGCAGTTTTAAACAAAGTTTTCCGGCTAGCCAATCTTCCCCTTTATTTGTCAATATTCTGGACCATAGGGAAAGTAAGGAATATCAAGAGAAGTTTGACTATTTTAAATAAAACCACAATCTATTAATATAAAACCATAAAATTATGGCCTATAATAATTAATAGTATATGTAAAAATCAATGCTAAGCAAACTAGATGAAAAAACTTACTACGGAATACAGCAAATATATATATATATATATGCATATAGGGAGAGAGTGAATTAATAATAGGAATTGAAAAAATAGTATGATTTGTCTGCATTGTTGTAACAATGCACACCCAGTTTGGGTAGTTTGGCTGAAAAACCGGTTATTTATTTAATTTAATTAATTAACCAGTAATTAATGAATTAATATTTGAAAAAACTGTATTAACATCAAGTGTCCACTACAAGTTAAAAAAAATCATTTGAACTAGATTGGATGAAAACGCATTTTTCGTGAATATGAGAATCTTTACGTTATTTGTTAATTCACAACGAGAAATTTTCCAGAAATTTTTTTACTACTTTTAATATTAACTTGCTTGTAAAATATCTTATACTCTGTCAAAATCATTATAATATAATGGTAATTTGTAAACACTCAAAGAAAAATGTATGTGTTTAGTTGGGCAAATATTCTTTGCTTTATTATGAAAATAATTTTCTTTCTAACAAGACTAAAGAAATCATGAAAAACCTAATTACAAATAGATTATATTTTGTAATTCTAATTAAAATGTTAAAAGGTGTATTAATTAAATTATTGATATATATACATCTTATATAGATATATGGCGCACAACAGGTTTACAATAATTTATTAAAAAAATTATAAATATTTAAAAATAAGGATTTTTTTTATATTATGACATTTAAATATGTATTAATAACTCTAACTGGAAATATTATCTTAGAATTTTGTTTTCAAATACGCTTTCCTTAAAATTATATTTTAACAACCCCTCTTCTTATCTTTAAACAGAAAATTTATAGCATCTTTTATTTTCTATGAAGTACACCTAGTCATGTTTCTCTCAGGTTTGCTTTTAAATTTACTTACAACTTTTAATTTTACTTCCTCCCTTTTTTCTGAAAGTCATTTCTCGTCCCGTCTATCTTTCACTGAGATGTTATGTAGCAGATGGTGTGATTTCCGCTTAGATTACTACTTTTTATTTCGCATATTCTCATTTTATTTTCACAAGTGGTGTATCAAAGAATGGGTTTTGTTTCCTCTAGAGTGTTTGTATGTCATGAAATATATAAGTGATATTATATGCCTTGTAGTTTTAAAGATTAGTATGGATGATGGCTTTCTGCTGTTCAAAATAAATTTAAAGAGACCTTAAGTAAGAAAAACTATGCTCTGTGTGTAAACATTTATTCCTAATAATTTTTGATAAAATGAATATTCAATACAAAGAAAGCATTTGAAAGAAATACAATGGCACAAACAAGGTATCATCTACAATCAATGAATCAGGTATTTGAAAAGGATTTTATCATTGTCTTGTATATTTCTTTAATATTTTATTATATTTTACTTCCTATTTGAAACAGTCACATTCTTTTGTATTTTGAATTGTACTTTTAAAGATCACTTTGAGTATTAAAGATCCTTTTTAATCTATCAAATGTCTGAATTTTGACGAATGAAATACAACTTATGTTAAAGGTTTTTCATTTATTTATAAAATTCCTTTAATGATTTCTTTGAAATTATCTCAATAAGAAAGCAAGTTAAAAGGAACATCAGTGTTTTATTTTGTCGTAAAATTATTTATTTTTTATTTTTCAAGTAAATATTGTTTTTAAAAAAATGCATTTGTTTTATGTTATCCCTAAATTATCTTGTTTTAATTCTTTCACTTATTTGATTCTGCTCCCAATAATTTGTTTTGCATTTTCTTTTAAATCTTACACACATACATATGCACCTATACATCCAAGGCAAATCAAAATTAATTAGCTTAAAATAACATAAAGTAAGAAGCATTGTGGAAAAGTAAGAAGGCATAGTACGATAGGAGCCAAGGAAATATTTAAAAAATGCCTAGGCTTGGAACTGAGCTAGTAGAGTTCAATGCGTTCTGAGATTCTCACTTTCTCTTTCCCATTCAGCCATATTACTTGGCAGGAACATTAATTAGAAAAGAACCTAGAACATAAATTAATGTAAAAATGAAGTATATATTACAAAGGATACTAAATTAACAAAATAAAGGGGGTGATAGGTACCATAAATCTCATGTTGAACCAAACTAACTCATTCAAGAGCCAGAGAATTCATTTACTAATGTGGTTTCTATCTTGTTACATATTATATTTTTAGTATACTCCTTACTATTAATTACTTGATATCAGATATTTTTAGGGACAATATATATATATGCGTGCGCGCGCGCACGCGTGTGTGTGTGGCCGTGGTCAAGGTATTGGATCATGGCAGGCATGTCATGAGTTCGAGCCCAATACCACAAAAGACCCGCCGTGTAGGGGAGCGATGCACGTTAAATCTGCCGAGAGCTCAAACGTCCTCCCGTTAGTATGGTGTAGTAGTTAGGAGAGGGAGTGCCGGCTCAGGTGTCGTCCTCGTCACTTGACCATGGTTCAAAATTGCGAGATCCGTCACCAAAAGAACCCGTGTTGCTGAGTAGTGCGATGTTAATATTCACTCACTCATATATATATATACATATATATATGGAGGGGATTAACTATAAGTTTGCTATAAACTTGGAAATTTGTGCATTTTTTTAAATAAAAATCTGGCAAAAATGTTTCAAATCTCTGAAATATTTATTTGTGAATTCTTTTTTAAAATTCGTAAAACATTCGATTTTCTTAACAATTAAAGATTATTTCAAAAAGAAACATTATACATAGAAACTAAAAAAGGGTTATTTAAGCATTTTTGTACTCAACAAGAAAAGAAAAAAGTAATAGTTCTCAGATACAGAAAACATTTAAAACGATCAACGCAAAGGGTTCACATAAACTTGCTTTCTCTAAGTTCCCAAGAACAAAGAATTTATTCTTTAAGCCGACTATCAAACTTCGACTTAAAACCAAGTGAAAGTATTCTCTTAGAAACCTTCACTTTTCAGTCTCAATCTGTTCACAATCCTCTGTTGGCGAAGGTTGCCAGGCAACGACCAGTTTCCTAAAAATACCTCTGCTTGTACACCGCAAAGTAGTAGATCTAATAATGATGGACATCAGTCAGTGGTTACTTTGACATCCGGATAGAAAGGTCTTATAAATGAAATGGCATTAGTCAGAAGTAAAAGATTATTATTTGTTCTCAAGGATGACCTCACAGTTTATTTTTCTTCGAGAACAAATGTTGCAATGAAATGAAGTAACTTGGGAAAGCTGGTGCTTTTGTTCCTTTTTAAGTTAGAAAAATGAGAGAATTCAATAGTATAGGTGAAAAAGACTTGACTTACACAATACTGAAATCTGTCTTATGTTTGTTTTGAAACTTCAATAGAATCAAGTATTTCATTTAATTGAATTTAAAATAATTGCGCTAATATTTTTATTACAAAACAATATATTTTTTGTTCAGGGGGTCTTTTGAGAAAAGTTGGTTTAATTTTAGGGACTGAGGGAAGAATGCGGGAACTATAATAATAATTAAATAAATTATAAACTTAATATAACTATTCAAGAATTTTTTTAATTACATAAAATAAATTATTTGCGAATATTCTATTACAAAACTTTTGGGTATTTTTTGTTCTTCACTTCCGCCATTTTAAGAATTAGTATAGCATTAAGTTTGGTATATCATTCTACTACAAAAATTGTACTCATAAAAAGCGTAATCATCTAGTTTTATCTTTTAAGAAGATTGAATTAAATTCTGTTCGAGAAAAAAAAAAAGTACCGTAAAATTCGGCGTATAAGGCGCGCCTATACTTTACAGCTGCAATTTTTAATTTTTAGGTATATTCGCCGGGTATAACGCGCATCCCCATTTTTACGACGAAACCTGAAATGTACGTCTGCAATGCTCTTATGTTTTGAAGTCAATTTTTCGAGGTATTATCCCCGACTTTTAAAAAAACAGTTTACTTCTAGAAATGCAACCATTTAAGTTCATAAGAAATGTCATTTCTTTTAAATAAACAGTATTTCGATCGATGCAAAAGACTATTTTTTTCTATATGCATCTATTTTTATTTTTACAGCTCTCATTTTTATACTCGGCGTACAACAAGCTCCCGTAAATTTCGATCTTATTTTTGTGTTAAAAGTGCGCGTTATACATCGGACTTTATAGTAATTAATATTTTGGAAGATTACTCTCAAATGTGGGAATTTTTTAGCCAATTTAAAAATATAATTATCATATGAAAGGACTGAAAACATGATGGATAATTTGCATAGAGGAGAAGTAGTACTTAAAATTTGATTCAAGAAAAAGTTCAGAGGCAAATGATAAAAGTTACATAATCTACTAAATAAAAAAATGAAAAGGAAGCTTAAATATCATTTCAAAATCTGTATAAACTTAAATATTAGATTGAAGTTAAATTGAAACAATCATGCATTTTTTTCCTACTTATGTTAGAATAATTCAAATTCGTTCTTTTTTAAATTTGGCAGCCTTCATTGTTTTATTAGTTCTTCATTTATGTTCTGTTTTAAGTATATTTCAACAAAACAGATGTAGCTTTTTCATTTGAAACTATTGGATCTTAAGCATATGTCTATGCTTAAAGCTAAAATAAATTTTTTTTTCAGCCTGAGAATATATTCCAAACTCTGTTGTTTTATATCATGAATTTATCATTCATTAAACATTTAATAATGAAATATTTAAAAAAATTGATTATTGTTCATTCAACAAATAAGTAAAAATTATCTACACTTTAAATAGTTACTTTTGCAGGTATTTAAAAAAAAGTCAAATATTCATAAACAATAAGTTTTAGTATGTTTAAAACACATAATGGCTTCCCAAATTGAATTCTAATCAAACAAAAAAATTCTCAGAATGCTGTTTTTATAATTCGCTAAATGATTATTTAATGGTTGTTAACAAAACTCAAATTGATTTTTTAATGTCAAATAACTCATGTGTGTGATTGTTGTAGCCACTTTTTCTCTCTGCCAACTTATAGCTTATTCATTCTATTTCAGGTATTAAACTCACTGCATCGTAAATCAAGTCTTTTAACAAGGAAATTCCATGCCTTTTCTTATCAAAATTAATTAAACCACGCAGAATTACGCGTCTATTAAAACATGGAAGCAAACCCCTCAAAAGCCTACTTGAGTCTTTCGAGAAAATAATGAGCCTATGAATATTGTTAATGTGTTTTTTGGTAGAAAAATTGCTTAAAAGTTTGGAATGAAATATTGTCAGAATATAAAGCAGAGTTTCTATTCGTCGATTTACCGTATGCGTCAAATTTTGCTATTTCTACATTCTTTAATCGAGTATTCTCCAAAATTAATGCAATAATTAATCAAAATTTGAATTAATGTTAAGGATAGATAAGAGCTGCTTCTACGCTTACTTATCTGAAATAATGGTATTGGATTTAGATATCAGTGAGAGCAGAGCTCTTATAGATGATGAGCTCTCAACTGTTGGAATTAAATCATAGATTCCTTAATGAATTAACTAAAGTACTTCGCTTTATTGATTTAACTGCTGAGCTAATAATCAACGGTTAAATTACCAAATACCCTATTGTGAAAGGCATTGCCGCACTGTTTTAGTTCCATATAATTTATCAATCAAAGCATGAATCATTTGAAAAAAATTTATTTAAATCATTTGGCATAATTTAGTTTGTATATTTTTATGAAACTTAGAATCTAAGCAATTAAGATCTTAGAAGGCTAATTATATCGATAAAATACTTATCACTGGTTAATATGAATTTTTAGTACCATTTCCATAATAAATTTTTTACAGTGCCTAATAATTAATTATTCTCTCTGAGCTTTAAGGTATCCGACTACTTACGAAAACTTTTTTTTCATGAATGGAGATATGGAGATGTTTTGTTGTTTTTAGATTTTAGTACATTTTAATAAAAATATGCTGAAATTAAGAAGAGAAAAAGAAATTATTATTACTAAAACGAGAAAAAATGGGTAAAGATTTACAAAAAAGAACATAAACGCGGCCCATTCTGTACCAAAAGTTTATGAAATTTTTTTTTAATTTTTCAATTCTGGTATGTTGCTAAGTTATTCATTTTTGAAATGACCTTCAGGATAAGAGATATTTTAATTTTCACAAAAACTAGAGCACTTTATCTTAGTTATTATATGAAATTGCTTAAAAAACAGTGATTATATTAACATAAGGGACTGCAAATTTTGTAATAAAACAGTTATTGAGAAATCTGAAAGTTAAAACACTTCTACTATTAGACAGAACATGCACAAAAAATTTCAGTTCATTATTTTCAAAACTTTTAGGAATCGCTGACCCCGTTTGATTATTTTCAAAAAATCACATTTCGAGTAAAACGCGTTTTAAAGTATGACATCTTGCTTAAAGTAATGACATCTGCTTTTACTAAAACAATTGTAGTTTTTGTTCAATTGAACGGAAAATAATACATTTAGTATTTTGATAAAGATAATAAAATGGCCTATAAAATAAAATCATAAAAAATGTTTGTTAATTTTTGGTAAAATTCACAATTTTAGGATAATTGGATACCTTAAATCGCTATATTTTCAAAAATTCTCCAGTGAAGTCCTTGTAATACTTTGCATTATCATTAAGTTTTACTTGTTTTTTGTATTTTGTAGTATACAAAAGTGAAGTTTTGTAATAAATTGGCGCTATGTATTAAAAAATAAAAAATAAATTTATATTTAAAAAAAGTTTGTGTGTATGTGATAGGGCTGTTCCAAATTTTACCTACAAGCTAATGATAAAATCACGTGATATAAATTAAAGCATTAGATTTAATTTTCCCTAAGAGTGAATAATTCAAAGCAGGGAAGTAATGAGAATTGAAAGTTTTATTCCTTTGTTATTTTCAAATATATTTAAAAAATTCAGAACTTTTCTCTGGAGGGATGTATTATTAAAGCATTGCTGACCATATAGTTGAACATTTTACTCTCCTTCCGAATATATTACCAGTTTCTCATGATATGTATAATTTTCCATGCTTATTTAGTTTTCGTTTTATTTCCAGAAGTTATTTTTAATATTACAACTCCATCGTGTTTATATGTAAAGTTAAACCTCCTATAATGAACATCTATATTACAAATTTCTCTATTTTTTGAACTTTTCCTGGAACCAAGACCATTTTCTTATTTTCTTCTTAAAATAACCTTCAAATAGCGAAGTGAATTTTCTATTTAACGAACTTTTTTCTTATGTTTCGATTTTTTCCTGCTTATCTTTAAAATTTTTCACGCCATTTTCTAATTATTCTCTTTTTTAGTGCATTTTATGGAGATCAATTGCTTTGAACTGGTTTTACCAGGTGCCTAACTCACCAAAAGCGATGAAATTGGTGTAATTTTTCAAACACAAAAATTCAAGTAAAATTAATGGATCTTATTAGTACTTAAATTTAAGGAAGCATGAAGCAGTGTATGTTTAAAATTATTGGTTGTAAAATAATATGAGTTTAAAATAAAAAATTGTTTTTTTAAAGAATTCATTAATTTTAAAATAAAGTTCTGTTTTTTAAGTTAAAAATACAATGTATTTCTAGAAAGTGTTTTATTTCCTTGCAGATTTTTCTTGATGGGTAAAATCTAAAAAACAAATAGATATTAATTTACAAAAACATGAATAATTACTTTTTTTAATAAAACATAGTGTTTATGAATGAAAAATTTGTTTTATGTAGCCTCTAAAGTATATTAAAAAATGAATCTCTATAATTCTAATTTTCAATATAAAGGACTTTTTTTCGAGATTTAGCCCTTCGTTAAATAGAGGTTCGAATGTATATATATATAATATATATATATATATATATATATCAGGGTGAGAGTCACAATATAAGTTTCCCCTGTCGACTAGTCATAGTTGTCTATGAAAGTCAAAACATGGAATGAGACATTAAAGATAAGACTTATAATTTTATTTTTCCACTTAAGTACCAAGTGCATTGAGACATTTGTCATACCGCTTGATAAGCTTCAAAAAACTCTCCATGAAAAACTCAGGGCTTTAGATTCAGAAGAAGCGTTTAACGGCTATGGGTGAAAGACGACACCGCAGGTGAAAACGCAAGACACCCATACATCATTCGTTAGTATATTGGGTACACGCTACGCAGTACTGTGACACCCTGTCGAAATTGAAAGAAACGATTCGGAAAATGCAGCCCGGGCTTCTCAGGTCTGCCATTCTGTTGTTGTAAGAGTCGGCGACGGCAACGCAAAACCGTATTGCAACTCTTGGTTGGACGCCTACACCATTCGCCATACAGTGGGATAGAATACTGAAGAAAATTTCCTTTCCATTAGTGATTTTTTTTCTATATGTTTATAATTATTTTGAAATTTCGCAAGAAATATGTTTGCTTTGAACTTTGAAAATCTGCAGTGCACAGAAAAAATTGTACTTCGGAAAGACGTATATATACGTCCGGGGAAATTAACGCTTTAGCTTAGAAAGGCATTTATATACGCCGGTGACACTTAAGAGGTTAAAGTCATATCGTAGTTTTAGCATCAAAGTATAGTATTATTGAATTCAATATATTGTTATTGTGTATGAAGGGTCTCGATGAAAAGTATGAATGAATATTGGGTCAGAATAAAATGAAACTTTGAGAATCACTGATATAAATCCTTATAAATTGTGTAACTTAAATCAAATTATTATAAATAATTCATATAATAAATCTATAAATTTTATTTCGGCAAAATATTACATTACTCAAATGATACGACTTCCATAAAATATATCAAAAAAGTGTATATTGACAAAGTATATTCCAACAGATCAGTTCAATAAATATGCAAAGAATGTAACATATCTTCGCGCAAGATGCCTTTAAGATAGAATTCTGATACATTTCATCCCTGTCATAAATCTAGTACCATTCATTTCTATGTGAGGAATCATATTGATTAGATCGTATCTAGTAAGACCTGTCAATTATCCTATATCGAAATCTAAATATGTAATACCTTATTTCCCTCTCACTTGAACTCTTCCTAATTTAACGATGATAGCGAAACACTATCATGAAGGATCATGAAGGATGTCACTCGTGGCTTAATATTATGCGACTCTTCATCTATAATTCTCCTCCTATGACTACTAGTCTGCTCATATAACAGTTTTTTCTTAGAAATAATATGACTAGGAGTAGTGAAATGTTCAATATGGATCATCATCAAACAATAAAATTTGTAATCATTTTGGAAATCAAAGATACACTCTCTGTATTATAAGTTTTTATTTTATCAATGGATAATGTTTAACACATATTAAATATTACTCTTGCACTTACGCATATTTACATCTACGTGTTTTAAAAGCAAATTATTATTATTTTTAAATCAGAGATGTAAAACATTGGGAATTTAGGATTTTAAACAAAAGTTTAGGTTTTTTTTAATTACATACCTTTAAATCCGGCGTATAACGCGCACTTTTAACCCCAAAAAATATTGAAATTTAAGGGTGCTCATTATATGCCGAATGCAAAAACGATCGCTTTGCAACAAAAAAGAAAAGATGAGCATAAAAAAAATTTATTCTACATATATCGAAATACATTTAAAAGAAATTACATTCGTTATGAATTTAAAGGGTTGTAGTTCTAGAAGTATACTATTTTTTTCAAGTACTTGTGGTAATACCTCAATTAAAGGACTTCAAATCATAATCGTATAGTACAACTACATTTCAGGTCTCTTTATTAAAAAGTGGGTGTGCGTTATACGGAGAATATATCTAAAAATTTAAAAAATGCAGCTTAAAAGTATACGTGCACCGCGTTATATACTGAATTTTACGGTAAATATATAATATCAAGTTTTGAGTGTCTGTAAGCATTGCTATTTGTTGTCTCATATGTTTTTATTTAAACGATTGCAATCGACTATTGAGTGTATGGTTAAAATCAAATATTAGCTAAAATACAGCTTTATATGCAAAAATCTTGTTAATCATTTCATTAATTTTGAGTAAATTTAATCTTAAATATGATGCCTATATCAGATTCTAGATCAATAGCAACAATTAAAAGTAACTTTTTAATGATGCCTGCAAAGGATTATGCAGTATCACATTGGTTAGAAAAGTTCCAATGTATAAATATATAACTTGCACCTTCAGTGTTCCGAGTTTATCAGAGACAGAACGGTCATAAAAGACTAGATCTCAAAGGTATTAATATAAATTGGCCTCCATATTTTCACTAACCAATTTCCATCAGAAGTGCTTTTGATAATTTCTGTAGAGTTCTATCGTAAGCAATTGAAATCCTTTATTTTTTAATTTTCTTACTTTTCCTATTGTAATGTGTTTCATACTTACTTCTGTATGCCCCGTGTGATAGTTTATGATACACGAGGATTTATAAATGTATTCAATACAAAAATAAAAAAAATCCTACCGAGTTTAATAAAATGAGTGAAGAGAGAGAATTTAAAAATGCATGTCTATTTTATGAGAGAGAATTTTAGATTCTTTTTCGTAACGTAATTTTTGGAAAGTATAAAAGAACAAAATAATTAATAGAGTTAATATCGATAATAGTACATCTCATTATATTCCCTACTATTTAATGATACAAATCCCATTCTTTTGATTAAATGGATTTTCAAAACGGAGAATTAAAGACAAATTGTATTTAAGAATGTTACAGAATAAAGTGTGTTGTGTTACAGTTTTTGAAAATATACTATTCATATCTGATTGTTGTATAATATGATTTGATTATTTTCAGTCAAAATATTCTTATAACTATCCTCATGTTATAAAACCTTACATAAAATATCTAACAACAGTTTTTAAGAGTTTTTAAGCAAAAAAAAATTTTATCATATCAAAGAACCATTTTATAAAAAAAAAATCTCTCTTATCAAGTAAGTCATTAACATAGCCTGAGCACATTTTCTTGTTTTTTTTTTCAAACTACCCCAGTAAACCAAAGGGTTTTTTTTCCCTTTGAAAAGACCCATCGTTAAACTTTGTTGCTGTTTTGCTAGTGACACGTTTTGTGCATTTTTATTAGAAAATCAAGACATTGTCTATGTTTATACTATAACGAAACATATCAGTGACGCACATAAAAAAGTTAGTAGAAGTAAACTTGTTAAAGAAACTCTTTCTGATAATTAGTTTAGAGCTACATGCAATTACTTGGCCATTGTCTTATATTATTAGATTACGCTTTCCGTTTCTCAGCTATCTTATAAGATGTTTCTAGATTAGGATTGTTTCATTAAACATTGAGAACTTATAATCAATAATACTTTAGGAATTACTGAGTATTATCAGTTTTAAAAGAAAACTCATGCTATTATTAATATTTTATTAATAAATCTTCATTTAGATGAAAAAAATTCCAAATATATTTAGTATCATTCTATCATGTTATGAAAGAAATATTTCATATTTCTAATTATTAATTTTCTATCTTTTTCAAAATTCGTTTCAATTTATATATCTTAGATAATTCTCGTATAAAATGTCACTAATAAAAATATATCAAAAGTCACTAGCACTCAAAAGAAATGGAACTGTTATGTTGCAAAACAAACCTGTCATCTCAGATAAAGTTAATATTATGCATATAAAGTTCGGATAATGCAGAAATAAGAAGGCAAAAATGTGTGAACTGGAAAGATAAGCAATCTGAATGAATTAATTTTTTCAGTGTATTTGTAACAGGTTCTATTCGCGTTTCTGACTAATCCTCCTTTTTAACTATTATATTATTATAAAATCTATTTCCGTGGAGGAACCATGCTTTATATAAATGTGAGTTGTTATTTAAAGTCTAGCGAAGAGAGAGAGAAAGTCGATCGTCGTCAAGCTGATATTGAAGTTAGAGTGTTAAATCTATAATAATTGAAACTCCCGACGTTTCAAGAAGGAGATCAGAGATCCCAACAGAGAAAGATTATTGGTGCTGTGGAATTAACTGTCAGTTAAGTGGTCCAATTAATAGTTATCGATATTTATTTAGATTATTAATTAAGTTTACCGCTCCTTTAGCTTAATCTCAGATAGTAAATTGATACGTAAAATTAAGACATTGATTTTTTTAAAAATACATCTTAATTCTGTGCTTCCAAATCCACAAGCGACCGAAGGGTTGTGACAAATTGGCATTATGTATTACATAAGAATACATAATGCCAGACAAGTTCTATAAAAAAGGAATTTATATAGACTAAATCTTACTGCAAAGTTAAGGAAACAATGCATGATTCAATGAACAGTTTTCTGTCTCTCTCTCTCTCTCTCTCTCTCTCTCTCTCTCATATCTTAAAATTGTTTCTTTGAAACAATATATAGTCGGAGTTAAAGTAATTTTAATTTCCCTATCAGTAATTCTTATGTTCTAACGAAATACTTGTTTCTCTCCACAAATTGATTTTTAAAGACTAAATATCTTATAATATGCAACAAATCTTTTAATATAAACTTAATGTTATTAGTATGGATTCTCTTTTCTTAGTTGAATGTAATATAAACAATAATATTGCAAAAAAAATTTCAAGCAAGTTTTATCTTTTAAAATTGCAATAAAATAATAAAAAGTAAAAGCTGTTACAATTTAGTTCTCTCCACATGCAGGGGAATGTTCATCCGTTAATACTGCATTCCAACTTCAAAATTCGTTTAATATCACTTTGGAACAATAAGTGTATGGTAGTTTAGAAGTTAAGGTCAGAAGACGATATACTTGTCGAGTCCTAGATTCAAACTCTTTAGCTCCGCGAGGAATTACGAAGCTTTATACATTATACATTCAAATGGACATAAGTTTGGTACAATGTTGAAAAGAAGAAAATGTTGTTAGGAGGCTTTTGAAATGTCTCCATCATTATCCGACAAAAATTAACAACTATAAGGCTTACATTAACTTTTTATCGTCACGAACACAATAACACTAACAATATTGTTATATATCGTTACGAACACCAACAATATATTATTATTCTGTATAATCATGTTATTAAAAGCTTTAATTAAAACATTAGATAGTAATTTCAATAAAGGAGCTATAAACAAAAGTTATTTTTCCTAAGAAAAATTAAATTTCCCTCGTATTAGCTACTCAATTTAAGATCTTAATGGGGTATGTGTAAACTAAATGAACTTTTTATTTACTTATTTCATTTTAAGACAGAAAAAAGTTTTTGATTTTCTTTCGATAAAAAAAACTATTTTATAATCATATCAAATATTTAAAGATTTAGCCTACATTTAAGTGATTAAAAGTGAGATTCTGGAAAGTTTAAATGCTAACATCTAAGCCAACAAGTTTTTCTAAGAGTTTAAAATATGTACTCCAGTTTTTTCTTCTGCATTTATTAGAATTTTTTTTTAAAAAAAAGTTTATATAATTCAAAATTACTTATAATGAATTGACTGACTGTATAAGAAAGAAAAGTGCTCTTTTATAAATCCATCGTTATTTTGTTCACCCTAAAGAAAAAACTATTCATGTGAAAATGGATATTATTTAAAGTAGAACACTTTTATTCAATAACAAGATACAAAAATTCTAGAAGCGTATATATCAATATTTATATAATTTTAGCCAAAACACTTAATGAAAGAAATAAACATTATTCATTGATTTTTAACTTCAATTTAAATCGGAATCGCTCAAACAGAAACAGCAGGGCCTCATTGAAACACCTTACCTGTTTATTTATTTTACTTTTTAATCTAAGTATAAATAGGAGAGAAATGCAATAATGATGCTAAAAATAAAAATATTATTTTTCCAATATTTTCTACTCTAGTGCATCAAAATGAAATTGCAACTTTTGACGAATATCGTACTTAACGAGCGTTCCGTGTATTCTACATTTTAAGACTTTTTCCTAAATTTTTCGAAACGCGAGGTACATTTTTTTAGAATAAACATTACAATGAAAGTAAATTCGGCCGAAACCTTTCTTCTGCATGTGAATAATTTAAGACTTTAGCAGTCGTAGGGTGCATACTTCTCTTTAGGCAAAAAAAAAAAAAAATGTCCTTGGGATTTTGCCAAAGGGATACTCTCTCGGAGTTTATGTTTTTTAGTCTGCTTTAAATTTTTGTTATTTTATTTTTGCTTCCTTGCGCATGATAACCTAAGCCAAAACCAAAACATATATTTTGAAAGGCGAAGTCTTAAGTATATATCCCAGTCTGGAAAAGAAGTAGGCAGACAATAAAATTGACTTTCATCAGAGAAGCAGCTGAATGGCTTTAGTTTGGCGGTTGAAGCATATTTCAAACTCAAGCCAAAGATATTCTCACGCGAAAAATTGCCTTTTTGTGAGTGAGAAAAAGATCTGGATTGATTGAGTTGAAATATATATTAATTTCTGAATGAGTGTGTGTGTATGCTCAAGAACAATACATACGATTTTTTTCTTTAAAATTTGAAATTTTCACCATTTACAAACATGAAATACAAAGCAAAAACCAAAAATATATAAGTATCAAAATAGAGTAAATACATCTTCTATTATCTTGAAACAACCTGATTGATCTTGGTATAATAAGAAATGAAATGATTTTGATTTGTTAATTAAAACATTTTTTAAGCTTATAGTCTGATAATCAGCCGGATTGATTCATTGTTTTGTATAATAATTAAAAGAGATGAATAATTGATGAAATTTATGAGTAAATTCTGTACTAAAAATATTAAAATTGTGTATTTGAAAGTTTATGGTATTTACTGCTTTTATTTAATTCGAAATTATATACAAGGAAAATGCAAAAATACTAAAACGCATTTCTAAAATTGAATTTCTAAGAGTATACTATTTTTTCAAAAGCCTGTGATAATACATAGAATAAATAACTTTAACACAAGAGTATTACACACGTACATTTCAGGTTCCTTCTTAGAAAAAGGGTGTGCGTTATATGGTGAATATTCCTAAAAATTAAAAAATGTAGCTTGAAGTATAGGTGCACGTTATTCACCGGATTTTATGGTAAGTATTTTTCCTTCCCAATCAGGAAAAGTTAAGGAATAACTTTTAATCAATAAGAATAAAGAACTAGAGTAATTTTCAGCTGGTAATTGAAGTATATTTCAAATCAGTTATATATGATACTTTAAAGCAAATTTTATCTCCACAGAAGGAATAAAAGATTTTTTTAATTGAGGAGGGTTGGTAATAAATTCCTTATAAAAAATTGTCACTATATTTTCGAAACGAACGCATGTTTTTCCTCTTAAATGGGAGGCAATATATACTAAAATAAAAGAAAAAAGTTCAAGAAAATGGGCAATATAAATATATTTTCAAATCTTCGAAAGAAATGGGCAAGCAATAAAAATGACTTAACAGGAGATCAATATGACTTTTATTTAAGATGTGAAGCCTATTTCAAACTAGATGCCTGATAATCTTACGCTTAAGAATATTTTTCCATCCAGTAAGAAATGCATTCCATGGGGGAAAATACAACAACAGAAATAAAAATATATGTTTAGAAAGAAACATTATTTTAGCTTCCTGCTTTTGAACAGGTTCAATAAAAAGAAACATTTCACTGAATTAAAAATTCGTATTGAAATGAGAATTGTTTATGTTAATATTGATTCTAAGTGAGCTATGTGATTCATATGAGTATATGTATCGGTTATTAAGTATTTTGATTATCTAGTTTTAAAAATTTTCTTGAATGTTTTCACTTAATGTTGAAGAACGGGGTTTAAATAATTTCTTAAAGGGACACAGTACGATTCAATTGACAAAAATCGGTCAAAAAATCAAACTTAATTTTTTTAGCTTAAATTATTTTTTATATACTTTTCTATTACCGGACAAACTTTGAAAGCTTTAAACTTTAAAAAAACAGAATCATGACAGCTTTTGCGTTCATTTTTATTCACATCCCTATGGCAAATAAAAACTTTAGACTTACTTATCTCGGAAAGATAAAATAACTAGCTTGTCTTCATTTAAAATGCTAAGGATTTTTTTCTATTGTGCCTAATGCTTTGAATTTTATTTTGCCTATTGCTAATAGTACATGTAACAAAAGTTGGTATGCATTTTTGAATCAAAGCAATATTTATTTTTTTTAAATAATTGAACTCGGAATTTGTACATTTTTTAAGGAATTTTCAATACGCATCCATAAAAAGAAGTATTGTACAAATACCAATCAAGTTATCTCAAAACCCATACCAACTTTTGTTATTCATAATTTGACGTACTTGTAAATCAAATTTCATGCGTGTATGTAAACTTTTGTAGGAGGAGTAGCATTTTAAAATCACTTTACAAATTTTGTTTTTCCCTAAAAAATTAAATGGCTAACTTTTTATAAAATTTTGAGCACAAAATCTGTTTTATATAGTTATACACACGTAGGAAACAACCAAAAAGTTTTGAAAATCCTTAAATTTTAAATGTTTGCTTAAATCGTAACATGTCCCCTTAAGTAAGAATTTTTTTTTAAATATCAATATTTTTTTCTGACATATAAGGGGGCTAAACTCATGGGACTATGATGTTACATGATAATGGCAATCACGTGTTTTCTACGAAGAATTTCATAAATTTATGGGACATTAAAACCACATAATAAATGCAATCTCTTGTTTCCAGCCAATACCTTCATGTGCTTTTCTGTTACCAACTTTTGCTTTTTGCAGAAATTTCTTTTAAAAAAGGGCATATTTGCAAGAATAACGCAATATGTAAACAATATGCGCTTTATTATTTTATGGTTTATTTTCTCTTTAAAAATCCATTTTCCTGGGATTATGATACCCTCATCAAACTCGGAGTAATAATGTGGAACTCAGCATAAAATAGGTTTAATATTTCATCTCCTGTACTAGAATGCTAAATAAATTTTTAAATTAGCATTTAAAAATGAAAAATTACGTAATTATAGGAAATATTAAAAGGTTAAGGACACTGCATAGTAAACAGATGTATTAATTGCGAGTATTATAACCAGGCATATTTTTCAGAATATTTTAGCATTATTCTTGTGTGTATTCTTGTATTTTAAATGACAGAAATTGCTCTACCATCTTATGTATTATTTTTATCGTTCTCTTTGAGTGTGTGGGAATGAAAAAGTCATCAAGTTACAAAATTTGAATTAAGTAATGAATGATCACAAGTTAGGGTTAAAAGGGTGAGAAGAAGTATTTGTGAAATATCGGTTCCCTTCAGTAAATTTGATAGAGATAATCGTAAATATTTTTAGGCATGTAATTTGGAACTTGGATGCACAAATACCGTACATTTATATCACAATGATCGCATTGTGATATAAATGTATACGGTATATATATATATATATATATATGTATATGTTACATTATACCACAAATGGTTTGGTAAAAAGATTTTTACAAATATAAACATTTCTTAGCTTCTAAAGTTATATTGTTGTAAAAAGATAATACGAAAAGAAAAATCACATTTGCTCTTATTTATAGTGGTAGGCAAACAATAGTTTATAGAAGAACGAACCTACAAAAAGCCTAATGAAATTCCAGAATGAAGAATAATCCAACGAAAGACTTTAGTACGAGAACACTTAGAGCCCTTAGATAAAAGTAATTAAACTTAGCCAAGGAAGTATAAATGAATTTATTAGAGTGCACTTAACACTAATATTGCAACATACTTGGAGCTATTTTTCTCTAATGTTTTACATCCTATAGGCTACTTTTTGAAGATATTAAATAATGGATCTTTCTTTTTTATTTTTTTATAGAAATTCAAGTTTTCTTACTAAGAGTCACTGAGATTTTCATAGTATTTAGGATTTTTTTTTTTTTACTTTCATGTAACCATGATTTCATAATTTTTCAGCTTCGCTCTTCAAAACTGTCCGTGGACTATAGTCGACACACTTCATATTTAGACTCCCCCCCTCCAAGTAACGAGGATGGCACTTAACCTAATACTCCACACTACATCAATATAATTATTTCGAGCCTATACTGATTTAACTTACATCAACCTTGTATGCACGCGGTGAGTTCCAATGGCAATAAAGCTCCAACCTACGATTCAACAGCGCCTACTATGAGTTCTTTTTTAAATGAATGATTTTGTACACATATGAAACAAAACATAGTAAAGTTTCAGGGTAAATTATTATTTTTTCAGTTACTAATTATTTCATACAGCATGAAGTGTCAAATACAAGTTCTTATAAAGAATTTTCAACGCATCACATGATTCTGATATAGTTTTGCTTAAGGTATCCGACTACTATCGACAACTTTTTTTAAGAAAATGGAGATATGGGAATTTTTTTGTGGCTTTTAGATTTATTTAGTAAATTTTAAGAAAAATATACTATAATTAAGAAGATAAAAAGAAATTATTATAATTAAAATGGGAAAAAATGAGGAAAATTTACAAAAAATAACATAAAACTTTCTGTAAACACACTTTCTGTATGAAAAATTTACGAACAAATTTTCAATTTTTCAATCCTGATGTGTTGTTATGCTATTTATTTTTGAAACGACCTCAGGATAAAATATATTTTAACTTTTTCAAAAACTAAATCACTTTATCTTTGTTACTCTATGAAATTGCTTAAATAAACAATGATTATATTAACATAAGGGACTGTAAATTTTGTAATAAAACAGTGATCGATAAATCTGAAAGATAAAATACTTCTACTATTATTTAGATCATACACAAAAGATTTCAGTTAATTATCTTCAAAACTTTTTCAGCAATTGCTATTCCCGTTTGAGCATTTTCAAAAAAAACACATTTCGAGTAAAACACATTTTAAAGTACGATATTATATCATAATTAAAGTAATGGCATCTGCTTTGACTAAAACACTTGTAGTTTTAGTTCAAGTGAACGGAAAAAATACATTTGGTACTTTTATAAATCTAATAAGATACACTATAAAATAAAAGCATAAAAAAAAAATTGTCTATTTTTGGCATAATTCACAATTTTAGGGTAGTCGGATACCTTAAGGACATTATTTTAAAAATGTGCAGAATTTCAAAGAAATTATATGAAACCATTATAAAATATCCTGCCTGATTTTTTACTAAATAAGCTCGTGTTTCATCTACTACAAAACTGTAAATTTTTTCAGTTCTTAGAATAAATACTGCATCAAAAGAAGCCACTAAAAAAACCTTGTTTTAACCAAAATAAATTAATAGCAGTAAATTTAATTATATAAGCCCACCACACACACACACACATTTACTTATATTTAAATATATATATATTTTTTTATTTCTAAGTAAAAAATCTAAAAATATTATCAAGAAAAACGAGAAGCTGTTTAGTTTCATCATCCCCTAGTCAAAAGTATAGACTAAAGTATAATAATATATTCTACTGAATCTCGGATACGTTTATTGCTTTCTCTCACAACTTTTTCTTTGTTTAGGGCTCTTGTTTCAAGAGGCCGCAACTAATTCATTGTTTTTCTTGTTTCCCTCTCTAAGAGCATCTAATCCACTCAATCCCTGTTGCTGAGAGGAGGAGAAGCACAGCTCTTTAATTAACGTCTATTCGAGCAATTAGGTAACACAACAAGTCCTCTCAAAAATTTCACAACGCACTAAAAAATTCGTCGTGAAAAGTTAATCTTGTTAGACTCGAATAATAAAGTTCAAGAATCCTTACGATTCTTTTGGTTTCAAGGAATACAAATGTTCTGTGTTGTTACATTTACCAATGAGACTATCTCGATAGAAGTAAAGTGTTTTGTTAATAATGCAAAACACTTTATTTCGAAGACAAATATTCTTTAGTTAGGCTTAAACTTCTCTATATATGCTCAATACGATAATGGATTAATTACATATAAGATTTCCGTTGATTAACATCAATTCACTAATTAGATTCATCAACATGTTACAACAGAATCCTTGTAGGAATTGAAAATATTATTTAAGGCATTCACTACCCTATAATGGTGAATTTTGCCAAATATTGGCAACTTTTTTTATGATTTATTTTATAGGCCATCTTATTAACATTATAAAAATACCAAGTTTGTTGTTTTCCATTCACTAGAACGAAAATTACAAGTGTTTTAGTAAAAGCAGATACCATTAATTAAGCAAGATGTCATACTTTAAAACACGTTTTACTCCAATTTTTTTGGTTTTTGAAAATGCTCAAAATGGGACAGCGATTGCTCAAACAGTTTTGAAAATAATTAACTGAATTTTTTTGTGTATGTTCTGTATAATAGTAGAAAGGTTTTAACCTTCAGATTTATCAATCACTGTTTTATTACAAAATTTGCTGTCCCTTATGTTAATATAATCACTATTTTTGTAAGCAATTTAATATAATAACTAAGATAAAGTGCCCTAGTTTTTGTGAAAATTAAAATATCTCTTATCCTGAAGGTCATTTCAAAAACGAATAACACAGCAACACATCAGAATTGAAAAATTGTTTATGAACTTTTGGTACAGAATGGGCCGCGTTTATGTTATTCTTTGTAAATTTTTACAAATTTTTTCCCCTTTTAGTAATAATAGTTTTTTCTCTTCTTAATATTAGCATATTTTTCTTAAAATGTATAAAAAAATCTAAAAACTACAAAAAAAGTTTCCATATCTCCATTTTTTTTAAATAAGTTGTCGCAAGTAGTCGGATACCATAACATCATCAACATAATAGAACAGAATCCTTGTAGGAATTTAAAATATTCTTTAAGCCAACTTTGTGATAAATATGTGATATAAATCACAGACAATTGACACCATTGCTACTTACTAAAAAATTCTTTTGTAAAAAATACTTAAAATCTGCCCATCAGATTCACAGTTTCTTTTTATTACGTAGAAAATTTCAAGTGGCAAGAAGATAGATAACTATATAAGTGTATTGTAAGATAGAAATAAATCATATTTTCAAGAATTCTTCTTAAAAGTATGATATCGATACTTACTGATCGATATCATAAGTTACTGATCGAGTAAGTTACTGATACTTACCATTACGATAATTTTTTTTTATGTCAAAGCAATACTAACCAATCAAAAGCGAGAATACCACGGTATTCTGGTTATAAATAAGATACGTGTGATGAAGGTTCAGTGAATACATTGGTTGTCCCATAGATTGTCAATACAGCTATATGATTTCAGCTAATTGCTAACGAATACTGCTTGATTCTGGGTAAAAAGGTAGAAATCTTATATTTAAAACAGGTTCTAATACCTGGTAGTGATTTGATAATACAAATAGATAACCCAAAGAGCCTAATGCTTATTTTCCAGGTTTACTATTTCCAGTTTCTCTGAAATGATCCTCATATAAATTAAACCAAATGATTAAATTCATGAGGTATAACTAAATGGAACTATTTGTAAGAAATGTTGACTTAAATAATTATTTAACGCTTGTTATCAATGGACGGCTTTCAAGACGTTAAAAAGGCGGTAGAGAGATAATTTCTGTAGTCATTAAAAATTACAAAAAGCAGATTAAATTATTTGGTAATACAATATATTCGGAGATATCGTCAATTGAATAAAGATCCCTTTGTTTAATAGCAATACAGAAGAAATAAAATATCATTTCAATGTTGAATATTTATAAAAAGAAAAATAAGAATCCAGATTTTGCTAAGAACTGGTTATACTTTTGGAAAATAATGTTGGCAAACAGTAAACATTCCACAATTTTCAGTTCAATTCACTCAAGTGAGTTTAAGTTACTGATGATACCTTTGCCCCAAATGTATTAGCTATAAATAAGATACTGAAATTTTTAGAAGCATGTCGCTAAAAATGTCAAAGCTGCTCAATTTAGCTGTTACATTTTTTTAGTATAGTTTTTAAGAATTTCAATCCCAAGACACATTTGATTAATACATAATATTGCGAAATTAGGTAATTAGATATACTTTCTGCATTTTTTAAATGCCTATATGTGTTCATTGACTTTTTTTAACCCCTAAAGCGGTCAATTTTTGCCTAAATGTTCCAAAAAAGGCACACTTTTTATTGCATATAATTAAGCATAATACCTAACAAAATGCGAAAATAGAAGTTTTTTATCTTAAATTTTAATTTTGAAGTTTTAAAACTATTTTTTATTTGATAATTGGGGAACACCAAGTTCCCTAAATGCTTGTTTTTTATAAGTACACTCCGCAGGCTATGAAGAATGTTTCATATATCTTAAGAAAATTTCTCTCATACAAAAAAATTCATATTCATTCTTCTTTTTTCAAACTATTGAGGGCTTTGTGCGTGTGTGAATATATATATGCACTCACAGTTTGAAGCATGATGTAATACAAAATCTTACTTTGCACTGAGGATGGAGATAATATCGGCTTTTTTTTTATTATCTTTCCATTTTCATTTCTTCTAAAGCAACAAACTGTACATTTTTTTGCTAATCCCTGTTCTTTATTGAATATTTTCAAGAATCTAAATTTCTGCCTTCAATGAAAAATTACCACCTTCACCACAAAGAAAATCCCAGATGAGAAGTATTTCAGTAATATGGACAAACTGCATCTCTTAAAAACACACACACACTAGCACTAATAATCTTATTATAAGAATAAAAAATATATGCAAATAAAGATAGAAAGAAGAAATATCAGTGTCCGTGGTTGAGGCCAGCTTTTGGTTGCCCGTACCGCGTACGTGCAAACCAGTTAAGGGGTTAAATAAAATTTTTGTTACATTCTTCATACATACAAAATGTTTTTAGTAGTATTTCACAACATACATCAAAGAGTAATAGGACAGTGGTAACCTATTATCAAAAAATTTATAGGCATAGCTTTATTATCTTCAATGCTTATTTTTTTTTTAAAAAAAACTGAATTTTTTTTCATATATTATTCATTATTAAATTCCATTTATAATATATATTTGTATGTTCTTAGCTCAGTTGTCTTTGACATTCAATATTATCTAATGCTGAATGCAAGAGGAATTTAAAATTTCTAAGTATTTTTTTTTTCACGTCGTATTAGTGGAACAGAGCATCACAGAATCCAAATTCCATAAAACACAATAAAAACAAGCCGTGTCATCATATTAATACTCACGGTTATCTTTCCAGCAAATATGTGCGTAACACACACTGCGGAGGAATGAAGAGAATGTATGTAGAATTTAGATTTTCGGCGGCTATTTTTCTAATCGTTTCTCCTTCAATTAGTGGGGAACACCCTGATCCCGTCACCATAACAACCACGTTATCAACCTCTCTCCACCCCAAATTGCATCCCCCACAGAAGCATTTCCTTCCCGCCCCGGCAAAGTCATCCTAACTTACGTTTTCAGAGGAAACTGCTATACGGCACCACGCAGATACTGGCTTATCGGGGCCTGGGCTATTAGACGTCGGAGAGAATGATTAAGCACAAACACCCTGCTTGCCAATACCTATTACGGGTGGTGTAATTTTCCTCCGATTTGAAAGAGGAAGGGGAAAAAATAAGGATACGAATTAATGTTTTAAAATTTTTCTCTCTAAAAAAAGGTATGTGGAATTTAAGTTCTACGTGCTTTTCATTTGTGGGAAGCTTGATCTAATTCAAAAAGATGGCCCAGAAATTCTTAGAAGGCCCTCTTGGGTTTTAATGCATTTTTGATGGGTGCTATGCTTTTATATGAAAGTGACTTTGTAGGAATTCTTTACTCAATATTAACGAAATGGAAAAAAATATAGAGATCGGAGTTGCTGGGAAATATTAAAGAGCCAGTTCTTTTTATGTACCTCACGTACTGAATGAAGCTTTGCTCAGTATTTTATATTTTAAAAATTATCAAGACTTTAAGGTAAGATGATACAAATAAATATATTAAACAAAAGGTATGCAATATCCCCAAATCAGGAGCATAATAAAAAAGCTACGCATTTATTAGTATTTTGCTTATCATTACTTTATTCGCGTTACTTTTAACAGCTTATAAATTCTTAAATCATGAATACAAATATCAGTACCAATGAATGTAACTCTAATGCCTTAATATCATCTTCTAATTAACAAATAGGTAATATTAAAAATATACTTAAATGAAACCGAGAATCATAGAAAAATTATTGAGCAAATAAACATATATTCTTCGTAAAGTTTCGTTTTCCTTTTCAATATTATAATTAGCAATATTTTTTTTAACTTATTATGTGAGTTCAGTAGTTACGCATTTTTAGTTTACTGAAAAACAGCACGTTTTTTTAATTATTGGTATATTTTGGACAATTATTTTTCCTAAAAAGGTAGCTTTTTTATTAATAAATTTGCATTTATTTGACACAAATCTAGCTAAATTGAAAAGTTTCTTTTTTCTGTGACGACTAAACAAATTAAAAATAAAATTTCAAAAATCATTGATTATACTTTAAAAAACTGCAAAAACATTTCAAGAAAATTTCTCAAATTTAGAAAAGAAGCACCTTTTGTTATCTTTAAACTGAAAATTAAGTGTAACTTTATATATATATATATAAGTGGCTATGAGCCTACTGTGGCTAAGACTTTATACTATCATGACAATAGTTATCTTAGGTTTACAACTATTGTGTGTATTTTTTGAATTATATATATATATATATATATATATATATACATTAAAAGAGAACAAGGAAATATTACCTTGAAAAAAAAGATGAATACTCAAAACGCGAATCTAGTTACTTTAATTCAATTATTTTTTTACAATAACTAGACTTCTTCAAATTTTCTCCTATAAGTTCACTGCAACTTAAAGTCCTTCACATAAGAAAATTATTAAAATCTCAAAGTTTCTAAATAAAATAACAAAAATATTCTTTCAAAGATACCAGGTGACTTATTTTCTCACATTCATCTCTGTGTAACATTTTTCTCTAGCGAATTTAACTTCCATTGCTTCCAGCTAACTGATAATTTGAGTTATCTTAAGCGTACTCGTCGTACGGACTTTTAAATTTTTTTATATATAAGTGTTTTTACTTTTATAGTAAAATTTCTTAAGTTAACTGGTCGAATCACATGAGAGAAAAATATTTATTTTTATAAAATATTCCAGTTAATAATCGAATTATATATTTCTTCACAGTACTTATAATTCTGAATAGATTCTAAATACATTGTTACCATGGTAGTTTTGCCGTTGTTACAAAAGTTTTTGAAGATATTACAGCGGGTGATAATGAAATTAGCATATGATACTTCCTAACATCTATTAAAACTGCCTATTTAATGGTTTTTCTTTACTAGGCAGAACACAATTTATATGCTCGTAAGAAATTATCTCAATTCTCTTTAACCCTTTATCTACCGACGGTATTTATAAGTACCACTCACTTTAAAATTACACAGAATAACCTCTTTTACGAATACTCTGACGATACTCAGCTGGAATATTCTTTTAAATCCACTCTTCCAAGATATATGGCAGTACGGATTCTATGATGAGTATTTAAGCGCGGAAGGTGAATATAGTTTTATAGCAGAAATTGCGTTTTCAGCTGACATTTTGATGGGATTGCGAAGATTGTCCTTGTTGTTCCGAAAAAAGTAGCTAATCTAAAAAGGTGAGTTTCTTTTTTTATGTTAATGAGGACCTTAGAAAACAATTTGACTATTTATTTTAAGTCAACAGTGTGTATAATTAATTTACAGTTGAGTATCTTCAATTAATTAATTAGCTCTAACAGATTAAATTTCCCAAAGTTCAGTATTTTGTTTAAGTATATCCCTTAAATTTCAATGTAGTGATTCAAAAAAGAAATATTGCATGAAAAAAACTGCAGTAAATTATAATGCGTTAGATATAGGGTTGAATAATATAATACATCCCTTTTAAGGAATCAATACAAAAAAAAAAACAGCAGAACTATATGAGCACTCAAATGCAAGGTATAAATGTGTGACGGTGGTGTAATATTAATTGGTAAAATCTTGAAAAATACAACATTGGGGTTATGTTTAAGCGTATTTGAGAGAGATAAAAGATATTCATCACTTTAAAAACAAAGAAATGATTTTTCAAATGTTTTGTTCTTTGAATTTTGGTTAAAAATTACTGTTGCGTACACTGAAATCGAATATTTGAGGTATTTAAATTTTCATGAAGAAGCCGTATGGCTTGTGTACGCTGTTGCTCTAAATGTATACATTTTTTGCTTTAGTATCTCTCTCTTGGAATGAGCAATATTTGTGGGCTTACAGGAGCTATATTCATTATAAACAGAAAAATGCGAAACGTAAAATACCAGATAAACTTAAAAATGGAACTGGGAATTGTGTCATTGATTGACTCAGTTAATTCATTAAAAAGAAACCCTCTCCCTCATAATACTCACAAATGGAATAAATTACATTTAATTTTAAAAAGTTTAATTTATTCTTCACCCTCCAGTTTTCAATCTTTAATAGTTAACATACCATTTAAATAAAATTCAAATGCTGAATGTTAGTATATCTATCATCTTTATTTTCACATTATCCTTTTTTCAATGTCTAAAATCTTGATTCTGGAAAATAGTCATAGGATATATAAAGACCAAGATCACTTATTAATTCTATAATGTAAAAATAATAACTTCTGAAATAATTTAATCATGCGTAATTGAATAATAATGAGAAAATAAAATTGCGAAAGGTAAATTTAATTAGTCTACTGTAATAAGATGTCAACTAATCTCCTTACTGTTTTTCACAGCCATATATGCAGAAAATCAACACACTTTTAGAAAGATAAGGAATAATCCTTCTTATACAAATTTTATCTGCCAAAAGTTTCATTAAAATGCTTGATTAAGATAATAATGATAGATTTGAGAAACATGTGTATGAAAACTATTTTTACTATTTTCAATAAAACTCATTAAAAATTTTTGGTTTAAATATTTAAGAAATGTTTTCATAACCGAGAGAAGTTGTTTATATGCTTATAAGCATATATTTTAACTGATATTTTTATTACCTTGAACTTTACACATAAATACTGACATCCTGAAAACAGAGGCCTTTGTTAATTCTTTAACATGATTCATTAACAAACACTTTGAAATGAAAGGAATTTGATAGCTTAATTATTATTATTCCCTTCAATTATTATAATTAAAAAAATATTTTGATTCGGCACTTTTCAATTTCCGTTGTTAATCCTGTTGTCGTAAAAGACTGTGTGCTTTATAATTAGTGTTTTTCATAAAATAACCGAAACTGGTGATGAAAAATATAATTAAAATTACTTGAATTAAAATAATTAAGAGGAGTAAATTAAACACAATGAAATATACTTCGAGAAAAACTATTCTTTTTTACTAAAAGTAAGTTTAAGTGGTGTAAAATTTTTAAGAACAAAAAAAAATTATTTAATGACACACGTAATAAAATGGGAGGAGAAAACAAACGAATGGAGTTCAATAAAAATTAAATTAATCAGCATAATTCATCTATAAGATTGAAAAATAACTATATTTTTGCCAGATTTTTTTTATATTTTACTTAACATTTTTATCCGTTTTTTTTTTTTTTTTACGTCTGTCAACAGATGTTATAAAAATTGAAACATTAAGTTTGTCAATATAAATTTTAGATTATCTTTATTCATATTACTATCTTCTTTGTGAATTTTTAACGTCTTTTAGGTAACCTCTTTAGAAAGTTACCGATAAAAATTCAGGGATTTTTTTTTTCGGAATATAAAATAATTTTGAATTTTCTTTTCTTTTTTCCTCTTATTTTTTTGTGTGGAAATAATGAAATTATATGTAGTATTTAACACTAGATTACCCAAGGAAGTCATTTTGACTGCTTTTTAATTTCAATTGGAAAAACAATTACATATATAATGACGCAATTTCTTAAAATTTTTTAGAATATATTTTTTTTCTAAGTGAAGTAAATTTTTCTTATTGTTAATATTTTTGATCATAACTCTTTATATGACTGTAAATAATATTAAAAAAATATTAAAGAATAATTTTAAACAAATTTCTTTACATATTATTTTTTCACAATGCAGTCTTTTTGACTGCTTTTGGGTAATATAGGTATATACTAAATTTCAGTCTTTCTAGTGTTAAAAAAGTTATTTCTACAAAATGAAAGGTTTTTAGCTTTTACAGGTTTAGGACAGCCATCTTAAAAAGTTATTACCACGCCTTTTCGCACAAACTGTGCTAGTTTAGCATTTAAATATTCAAACCATATGAATAGCGTAAATAAATATTTATATAATTTAACAGGAAATGCAAAAATATTTTCTTTCTTTTAATAGAAACTCTTCACTCACAAGTAAACCTGACGGCATAAGCGTAATGAGTCGGAAAAAATTATGAATGTTATTGCAATATTCATCTTAATGAAACTGTCTAGAAAAACATAATTTATTAAAAACTACACCTTCAAAAAATTTCGTCCATTATTATACAACTCTGAACGAAAACTGCTTTCACCGCTTTCATTTCTTTCCTAAAAAAGTGAGAATTTTTAAATTAAAATAATCTTTCCTTTCTCAGTTTATGAAAAAAAATGACTTTGAATGGAGAAAAAGAAATGCTTCTAACAGTCATGCCAGGAAATGTCAGCGTTCGATAAAAATAAACGATGCGCGAAGCGAAAAACTAATCATTAAATATGTAACCTAGTAAACAAAAAAGCACCCGCCTGGTATTGATATAAGGCTCTGAATTTTGGTTTTACGCGACGCCAGAGGTGACAAATTACTTGGTTAGGTCATGCCTTCGTTTTCGCTGCCGGAAGCGTTGAAGCAAATAATACCAGTGTTTCAGCTGCCTGATCATAAGAAGGAAGCATACAAACTGATGAAGTGTTCTCCTGGTATAGGAAAGTAGTGTTGTAAGAGTCAAATGAATACTTTATCGGTTTTTCGGATGAGTTAAGTAATTGAATTCCACACACAAATACAAATAATAATTCCTACGTAATAAAACAAACAAAAATAAATACTGTGAAGTTCACTCACCTTTTTTTACGTCATTTTTACAAATTTTTTTTCTCTATTTCATTGTGTGTGTGTGTGTGATTTTTCTTCTAATAAACCATCATTCCCTAAAGCTTATGAAAATAGACTATGGATTGAAGTAAAATGCTTTTTTCTAAGTTTTTCTGTATAAAATTTCTCCTAACTGCAGTTAAGAGGAGAGATCACACGGTATATGTATATATATATATATATATATATATATTATATGTATAATCATTTAAGTATAAGTATACGCTATAATAAACAGATAATACTGCTCTTCAACCTATTAAGTAGTTGAACCTGGTAGCCATACTTTGCGTATGGTTTTATATTTAGACATACAAAGTCAATTATACAAGGGGGGTGATTAGAAAAAAAAAGGTTACAATCCGCAGCATTTAAAAACTGCATACTGTGTGGAAGTTTTGTTTACCTAGAGTGGAGACAAATAGCACTACTTGTCATACAGCTGGTTTGCGGGTAGGTAGTCAAAGTTCCCTGACGATTCTGGACGATTGAAATGGCAAGAGCTTAGGAAATCAGCCTCGTTTGGAAGTGCGAGCCGTTATTCGATTTTTATGGGCAAAGAATGTGCTCGCATCAAATTGCAGAAGTTTATGGTGAAGAAGTAATAGGCAGACAACATGTATCGAAATAGTGTCACTTTTTTCAATCAGGCATACAGGATGTCGAAAACCGCAATATGGCAGGGAACAGCCGGCCAAGTTCTTCAACGACATAAATCAACACGGCACGAATTGAAGAAGTGGTTCAAAATGATCGACGGGAAAACTGAGTGAAATCTCGTCAGAGCTGGAACTGAGATATGGTAGCGAGCTTCATATCATTGCTGATGTACAGCGATATTCTAAGACAGTGCTGTGAAAACATTCGCCCCAGAAATCAGATCTCTGTCCACCGAGACCTGGCTCAATGGACAGGGACCTGATTTCTCCAACCAAAGCAATTTTATAATCATACAATGGATGATCAGAAAAAAGATTACAAGCCGAAGCATTTGAAAACTACATATTGTGGAGAAATTTTGTTTCTCCAGAATGGAGACAAATGGCGCTACCTGTCATACAGCTGGTTTGCGAGCTGGTAGTGAAAGTTTCCAGACGGTTCTGGACGATTGAAATGGCATGAGCTTAAGAAATTGATCTCGTTTAGAAGTGCGAGTCGGGTTTCGATATTTATGGTCAAAGAATGTATCCGCATTTGACATTCATAGTTAAATCGTGGAAGTTTATGGTGAAGATGCAATGAGCAGACAACATGTAGCGAAAAGGTGTTACTCTTTTCAATAAGGCAGACAGGATGTCGAAAACCGTGATATGGCAGGGAGTGGCTGACCAAGTTCTTCAACGACAGAAATCAGCACTGCGCGAATTGAAGAAATGATTCAAAATGATCGATGGTTCTGAGCTAAATCTCGTCAGAGCTGGGGCTGAGCTATGGTAACGTATAGCATATGTGCTGAGATATTCCAAGACAATGCTGTGGAAACGTCTGCCGAGACCTGGTGCAATGAACAGAGAACCAATTTCTACCAAGAGAGGTTAAACAAGTTGGTTCTGCGTTCTGATAAATGCCTAAATAGACTTAGTGATTATGTCGAAATGTGATAGGCACGTATGCCTTTTAATTCCTTTTTGTATTTTCTGTCTATTATTAATAAATATTTCTTTATTCGACTTGTAACCATTTTTTCTGATCAACCCTCTTAGATGCCACTTGAATTTCATTTTCTGCACCAATATTTAGCTGTTTATCCTTATAGAAATAGAGGCTTATTTTCATTATTTCTCTCAGAATTAATGAGATTTTAAATACATTTATTAAATAAATAGAATTATGTGTTTCATACTTTTTCCTTGTATGAGTCTAATTTGATGTCTAAGCGTATTGAAATTATCCTTATCCTTGAACATATAAAATTATCTTTGGATTCCATTAATTATCCATATTTTTAACGAAATACTATCAATATTTTAAATTCAAAAGAAGTTTTAGCATAAATATACTTTTGCAAAAAGAAGTAAAACAATCATTTTTATTGAAAGGTTTATTTGCTATTTTTACTTTTCTTCTGTTATGAAAGCCTTAAGTTAAAAATATTATAAAATATAGTTTTTAATTTTTGACATTGGATATCTTGAAAAAACTCTTTTGACAATGGTTTCTTTAAGGAACATGATATTGTAACTGAAACTTATCTGAAATTGACTTTATCTTTTAAAATACTTGCGTAAAGGTATATTATTTAAGCCGAGGTATTGATTAACTCTTGATTATTTCATTGCAAGCAATTAATTATTATTTTTCTAAGGTTATTTTTGTAGATATTGCTATAATTTATTTAATTATTACTTTACAACGTATATTTATAATTATGTTATAACTTTAATATACAAATAGTTTTTTTTTTCCTTTTTCCCTTTATAATTTTTTTAGTATAATTTTCTTATGTGATAAAATAATAAAAATTAACGTAATAAAAATGTAAATTAAAATATATAGTACGATAAAAATAATGTAATAAAATATGAATTGCCATGTTATTAATTTTTCTTGAATTAAAAACAATAATGATTTTTATATCATAGCGAATATTTCATAAACAGGGTTTTACCACATTGATGGAAATCATACTCTTTACTTTTACAACATATTCCTTTGACTTATTCCACTATTAAATGTATAGCAAAGGATTTTATATTAAGTGAAGCAAATGGTTACATTATATCCCAAAATAAATTCTTGTAAGTGCCGTAAAGATTGTGGCATTTAATAAAAGAAAATAGTATTCTAATAATTATAAAATACTAGCCTTTTATTTCAAAGAAATTGCTAGCTATTAAAAATGAATAAATTCCTAAAGAACTCGACACGACTAAATAGTTTCTAATCATAAATCAATTCATTAAATTCTGAAATATTCAGTTTTTATATAAGCATTGAAGATTACTTTATATAAAACCACATACACACACACACACACCACACGAAAAGCACAATATATTACCAATTTAGAGCTTTCAATAGACGATTTTGTTTTTTCTTTAGAATTATAAATGAGTGTAAATAGAAATTCCAAAACAACATAAGCATATATAAATATATATATATATATATAATTTAATAGAAATTCATAAATTAAATATAATTTATTTCAAAGGTAAAATACCAAAGCATACTTTAAATATATACGAGTATAAAATCCCAAAGTGAAAATGAATACATAATAAATTAATAGTATGCTGTTCTCGAAGTGAAAGTTCTTGACTATATAGTTTATTTATAAAATAAATAAATGTATGTACCTTAATTATGCTATATCACACCTGCAATAATTTTTTAATTTTATGAAATATTTTGATTTTCTCTTAGAGAGAAATCGTAAAATACTTAAACAGAAAAAATGAGCAAAACGCGTGATTAACTCTAATAGATAAATATATATCTTTAATAAGATATGTACAACCAAAATTTCCATCTATCTTGTAAATGCATCTGAGAAAGTAAAACACTCAAATACATACAATCAAAAATAAATATCAAATAATTTCATTTCTTATTCATAAAATTAATAAAAATGAAAAAAAAGTAGACATTACTTACATTTTTCGATGTAAATGTTCTATGTTCTCCTTCAAAATTCTGTGAAAATTAAAAAGAAGCAAAAAAAGTTTAAGAACCTTATTGTCTCTTTTTTTTCAAGGAGGTTTTTATTCATTTTTTTAGAAAGAAATATTCTCAAAATGATCTTACTTAAAATTTGAAGTTTTGACCATCTGTGAGCAAACGTTCGAATCGAGAGCTGTATATATATAAAGTTCTGTTGCTCAAATTCAATTTATTCTCTAGATAATATTCCGCTTAAGAAATATTGCCAGCTGTGTTAGGGAGCTGCACTGAAAATTACGTATCTCGTTACCTAGTGAAATGCGTAGCAAAAGTTATTTTCTCATATACTGTTTTAATAAAATAAATGCTTTCTTTTAAAGTTTATTTCGAATCCTTATTGAAAATAATATGTTAGGAAAAATATCCTGGTCAGAGTTTATAGATCATACTTGGGTGATAATAATTTTCAAAGAATAAATAAGTTTGAATTAATATTTGATCCATTAATTAATCCGTATATAATTGAAAAAAATGCGTAAAAAATTAATAAAATCATCTAATTTTATCTGATATAATCTGAAGTTTTAAGTTTAGAGTTTTTAACAATGAGTAAAATAAAGCAATCTAAAACTTTAGATTGGTATTTAAATAAATCAGATTTAAAAAAAAAATATTTGAAAATCACATAAAAGTTTCAGGTCAATATCATTGCATGATTTCAGTATATTTGATATATAAATTTTCACTGAAAGGCAAATCTTTCTTTTTTTATATGTAAAATTTGATCTGATACCAGTTTTGTGTAAAAAATTATGATTATAATACTTCTTTGATTAAAAAGTAAGAGATATGTACTTTTACACAGCTCTTGAAGAGAATTTCAACAAGAATCTAAATATCAGTGACTAACAGCGTTACAATATGGTCATTAGAATTCTAAGCCTGTGTTCATTACTAAAGAATCTAATATATTCGGGTAAAAAAAAAGAAAGTTAACCGTAATTTTAAAAGTATGGTATAAAAACATACAAATATTATGTGTTTAAGATTACATTACCGTATGAAAGTTATAGATACATGCTAACATAATATGAATAAATAATACATATTCAATAAGTAATGCATGTAAAAATTTAGAGTACTAGGGATTCAAATAAGCATACAACTTCTTTTTTAATATTCAGCTTCGCTAGTCATTAAGCATAATTGCTTTACCTGCAATACTTTTACCTTAGAAAATCGAAGCAAATATTCATTAAATATAACAAACTTAAGAAAGTAAAATGGTCTTCTGATTCGATATGTTTTAATAAAATGAAATGAATCGTTAACAAATGCAAAAGTGTTTTGAAAATCCATACATTAAACCTGTTTTGGGATTTTTGAATTTATAATCTCGTCAAGTACTGCTATATATACATGAGTGTGCCTGTTTAGTTTGATGATAGGTCTTATAAAACATACCAAATGAGTTCTGATCTAGCAATAAAATACATCTGAGATAGAGGAAAGAAAAATAATTGAAAAATTATAGCCTTCAATTAAAATATATAAATTGGCAGTTAAGACTCCATTTACGATTGAAGCAAATAAATTTTTAAACTGAATCTTTCTTCTCCTAAAAATTGTATTACAACACAGTTGCCCAAGCCTCATTTTTCTTTGAAAGCATATCTACTCACAGGAGAATTTCCCAATTTATTTTTCTCTAAAAATGTGCAGCTGGGCACGCCTAGCAAATCTTACAACTACATTTTTCCTTTCTTCCAGTTCATTTTCTCATAAACTGTTTCCATTTCTCTAATCCTCGCGCCTTTCTAATAAATTTTAAGGAAAGAAAAAAATTAAAAAAAGGAATAGCGTTGACAACGGGAGATTTAGAGAAAGACAGTTCTCTCAAAATTGCTACTGCGGAAATCAGGAAAAAAAATATATATATAAATGCTACTTATGGTTGTGATGACATTTTTGATTGAACTAACCGGATGAAACTTAATCCAGTTGCACAAGACGGTTATTCTTTCCTATTTTAATTTTCTAACTCCTTTAGCATTTTCTGCTAATAAACGTAGTCACGATAGAATCTTGATTAACTAAGGCAGCTGTGTTGGTTCTTTTTTTCTTAAAGAACCCTCTTCTTTGTCCTTCAAAGTTATTAAAGAAAAGATCTGGAAGAAAGACTCGTTTGGAATTTATTTTAGAATATTTCGTGCATAAAAGCATTTGGGTGGAATGCGCTCCATCTCTTTTGGTTATTCGTATTTGAGAAAATATGCATAAAGACTCAATTTCGATTCCAAAATGCATCAATGCATTAGAATTTCGATCAACGCTTTAAAAGTATGTGTTACTTTGTATTTAAATTACGTATCAAAAGAAAAGTGTTACTTTTAAAATAAGGCTGAACTGTGTTAAAGATAATTGCTATTGTAGTGTAAATATGTTACTGCCAATTACTTTGAAAGCTATTACCTAAAGTATTATTCAAATGCTTTTGACGGTATTGTTTCCATAAATTAAGAATTACAATACCTAAGAACTAAGTAAATATATAAAGGGAATATTACTTATAAAATGCTTATTTTCTATTTTAATGTGCATGTCTTCGCTTATAAATAGATATAAACATAAATATGTGTACAGTATTCTTACAAGCTTATGCTAAACGGTAAAATCAATGCATTGATGTTAAAATTTATCTCAAGGTTATTTTGTTATATGTGTTTTGAGTTTTTTTTTTTTTTTTCAAAAAAAATATGCATTTAAAGAATTACTTAGTGATGTGCATTAAAACCATAAAACAACTCAAAACTTTTATCTTTATTCATTATTAAGAAAATGAAATTCTTTCTATGTTAACATCATGTAACTTGTTTCATAGAATGGTTATTTTTCTGGCTAATGGAAGAAAATTTAATACCTTTTAGTCTGATTGTAGAATAGAAATAATTAGTCCAGAAGTGATTAGGTAATATTAAATATGAAGAGTACAAAAATGGTTATTGCATATTACTGTATACATCACACACAGAATAATATCAATGCATTGACTTTTTTAAAAAAATGTATGAATACCTCTCAAAGTCCTTCGTCTTACATGGCTGTTTAGTTTTAAGTACTTAAATTACTTATATTTTAATAGTTCAAAAAATAATTTCAAATTGCCGCTATTAGCGTGTTTTCTAAATATGCTATGTATTTTTATTTTAACAATATTTAATAATTATCATACTTCAAAGTAGTTGATCTGGAACTTTTCATAGAAGCTCTACTTTTCTTATATCTTTTTCAAACTCTATATCTTTGAAGATATTAATTTCGCTTTCTTTACTGTAATAAAAGGGAATTTTTTTTTCAGTTTATTGTCTTTTCCTGAAATGGCTGTCTAGAAAAGAGAAGCATTTTTCTAAATAAATGTCATGGTATATAAATATGACTATGATACGATCTTCAATGTGTAATTTTACAGGACGATCATTGGCCCTGAGAGGATTCTGACGCATACAAATGCTCTTCTTGGTTTCCTTTCAGACTATTAGTCTGAAGTTGTCATGCGAAAGCCTAAAAGTTAAGAGGTACTCATTTAGCCTGGAACATATGGGATAAAGAAGTTGATGAACGATCTTTCCCTACACTGTCAAAAGAAGATGGAGGAGACGTTCTCTTGGGCAACTTTTTCTTCCAAATTTTTCTGAAAGCCTTCAGGATACTCCTAGACGCCATTTCTTAGGAGTAGAGTGTGATAACTTACATATGTTCATATTGGGGAGAAATACAATGTTTAGTTGATTATAGGTCAATGTTAGGTAATGTAGACATGTCCAGCAATAAAGGATATTGTTTATCGTAAACGTCAAAAGGAAGTAGCAAAAAAATTTTATATATATACTCTGGTAATTGCTTGTTTCATGTGATTAATGTTAATCACTTTTATTTAAATTATCTCAGTTTCCATTTCACAATTGCAATTACTTTTAAGAAACAGAATTTAGTTTATACGCCTTTAAAAATTAACTGAATAAGAGTTTTAATTGTTTTGCTTATTTACATTGAAATATACGGATATTTAAATACGAGTATTTGGCACTTATATTTTTAATTGTTTAATTATTAATTAACATGTTAGTTGATGTTTTAAAAAAAGGCATCCATCAAAGAAGTTACCTTAAAATTTATCAGAAAAAATATTTTAAATGTCCATGGTATATATATATTGATTGAGATAGAGATAGAGATAGACATAGAAACAGTAGAACATCGTTTATCCGAAACGTCAAATATCCGAACCAAAGTCCGGATACGTTTTCGAACCGTGCAATGATCAACATCTGTTTCCTGTCAGGCCAAAAGGGACCGGAAAACCCAAGGTGATGGATATTTGGGGAATTTCAGTTGTGTTATTTGGTAAACATCTGCGCGAAATATTAGGTCAGTTTGTTTCCACGTGAGGGGGTGTATAAGTGCTCTTTTGTTGAATTCTGTTGATGTAGAAACCTGGATAGCATGCGATGCAGAAGACTGTGGATTTCAAATACTAAATAATGACGAGATAGTGACTTCCGTGCAAGAAGAATCCGACCCTGTCGACGATGAAACGGATGAAGACTAGGACAACAACAGCAACAATAAAAGTAGCAAGGGTCCATCAAATGCTGACGTAT
Source organism: Trichonephila clavata (assembly GCA_019973975.1). Classification (NCBI taxonomy): domain Eukaryota; kingdom Metazoa; phylum Arthropoda; class Arachnida; order Araneae; family Nephilidae; genus Trichonephila; species Trichonephila clavata. Next base: position 162,467 of record BMAO01033201.1, on the reverse strand, counting down.
TTTCTGCGATAGAGACAGCTATGGAGTGTTACGAACAACAATCAGAGTGCTGTCTTACTCAACTACTGCTTCTGAAGAGAATCAGAGACCTTGCAGTGGAAAAACAAAGGTGTACAATGGTACAGCGAAAAATAAGTGATTATTTTCCACAATCAAGGTAAAATTGCGACGTTTTGCCCCTATTTGGCTTTTTCTTCAAGCACGTTTCCCGCATGTGATGATTTTGAATATTTGTATAGAATCCAACATCATATACTGCATGGATCGCATTAGGTTTTCGGTTATCCGAATGGTGTCCGGTCCCAATTGATTCGGATAAACGACGTTCTACTGTATACACTTGTGGAAATTGAAAGTGCTACACCCCTACATAGATTTAACGTAATTTTATGAGCCATTACAAATGTGTATAGGGGTAAGCCCCAATCGAATGATCCTAAAATTAAATGAATCACAAATAATGTATTACTATTATATACAAATATCAATATATGTAAGATCTCTACGCGGATGAGTATATTCTTGTATTCTTACAGGCTGTTAACCAAGAAGTGTTTGAATGTCTCGCTGGGGTACCTCTCTCCTACAACATGTGTAATTGATTCATCCACTGTTTGTGCTAAGCGGCTATTCAAATTTAAGCACCAACCCAAAGTATCCCAGAAATGCTCTCTTGGAGACAAGTTTGGGTTTTTCAATTGTTGTGATACTTTTCAATGCTTGTTTTATCATGTTTGTAGCATGAGGATGGGCATTATCTTGTTAAAAGATAACATTTTGAGTGGTAAGCATGAAGGGTGGGACATCAGATCGTATTTACCCTATTGATATACCTGAGACAATTCATTTTGCCTATAACAAACGCCAAATCATCTATTAAAAATTATTTCTCAGCCCTTAAACTATTAATCTAGGTGCAAGAACCGCGTGTCGCTGTGAAATTACAGTAGGATAGTCTTTTTCAGTGTAATGTAGATAGACCGTTGTCAATTATCATTCTGCCCCTAACATAATCTATACTTGTTGCTTAACACAATTGTTATTCTAGATGAGTCAAGCTGTACAATAAGCTATTTTTGTCGTGAGTGAAAGCGAATCGATGGGATGAATTGTACAATGTCCAAACATTTAAATCAGTTTCCAGAAATATGCTTACAATTGTTAGTGGAAGTAATTACGACTGTTGTATACTGCAGTTGCTTGTCGCTCAAAAGATGCCTTTTTTTTGTAATAGAATAATCTTCAGGTGGCTTTGTCCTTTCTTGGGGAAGTACAAGATTTATATACGAGTACACGAACATTTCCTGATTCCACTGCATAAATAATATTGCCCTGTCATGGTACTACGACCAGTTCATCCTTAAATTTCACATGTATTTATTGTTCAATGGAGATCCTCCCAATTGACCTTCATGGAAAGTCTCCTACACAATCCGTCTTAATTGTATGCCCCGTGATTGGTCATTATATTCCCTCATGTGTTACTTATCTGTTTTAAACTTATTTGAGTAGGAGGGAAAAATCCCCACCAAAGTAAATTTTCTTTTATTTTTAAAATTGGACTTTAAAATTTTACTTGTCTTTATATCTCACCATTTCTTAACTGCAGCATGAATATATTTTTAAACAAGATTTAAATTTTTAAACTTGCATTTTGCACAGTTAAATCAAATAGGTTATTACGTCATTAAAACCTACTCTTGCTCCAGAGCTTTCCTGGCATATAGCTCTCATTTAAGAAACTAAAACGATCAAAGTCACTTATTTAGAAGATACGGTGTTCTTTTTCAACAACCTGGTACAACTAGTAAGTAATAACCTGTGGAGCAATAAATAGCCATGTTAAGTTGCATAGTTCACGAACTATAACTTAAACAACAAGATTATATCTTAGAATAAAATATATTTTTTATATATTTTTATATTTTATACTTATCTATACATTTTAGAACTTAAGAGGATTTTAAACCATATTTTGACTATATCATATCTATTGTACGGAGGAAGGAGCTCGTGTGAAATTGCTTCAAATTTATTCAATATTTCTACAACTTTTGGGGGAAACAAACACTTTTACTTCCCCCTTTTATATATACTACGTATATATATATATATATATATATATATATATATATATATATATATATATATACATAGTGTATATATAGTTATTCATATGTATATATGTAGTTATTTTAGTAAAAATAATTTTATACTCACATTGCTCTGTTACAATTTGGCCTGTATTTTTCTTGCTTTGAATCGGTTTTTGAATCATTTAATCTACCAGTTGCTAGTTTATCGTTCATTGAATCCTCGTGATCTAAGCATTTTTAATGCATCTTTAGGTAAGTTATATTTTTATTTATTATGGATTCAGAGCTTCTATATTCATTATTTTCCGTAGAATTTCTCTTAGTATTATAAACAAAAAGGAGTAAGGTTGGCAAGCCTTAAGACTGATTGAATCTCACCTTCACGTAAATTTATTTAAAAGCTATCATCAGTCAGCTTTCTTTATAATACTGTGTGTGTGTGTAGAATCTATCTTTTTATGTCTCCAAGACCTCAGCAATATTTTTATCCTTAAGATTCAAGCGTGATTTCGGTATCTCAAGCGAAGTTATATATATATATAGTTTTTAGTAAACTCTACTAGAGAGACTGAGATCATTTGAGTTGTTTTAAACTTAAAATGAGGGGTACGGCAATATACACTGGTGTGCAAAAATTAAGGACGAAGTCGAAAAATTAGCATATCAGCTGAACGAAGAGGCAGAGAGGACAGAAAGACCAATCAGGAGATTAAGTAAGGTGATGTACGGTAGCACATGAGCAGATATGCAGGTAGACGTAATGGGGGAGTGTCTGAGTAGTAAAGCATGTTGTCGGTGTAAGATTAGTATTTCTGGCAAAGAGATTGCACACCGTATAGCAGTTAAAATCACACCGAGTTGCTGCCTCAGCGAGAAATGGCGAATAATCAATCTTTAGACGACATCTGGATGCTTTTACCCGAGGTAGAATCATTGGGAAGTTGGAGGAAGGTCGCAGTGTGACAAGTGTGGCTGCAGAGTTGGGAATTGCTCACAGCATCGTTTCACGACTTTGGAGACAATTTCAAACTACAGGAATAGCTCTCCGGGGGTTCAGTAGTGGTCGTCCACGAGGAACCACACCCGCAGATGACCGGTATATTGCCTTACAGGCCAGAAGAAACAGGCGGCAAACAGCGGAAGAAATCGCTAGACACACAACACAGGCGACTGGACGACTGATATCGCGTTTTACCGTGGCCAAAATACTTCACGGTGGTGGTCTGTTTGCACGACGCCCTGTACGGTGTGTACCTCTAACGCCTGCCCATCGGAGAAGGCGTTCTCTGTGGTGCCGGGAACACCGGAATTGGAGAGACAATGAATGGGGACGAGTACTCTTTCCAGATGAGAGCAGATTCAGTCTGAGTAGCGATTCTCATCGCATACTCATCTGGAGAGAGTGGGGAAGCCGCAATCATCCCTCGAACATCATTGAAAGGGACAGGTATGGAGGTGGCGGTGTTCTCGTTTGGAGAGGCATCATGCTTGGTAGTCGTACAGACCTTCACATCTTCGACGCAGGTTCAGTCAACGGGACCCGTTATTCTAACGAGATTCTTCTTCCATATGTGCGTCTTTTTAGAGGCGCTATGGGTCCGCAGTTCCTTTTCATGGACGACAATGCACCATGCCATCGCACAGTAGCTGCCGAACAGCTCTTAGAGAGTGAGGATATTGAACGTATGGATTGGCCGGCACGATCTCCGGATCTCAATCCCATCGAGCATGTATGGGGTTTTCTAGGCAGACGCTTGGCAGCTCGTACCTTACCACCAGTAACAATTCCGGAGCTTCGATTGGCGCTGCAAGACGAATGGGCAGCAATGCCTCAACAACTCATTGACACCCTCATTCTCAGCATGGGCAGACGCTGTGAAACCTGCCTAGCAGTCAGGGGAGATCATATCCCCTACTAAAGAACGGATATTTCTTACTGGACACCCATCACAGGGATGTTTCGGCCTTCAGTCGCATTGCGCTCCATGCTACTTTTTCAATAAAGCTTCTTTTTATCCCTCTGATTTCTCTTTTAGTAAGTGTTGCTTACATTACTCATGTCCTTACGTATTGGGGATCTTACGGTATTAAATGTGTTGATTTGGAATGCTTTTGTACAAAGTTATATTGAAAAAACCGTCTCGTCCTTAATTTTTGCACACCAGTGTATATACACATAAATGTCATAACACTTAGAAAACGCGAAACACGGATCAATGTAAAGTAATTCATGTGTAAAATAAGCAAATCAACAAATTAATAAAAATATCTGAGCTTTTCTAAATATAGATCAACGAGTTAATAAAAAAGAATATTTCTGCGGTTTCATTTCCTTGAGAATTTTCTAAAAACTGCAAAGGCGGCCAGTGAGTTTATTTCGAGTGGTTCTAGCTTCATAAAATAAATATCTTACATGCATATATATATACAAACTCTTGGTACAGATTCACAAGTGTACTTGTGTAAAAGCATGGATTTTTTTTCTTTAAAAAATGCTTGACATTGGAAGTAAAGCTCAATGTTCAATAAAAAGATAACTCTAGGGATACATATTCTGGAAAAATTTTTGGATAACCCATATTGCTTGATGTTCAGTAATCATTTTCTTTTGGATGGAAAATTTTCCATATTTACATGCATGAATGTTTTCATTTTATGATCAAATACGAAAGGCTACGAAAACCATTCTATGAGTTACATTTTTACGCATCTAAAAATTTAATCCATAAACAGTTTTCTATGTATAAGGAATCTTAAAAGTTAATTGCCAAATGTTATGTTTAACCAATATGTTTTTTTAATCATTAACTATTGTATTAGTAGCATGGCACAAAACAAAAATTGTTTGGTAAATACGAAAATTTGCAAGTAATTTATTTTGATTTAATGAATTGTTTCATTTAAATTTAAACTGCTTTATGAATACAAATTTCAAATATATTATGTAGGGGGGGATTCCTTATTTTTTCATTAGATTGCTGTAGTGATCGATATCTCGTAAACTATCGATCGAACAATATCAGATTTAAAGGGATTGGAAAGGTGACATTTTGCACTACAAAAATTCTTTTTTGCTGTTTTTTGTTTGGCCTATTCAGTTATGAATTACAAGGGGTTAAAAATGAAAGTCCACAAAGAGAAAATTCGGTACATTTTACAGTTTTTCTTTGATGAAGGTCAAAATGCAAGCCAGATGGCTGAAATTGTGAATAATGTTTATGGTCCCGATGTGTTGAAACAGCCAATTACGTACAACTTTATTTTTGTTGATTCTGTTCAGGTACGTTCGTCGGAGAAAATATCCATAAACTCATAAAAATGTTCGAAGGTGTCCAGCATGTTAGAAGTCGTAGCATCACCCAGGAGCTAAGGATTAATCATAAAACAGTTTTAAACCATACGCACAAAGCTATATTCAAAAAGAAACTTGATGTGTTTGGTGCCACATCAATTAACACAAAAAACTTAAGGAGACTCGGTACCCTTTGAAAATTTTTTTTTTATTTATGCATTTAAAAACTATATTTTAGGATTTTATGTAATGTTTATATTCAATAAAACAATATGAGGTGTAATTTTGCACATATTATTCACACAATTTTAAAAATTTTAATTTGTTTAAAAAAAATGAAAAATTTTAAAATTCTACTCCTTCTGTATTTATTAATATTTTGACAGGAAATTTGTTTGTAACATTCTTAAGGTTGTTTTAAACAACTTTAGCGATAGATTTTACAATAACTTAATTGGTTGTTGAGGAAAAAAAATAAAATGGTAATACATATGCTGAAATTTAACGAAAAACCCAATATCTCCAACATTTCAATTTTTTTTAAAAAAAGTATTCAGTTTATAGCAAACTGGATCCCTAATTTTGTTACATGCATGATTTATAACACACAGAGAAAAAATGAAAGTGATGGGTTAATAATTGTGGAAGGAGTAGCATTTTGAATGAACTAATGTATTGAAAAAACACAAGCTGAGAAAAACCATTTTAAAGTTTATACTTCTGAAAAAAATTTTATTATAATATTAAATAAATTTAAAATACCATTTTAAAACATTAGCTATACATTTTTCTTCAAAATAATTGCTTTTTCATATTAATTAAACCCATATTTTCTATAAATGATACATTTTTACACAGTAATAATTCCACATAAATATCAAGAAAACTCGAAGAAAACGTTAAAAAAAAATGTTTTTCTGTTGTAACAGAAGTTTTAAAATCTTTTCTTCACATAACATTTAAATAATATATTTGTATGAAAAACATATGATGAAAATAACTGAAATTATAAAATTATTAATATAAAACGCCTAAATTAAAAATATTTACATGCACACATTTTACAAAAAAAACAAAAAAAAACATTATTATAATACCTCAGAAATATCCTGCTTTATATGTAACTCCTTCCTTTTTTTTAATTAATATTTCTCTTTTTAAAATAGCTTTTTGTATCAATTTGCGTGCATGCTGGTATTTGGTGTTTTTCCGTCTGATTCTAAATAATCTTTTACGGGATTCAAGCATCACACCAAGATCATGCGAACATTTCCCCAAAGGTATATGTAATGCTTTTTGGGTCTCTCTCTCACAGTACGTAGAGTCCCTTTGTTGAACTCACAAATTGCTTCCATTACGGCATGTGTAACTCTGTCTTTGGACACAAATATCTCCTTTGGACACTTTGACCAAATCATGTTGTGCAAGCTTTCATTAGCGTTTTGGGTTCCGCAGATTGAGTTTTCATCTTCGAAGTCTTGACCAAAAGGAATAAAATCAATCTATTTCTTAAGCGGATGGTGACTGCAGATCAGAAATGGGTCGCATAGGACAACATTGTACAAAACCGATCGTGGTCAAAGCGCGGTTATGCAGCTCAAACGGTGACCAAACCAGAAGGGATCTACTGAGCATTTGGTAGGACTGGAAATGAATTATTTATTATGAGTCGATTCCATATGGCAAAACACTAAATTCAGATCTGTGAACAATTGAAGTGTTTGAAGCTAACGTTTGATCAGAATTCGCCAACAGGAGAGGTGTTGTGTTCCATCGGGACAACGCCAGGTCACACACGCCTGTAGTGACTCTCCAGAAACTCTGGGAGCTTTATTGGAAGTTTTGATGCCTTCACCATATAGTCCGTATCTGGCACAAAGCGATTACTAGGTTTTTCTTGCATTGTAAGACTTCCTTAGTGATAAGAATTTAGCATCAAGAGATTAAGGAAATCGATTATTAGAGTTTTTCGTCAATAGGGACCAAAACTTCTATGAGTAAGGCATTATGAAGCTACGTTTAAAATGGCAGCAAATTATAGAACGAAATGGTACATTTTTGACCAAAATTTGTAATCCGAAACATGTTAAGCGAAGTATTGAAGTACACGTAAAAATAATGGATTTCTTTTTCCCCTACCTAATATATACATATGTACAATATATTTGGGAGAAACATCTAATTATTATTACATATGTGCATCTCCAGAATCTCATTTGAATTAAATACCTCATTTCACATCAATTGTTTTTATTTTGTATATATTAACTCACTGACTGCCAACTATAAGAGTGGCCCGTAATAGCCATGTGGTCATGATTACGCTGCCGGTATTGTTCTAGTTGCGGGTTTGAAAACTAGTACCATTGAAGATCCTCCATGCAGCCTCTTAAGATCCAGTTTGCAAATTCGTGCTGGAACACTCCACGCTCCAAGGGGTAGTAAAAATTGTTTTATTATTTTTTCTAGTTTCATTGGGATTAGTATAGAGTTTATAACCAGTATTAATATTTCAAGATAAAAAAATGCTTCGCGTCTTAAAAGGATAAAAATCTCTAACCCACTCAAACCCGCACGATCGTGCGAGCTGGGTCTTAAAGGGATAAAGGGACTGATGTACGGTGATGTTGATTGGTGGAGGTTTAAAGTCCTCCATTTGGTATGGAAGTTATGATAAAAGTCGGTGAGACACAGCTCATTTGACTCAAATTTCGCTTGACCATGACTCAAAATTATGAGGTTCATCTCCAATAACCCTCGTGATTCTTTACAGTGTGATGTAAATTAAAATCAAATCAAGCCAACTACGGGATAATCAGAAGTTTTTGGTATTGCCAGGACGCCACAACTATAAGTTAACCCGTAATTGGTTTATTTGCCATATTTGTGCTGCTACAATGAAATTCGTAGTATATCAGTGTACATATATGAAATTTGTAATATTTGTACAATAAACAATTTGTAAGCATTGACTTTTTACATCGGAATCCTAAAAATCGCAATGGCAATTAAGGTGTTAAGTAAAATTCATAAAAAATCAGCGAAATTTCTTCAAAGCAGTATTTGAAAACCAAATCAATGAGGTCACCTATTTGAAAGAAGCCAATGGTAAAATCAACAAATAAAACCACAACCACTAAATAAAAATTTTATCACAATGCAATTAATTCAAAAAATTGAGAAATAATTTTTACACTTCCTAGAGGAAAAAATAATTAACGGTACATAATAAAACAAAGTCATTACACAATAGTTTTTCTTTGAAATGACTAGAATAAAAACCAGTTTCTCCTTAAATATTCGAAGAAAAATTTCATTACCGGTTGTTTCTATTTTAGCTGCGAAAATTCTTTCAATTTCTATTATTTTCGCATGAGTCGGTCGAAAGCTACATAAAAAAGGTGACTGAATTTATTAGGTAAGCAGACTAGTAAGCAGGTTCTTTATTTTCCTTTTAGATCGATGGACGCCATTAACTGCCTCATTAGGTTGCAAGCGATGGCTATTATGCACTTTCTGTGTTTCGCCAAACACTGTCGCCAACAGGTTGTATCGTGTGAAACCAATAGAAAGTCAATTCCCCATTGAATCAACAATGTGGGTGTTACTTTATTCACTGACTATGTTTGATTTTTAAGTAACAAATAACGATTTTACAGTGAAAATTCGTTCATTTTAAGTGCCGCTGATGTAAAATAGCTTTGAAATTTTTTTAATTCATAATCTTATTTATCTTATTACGTAAAATAATTACTTTTGACTAGTTGCACATGTGTGGCTTCCTTTATATATATATATGTTGAAGTAATTAAGATTTATATATACATATATATATATAATTAAATTAATATTAGACTAGAACTAAAAATAGGCTATTGACTACATGCACTGTTATTTTCAACGACGTCAAATTGTGAAAAAAGATAACATCTAAGATAACACTTAACCCCTTAACTGCCGAGGAAAAGTTACGAAATTCACCCCCCCCCCTCAATGTCACCGTTTTTCGCACAAGCGCGCGTTGTTACGCGGTTTATGGGGGGGAAAGAAAAGGTGAGTTTTTCAAACTAAGAATTGCTTACTTTTACTTTGAAAAAGAAATTTAAAAAATCAAAGGATAAAATAATAAAATGAAAATAAAAAATTTAATCTCTATAGTTACAATATAATAAAAAGTAAATTGTAACTTCTATGTCCTGTGAGGTATCCTGAAACATGGTTGAACGCATAAGCCAGAATCACATCCAGTGCATTCGTACAAAGAATTAAAAAGCTCCTATTACGCACGGTAAGTGAAAATGACAACAAATGAAAAATAGAAAACAACACACTCAAACGAATGTAAAAACCCCCTGAGCTATGAATTTCATCGTTCCTGGAATATACCCTTTCGAATTCCTTCGCCACATCTCTTCTCCGAAATAAGTGAATTCTTTAGAAGCATTGTCAATGTCATTTTATTGTATTCCAAAGCCGTGGGACTAGTTTTAAATAGAGGACCAGTTTAAATAAAGTCAACCTTTGGAAGGACGAGTATACACGTCCGGGGTACTAAACGCACCCTCTCAGTAGGACGTGTATACACGCCCGCGGCACTTACGGGGTTAACCCCTTAAGTAGCCCTCCATACCTCGCACATATAAGGATACAAAAAACAACAGCTATCTTAATACATAATAGGCAGTAGAACACTCAGGTAGAGAGGAAAGTTGAGGGAATCTGTCCCCTATCACCAACCATGGATTATAACATTCTTTTTTATAAGCATCATTCATACATCGTCTATATGATTCAGCGAGTAGAAATTGACTATTTCCTTCCCAATTCTGCTTGTGAGTGTGAAGTAGCTGTTGTTCTACTCTAGAATTCTTTGAGTTTGAGTGAGAGGTTTTTTTTTTGTATTACACTGTGACGGATCTATACTCGTCCTTATACTAATCCTCTTGGGAATTCTTTGGGGCTATCAAAAATCATCAATCTTCTCCTAAGAAGAAGACGTGATATGCAAATTAAGTTTAGTATATATAGTTCAGTTTCGCTTACTAGGAGTTAAAAAGTGAAAAGGGATAGGTAGTAGAAAGTTAGAAGATTAGTTAACTAAAGTTGACACGAGAGATACAAGGTGAAGAATTCCGCAAAAAGGTTAGAAAGGCCTTGTGAGAGATTAAAGGCAGGAAGTTCATACTTATATGTTAAAACTGAATTGATTAGAAGACTGCCTACAGTTCAGGTATTGTCACCTTCATATTACGTTTGATATTTAAAGTATTAAATAGGTTAAGCTTCCAATAGTTATATATCTACCGTGTAAAGTAATATTGAGGTAGAAGAACTATTATTATAAAGTGGTTTATTAGATGTATTCTCCCAAAACGCGACTCTCGTCCCCTCCCTCTGTTGACTGATTGGAACATCCTATTTATTGTGTTACATTGATTTGTGTTTTAGTCGATTAAAGTGCTAAATAAAATAATTAGACATTATCATGCCGAATAATCCTTCACTTCCTTCCACACCTTTAGCTGGGTCACAGGGTAGACGGGAAGGAGGGTTATTACATCACTATAACCTGTACGAGGGGAATCGTCAACGGACTTCTTAATTTTGATTCATGGTCAAGTGATGAAGACGACACCTGAGCTGGCACCTTCCTCTCCTAAGTTGCACAGCATACCAATGGGAGAAAGTTTGAGCCTTGATATATTTAACGTGCAGTGGCCCCCTCCTCGATGCAGGTCTTCAGCAGCATTGAGTTCGAACTCATGAAGTGCCAGCCACGAGTTCGTGAACTTGACCACTGGACTAATATAACCTTCCCCTTTCCTCGGAAATAAAAGAATCCTTTTAAGAATTTGTTTTGCCTCATTATCCTTATCGAATCCAATCCTTGAATCTGTGATCCAGAAGTTCGTTGTTCGACCTATCAGGCTATGGTCAAGTAACGTTTAATGGTTGATAAAAACTTCTATAAGGTTCTAAATTCAGCTAAATTATTTCATGAATCCATAACAGAAGTAATAAACTAAAAAATAAATGCACCTATATATAAACATAAGAATTAAAACAGAGGGATTTTTGATAACCCTGTGATTACGGTCCCGAGTTATTGCAGTCAGATATTTAGAGTTGCCATGACCTCAGCCCTCATTCTACATAAGAAACTTTTGCGAAATAAAGTTTGCTGTTCTCCAATTGGAAATGGGTTTCAAGATCCTCACATTTAGTGATTAGAAAGTTAGGTGTATGAAGTATCAGCTCACCTCTTTTTCATTTGATTATATTTCAAAATTATGTGATCATTCACTGATGAACATTATGTACCTCTTGAGAGCTTCGCAAACTCCAACCAATCTTAACACAGAATTTTATTTTGTCAAATTCAATAAGCGTTTTAAGCAAACTGTGGCTGTTTTTCACTTCTTGGACAGAAGAATAATTAGTTACTAATCAATTCGTTTTAAAATACTGATAATAATATCAAGAAATATACAACTGAATCAGGCTATTAAAATTATTCAGAAGAAATTTTTGAGGCAATGCCTGTTAATATATATATTTATTCTTTCACTGTATAGTTTCGTTTATAAGAATTCTATCAATTAATATTTATTTCGATTCTCTTATATAATACTTAAGAAACATACTATGCAGATAACAATGGTCAAAGTGAAAAACTTAAAAAATAATCTCTAAGGTCTTCGATTGATGATTTATTAACATCGAGTTTTGAAGCTATACGAAAGTTAATTCCAACGGATTTTGTAATTTGAATCTCGGTTAAATGCTAAAGACGACACCTGGACTCTGTCGTCCAATTCTCTAAACTTCCACACTACGTCAACTTGAGGGCATTGAGCCTCGACCAATTTAATGCATGCACAAATGAGTACACAACTTACTTAAAAGCATAATGCGACTATTTTAAAAAAGAAATGCTACTGAAAAGATAGTAAATCATATTTAACCCGGGAGAGGAATTTCACACTCAATACCAACATTAGTAATCACGCGTGGGTGACTGAGTCACCCCAATCCTTTTTTATATAATCATATTTATTGTACATGATAAAAATCATAATTTCAGTGAGTAATTTAACCAAGCGAACGTATACTAACCTACTTTTAAGGACTTTTCAATTTTTCTTTGATAATTTGAGAAAAAATTGAATCAAAATAAACTAAAATGTTTCAAATGAGCGTGACTTTAATAAAAGACACAAATCACAGACACTTTTCTCTAACATTACAGAGGAATAATATTTGCAGTTAAAACTGCCATACTTCGTTCAAATTATTGTAGTTTTATATTGTCCTTTGATGATCGACAAATAGCGTGTTGAACTTTTTCTTGCTTGTATCTTTTTGTTGACAAGGCTTAGTGTGTCTTGTGGTACATCTTTCTTGATAAAGTTTCTTAAGTTACATTTGAAAATTTTAATTTCAACTCAGAGGTTTCATCTTCATTGCTTTTCGCAAAATTACTTTTATTATTATGATTAATATCCATTATTTCATCCGGTTCTTTCCTTGCTTGATCAGTTTCAACTTTGCGATCCAATAGAGATCGCGGTTGCCCATTTCTTTTTCTTATATATATTCTATTCATTTATATTAATACACTTTGATGAGTCGTACAAGAGAGAAATCAAAATCACTTAGAAGTTCACAAGGGGAAAATGTAACCTGTTCACGGCAAATAATTTGGAACAAAAGTGGCGGGGTGAACTCAGTCGCCCCAAGTACCTTAAAATCGTAAAAAACGTTTGAAACTTCCAAAAAAGAGGGATATGTGTGATAAATAATTTTTAGTTCCCAGGAAGATAATTATATAGGAGAATACTGAAAAGGTGATTGAAAACAAATAAACAGTTTTCCCAAAATTAAAGATTTCGTGAGCCCGGGGTGACTCTATGCCCCACGTGACCCCTCACGGGTAAAATCCCACCAAGACTTAAACAGAAAAAAATTGATTATAATGATTTTAAATATTTTAGTAGTAATGACGCAGATGTATCTGAAAGAAATTCTTAAGTATTTTCAATCAATGTATTCTTAGGATAATTTTATAAAAAATCGAAGAATAACTGTAAAAGTTTGCATCATTCAAGTAATGGTTGGTTTGCTAGTTGAAAAATATCCTCTCGCTCTTAAAGTAAATTTTAGTTATTTTTACAAAACATTGATTTAGTTTACAAAAAAGTTTCTGATTACAAGAGATGGATATTATTTCAACTTGTTTTATTGTAGTAGTTAATCTTCCCGTGGAGGTCTGCAGTTAAGGTGCGTTAAGATTTTTATTGTTTGATTATTATCAGATAAAATAAAATTAAGAAACATTTTTCTTAAAGATTTATTGTACTTAAACATGACAGTTTATCTTGGGTCAATGTTTTTTAATGAAATGCATCTGTAATTTTTGGGGATGAAAGTATTCAATTTTAAAAAGTACTGAAGACATTTATTATATTTATATAAATTCAATAAATGCTCTCGTATAAATTTTTTTGTAAGTTACCTGGAGAAGCCAAGTTACCAAAGTTACCAAGTTACCAAGATTGCAAAGAGGTAAGTTACCAAAGAAGTATTGTAAATTTGTGATATTCTCTTAAACACTTGTTTCTTCTCTCTCTTCTACAAATCAGAAAAATTATACATAACAATAACTCCTCAGCTTAGTAACAATTTTGTTTATTTGCTTTCTTACTTTTTCCAAAAGTATCGACAGTTGAAATTTATAAAGAAGAATTTACCAAGAATATCTTAAAAAGCTTTATAAAATCTCGCATCTCGCGATTGAAAGCTTTTAGAGGAATTTCACTCAATTAAATTAAAGCTTTAAAATGAAAGAAACGCAAATTCTCCCGTCCGAAGTATTTAAGAGTATAATATATATATATATATAAATGAAGTTATAAGACAACACTTTAAAAATCAGAAAAATAATAAAATAAAAACAGAAAAAAATGAAGTACACGTACCATAAAAGGATGCATTACATAAGATAATGGTTGTAATGAAATTATTTAGCTATGCCACATTAAGAAAAAGTATATATATTAAATATTCAAAATATAATTTTTTATCCTTAAAAGTTTTTTCAAAGATGCCTCTCATCTTGGTGCCAGATTTGTAGAATGTAAAAAAGGAGAGAATAAATAAGCTTTTAAGCATATGTAAAAGATAAATATATGTGTGATGTTTGTAATTCTTTTTATGTTTGAAAATTTACTATTGTACAAAAGGATCAAAAAATATAAAATATTAGAATAAACTTTTGAAATAATTACAAAAAAACCCTTCAATATCTATAAATTAAAGTCCATTGTACAACTTTTATATAAGGAGTATAATTATATACAAAGTCTATAATTACGCTCCAATATATTTTGTTGCTTTTTAAGCACATATCTATGTTATTTTTATTTTAAAAACATTTAAGAATATTTATCGAATACTTGTAACATGTTAATTAATTTCAATTATTTATCTTACATACATTTTCATCATAAATATTACCAAAAATCAATAAAATTTTACTCAATATATTCTTAAACATAATCCTGGGAAGAATATCCTTATATAATTTATGATATAGCTTCAATAAAAAAAAATATCTATCCCAAGTAACGTATCTCTAAAGTTAGTGAGAGTTAAATTAACGTCGCACTATATAAAGAAACACGAAGGTTATTGGTGATGTACTTCAAGATTTTGTGGTGTCTCGGTCAAGTGACGGGGATGACATCTGGGCTGGTACCCTCTCTCCAAACTATTGCACAATTCCACGGTAGGACTTTGAGCTCTACAAATTTAACATGCATCAGCCCCCTTTATATGGTTAGCACGCAGTGGCCCCAGGATTCGAACCTGGGACGTACTTCGTATCTCTAGAAAGACATTACTTAATTCACAGACTGTTCATACTATTTTAATTTGCATTGTTTAGGTACAGGCTTTCTGTAATTATAACTGAAAATCAAGAAAGGTCAAAAACTACAGAAACAATATTTTAAATTCATTTGGAAGGGTATTTTCAGAGTTGATTTAATAGAATTTGGAGAACTATACACTTATTACAACTTTTTCTTTTACTATCTTAAATAAATATATGAAAAAAGCAAGAAATTCTCGATTATATCGTTTTCTCTAAGTAAATCATCAAATTATATAACGATCCTTTTATCACTTACATTTGGGTGGTAATATATACAAATGTGCCAATAAGCAATGAAAACAATATAAAAATGTACAAGGCAGTAGAGATAGGCTAAATATTAACCAACTGAGTGGTGCATTTGCGTATTGCTTGGTGCGAACGTGTTAAATACAGTAAAATCTGACCATATAAAAAGAAACCGCACACAAACACACAAAAAATGTTAGAAAATTTCATAAATTCTTGCGTATAACAACCAACTTTGTCGACATACTACAGAAAAAATTTTTATGCGGTGGAGAGGGACCTCATAATACGTTTACACATTTAACTGAATGTATCGAAAGAAAAATTTAAGAAAAATATCGAAACAGAGAACTTTTAATTTATTCTTGGAAGAAAAAGTTATCTTTCAATTCGAACAGGAAGAGTTTCTCACCGACCAAATGGCTGAGATAATTCCAGAAATAAAACAAAAAATCAGCAAATCTTTATTACAGGAAAATCAAAAAATTAAACACACTTATATTTTCCATACCTTTAATCGCTTGTAACTAATCAAACAATTTACAGGAAATTAGAACTTATAAGCATTTTAGGCTGATTCTGAAATTTAGATTAGACACATATAACATTATTATCAAATTTTCTAAATAGCTCTAGTTCAACAAATTTGCGGCCTTAAAATCTCATAGTATAATTATTTGTCCAAGTCAAAATATTTTTAATTATAAATGTGAGTTCTAATTATTTAATCAAGTTAAAATACAACCCCTGACAATAAAGTTCGGTGAATAGTCCTGTAACATTAACGTAGATGAAATATTAACTTAAGTTGCCTTACTGTGTCCTTCAAAAGAGTCACCTCTCATAACTATGGATGGCTGAGATCTGCTATACAGGTCCTGGAAACTTTACTAGAAGCCTTCTTTTGTGATGGAGTTCAAAAGCCTCGTCACGTTTCGTTGGATGTCAGAAATATCGTCAAATCTCTTTCCTTTCAAAGCGAGTTTGAGTCGTTGCAATAGGAAGAAGTCTAGAGGATTGAGATCTGGCGAGAATGGTGGATGTTCAATTAGCACCCCCCCCCCCTCCTTTTTTTTACTAGCAGCAGTTTGACGATATTGGCTGTGTGAGGGTGAGCATTGTCGTGAGCAAAACACCATGAACCTTTTGCGTACTGGGGTCGTACCCTACGTAGACGTTTCATCAAATGGGTCAAAATTTCAATATGCCTCGCAGCATTCATAGTCCAGCTATCATAATCTCATTTAATCAACGATTTTTTTTAATAATTTACTTACTTTCTCAATGTTTTCGTAACTGACTGAGGTCACCAGTCTTTTGCTACGCGGGTTGTCAGAAACACTTTCCCGGCCTTCTCGAAAATGAGTAAACCTCTCGTATACACACTTCAAGGACAGTGATTGATCTTCATAGACACGTACCAGCATCAAATAAGTTTCCGTCGGTGTCTTGCCAAGCTTAAAACAAAACTTTAAATTGATTTTTTGGTCATTCATTATCCTGTTCTCAGTTAAAAACCAACGCATTAAACAAGCACTTTGTAAAAGAAGTCTTACACAGAACATAAATGACACTCAACTGAACGACAGTGGTGGCAGATGGTCAACACCTGCCTCTACGCATGTGCTACATTTTGTTTTGCCAGTGTTTCCAAATTGGCAGTTCTGACTTCATTCACCGAACTTTATTTTCACAGGTTGTAAAAACACATAATAATTATTTATGTAAAATATATGTATTTATGTGTCCAAACTCGCAAGCTATTATTAAAATTACCAAAAAAAAAACTTTTAAATTACAGCGCTACACTTATAACTAAAAAATAATTTTATTTTTTAAACGATAAACTTTATTCTAAATAGGAGGAGGTGTTTTGTGATAAAAAGAAATTAAATATTTTTTTTAAAATGGAACACAAATTCTCTTTGACTGTGCGGAAAATCAATTACATTCAGAAAATAAGTCATGCAAGTGAGAATTACGATTGACTTTAATTTTTGAGATTTTGTCAGCTAAAAAGTGCAATTTATGGGCAATTTCTGCTCATACTCTATATGTTATTTTTATTACATTTTAATTTAGTTGCCTGCCCCAAAATTAAAAAAACGTTACTCATTAAAAATTAAGTTTTACTATTTCGTTATTCAGGGAGTTTTTTCAAAATAACTCATTTCCTTTCATCTTTAAAGCATTGATTTTCTATTTTGTGATTTCAAATATTTCATTTAAATTATAAAATATTTATAAATGAAATGCATCACAAATATTGTTTTAGCGGAAATGAGGCGATTTTTTTTTTCGTATTTTTTTAAGAGTTTTAATACACATGATTTGATTATTTTGTTTTTATAGATAAATTTTATACAAATCATTTTTTCGTTTTGTTAATTGCAGTAATTTAATAGCTGATAGCTACAAATACATGTTGAAATAATGTTAAGTTTTTATTCTGTATTGATGAAGTCCAGTAATAAAAAAGATTTGATTAACTTCATTTCCTATGTTAAACTTATTACTTCTTTTACTTGTTATAATTTAAAATGAATGCTTCTATACGCTACCACAAACAAATAAAAACGTTACAGCTATATCGATCCTATAGTTCATGTAACTCGTGAAAGTTATATACTAAATCTTCCAGAACTGAGCATCATAAATCGTTTTATGAAGGCTAGACTAGCAGCGATAAATCATAAAAACAGTGCTACAAGCCATTTTAAGTAAAAATAAACACAGTGCCTTCAAAATCGTAAAATAAGGTGCTTCTCATGTTAGAAATAGAGAGTAAAAAGTTTTACTCGTATACAAGCACTAAAACAGCTGAGTTTCACACGCCTATATTTTATTTCCCCCCCCCTCCCAAAAGCGCCAAACGTTTCTATATCTACAACAGGCTCACCCCCTTTTTTAAGAATAAAAAAGGTCATATTTTGAATCAAATACTGTTCATGTGTAAAGAAGATCAGTACTCTTTGCAACTGTATCATGCAAGCAAATATATTTAAAATCAAAGTATGCAACATCAAAAAAAATTTTAAAATTTTATTTCTGATGACTTTATACATTCTGCACTGGAATATGATGGAATAGAATGGTGTCCTAAAAATAAAAGAATTAGAAAGATAAATAAATAACAATAAAGAAACAATTCATAAAGTGTAAAAACAACTGATTAGTTAGAAGCATGCAAAACATAAAAATACACGGCAAAAAGAAACAATAAGTAAATTTAAATATCGGTTTGTTCCCGGAATATGAAAAAAACCAACACAAAATAAAATGCAAACTAATAATGAAAAAAAAGAAACTGGAATACAGTTCAATTCATTAGTATTCTTATAGCAAGAAAAGACTTACATTGTGATCTAATTGCTTTAAATCGTAAAAATAAAATAACCAAAGAATATGTATAATAAAACAATAAATGATAAACGCTTAGATATAAAAATAATACTAGATTGTTCAGAAAGTAATTTATTTATTTATTTTTGTGAAAATGAATTTTTTTTTATATAGTGAATAAATATTTTTTTCATTATATGTTGACCATTCTGGTTCAATACTTTTTGCCATCTTTCTGGCAGTAGCATGATTCCACGCTCATAAAATGTTTGTTCTTTGCTGGCAAAAAACTGATCCAGGGAATTTTTGACCTCCTCATTTGAAGTAAAGGTTTTACCGTCTGAAATATTTTGTAGAGACCTGAATGAATAATAATCAGAGAAAGTGCCAGATCTGGAGAATATGGTGGATGGGGCAGTAAATCTCTCTCTCTCTCTCCCAATGAAGCTGTAAAAGCTTTTGGCGAGTTACCAAACTTGTATGAGATCTCACATTTTTCATCTTAGTGGAACACTACTTCATTTCTATCGATTGATATTGGCCTTTTCTGTTTAAGTGAAGAATTTAATTCGTCTAGCTCAGAGGTTCCCAAACTTTTTTGTCTCATAGACCCTTTGCCATGTTTTTCAATTTGGGGTAGACCCCTCTGCTTAATTAATATTGAATTTTTGCAAATTTAACAACTTAAATGTGTTTTTGACAGCTGGTACTACTACTTTAAATGAATTAAATTTCTAACTGTAATGAAGTATAGTAATTACAATTTAAAAAGTGCATGTTAAATAAATTAAAAGTTTATTAATTCATAAAATAATTGTTAAATAAAATAAATAAAAGAATGAATTTAAAGGGAGGGATGATTCTGGCACTACAATAACAATTTTTCAACACTTGGTATTGTCATATTGTCAGGTTTAACTTTAAATCTCTTCTGTTAGTAATGTCAAGTTTTTCTTTTTTGCTGTGGAGATTGGCAACCGCGCTGAAGCTCCTTCTCGGTAGGAAAAGTTATTAAAAACGTCCTCTCGATATTTCTTAATTCGGGACAATTAATAGGTTTGCCTTTTCAAAGCCAAAATTGCTGATATCCGTTTCCAAACTTTAAGATCTTCATTAGTGCTTATTATTTCATTAGTGTTTCATTAGTGCTTCAGTTCTTATTGCAATGGGGGATTTATTTTCAAGGGGACCATATGAATTCATTGCCTACTGTGGTATTATCATAGTCAAAGCATTCTCAATTCTGGTTTCAAAATCTGAATTAAAGGCATTTATTTAAATGTCGAACGTAGGTTAAAACGTCCTGGCAGATTGTCTGTGACGTACTGAGAAAATTCGGGACTTCTAGTATTATACTTCTTTAGCTTAACTCCGGAAATAAATGCTGAAATGGTTCTTGTTTTAATAAAATTTATGCTGTCACCTTGTAAGTGCAAACTAACCCTATTAAATTTAGTAAATATATCTCTTAAATAGGTAAAATTTGGTTTCTACTTGATTAAATTTTCTTTTAAATTTAAAGTCACGATCTAGTTTATATAATAAGAGCTATTATCATAGACCCCCATTTACACCTCATGGACCCCCAAATTACTTTTTTGCTGGTGTGGACCCCTTGCAGGTCGTCATAGACCCCTGAGGGTCTATATAGACCACTTTGGGAATCACTGGTCTAGCTGATGGCACAGTACACTTCACAATTAATCATTGTGTTGTCCGGTAGAATCTAAAAAAATTTCTTTGAAGTTCCATTCAAACAGATAGCATCAACTTTTTTTGATAAATATTGACATTTGAAATGCTTTGGGATGGTTCATTTTTTTTACTCCATGATCTATCATTACATTGATATAAATAACCTATTTCCTATCCTCGGTGATGATGCGCATTAAAAATAGCTCATTTTTCTGATGTTTGAGAAGTAAATCACAGACGTCAACGCGACAACGCGAATTTCTTTCTGTGAGAACATGAGGAATCCATATGTCAAGCTTGGGGTTAAGCAAAAGCTTTATAAGTCGTCATGAACAGTTGAATTCAATAAATTTAATTTCTCAGTGATCTTGCGAGCTGTTATTCATCGGCTTGCATCAATTCATGTTTTTATAGTGTTTTTTATCACCTTCAATTGGCCTTCCAGAACATTGTGCATCTTCAACATCAAAATTTGCCGATTGATATTTTGCAAGCCAGTTTCGACACTGCTGTACTGTCAATGCCTCTTCTCCATACACATTGGCTAATTTGTTCTTACTTGAACAGCATTTTTACCATTTGGATAGTAAAAAATTAAAATATGCCGAAAATGCTGCTTTTCACTCTCCATCCTTGAAAGGGTGCCAGTCAAAAACTAATTCGATGAATCAATTGGACATTTCTCAAGCAAGCCTTTCTATATCAGCTCTCAAAACATAAATTAATTATGCAGTTTAAGTATGGAGTTAAGTGTGAAAGAATATACTTAAATCTTCTGTCGGGCAAAAACGAAATTACTTTCTAAACAACCCAATAATATTAAATACAAGCAAAAAAAATTCCAAAAAATCGGAACTGCAAAAACAACAAATGCACAAAAAATATACAAAACAGCTAATAAACAAGAAGGGGGAATCGAAGTTTAATAATAATTTAAAATAAACTGATTAAATAAAATGCGAAAGTTTGTGGTGTTTATATGCTACAAGGATAATTTTGCCAGTTTTTCTTTGTTTAATAGTTATTATTAGTATTATTAATATTTTAATATTATTATGGATTGATTGTGATTTATAGAAGAGAAAATGAATCAAATTTTTACTTCTTCAACAATTCCCTCATCTTAATAATTAATTTTAATCAAGAAAATAAATTATTCATTTTTTTAAATGGCTACATTCCATCACATTAAAAAGCCTTAAATGTTTCCCATTTAATTAAATTCTTGAAACCAAAATATACTTTTTTATTTCATTATGCAACAGTCAAAATTATTTATCTATTTGTAATCCAAATTACTTTCATTTTAGTTTAATAATTCGCTGAAACTTTTATAAAATATAAAATAAAAAATGGTATTTGGATGATAATGTGATAATGATTCTTGCTTTAATAAAGAACGCATGTGCAAAATTACTATTTCTAAAAAAAGTATATGTATATACATATCGTGCTTCCTAAAAGGATACAAATGATTTCAACATCGAGAAAAGAATATATATAAATCTAGAAATAACACATAACATTTTTTAATGTACAGAACTACAGAAAGAAATGGAACATTTACTAGAGTTGAACATGTTTTTCGCCATTTTCTGTGTACTTACAAATACACAAGAAAATTTTATTTTTAAAATATAATGTCAGGAAGTCATTCAGGAAAAGTGCGATAAGTGTTTTATATTTTGATATATTTAAGTATTTAATAAAAATGGCATCTTTTTGTAAGAAACAGGAATTGTCCTTGTTAAGAAAGGAAAAAATATCTGTAAAATAAATAAAATATGTAATAAGCACACAAAACCTTTCATTGATTTAAACAATATTGAATTAAAATAAATGTAAGAGCTAAGGAATTGATATAAATCTACAGAGTTTGTTGAGTATTGAGAAAATAATTGTTTTCAATTATATTTGAATCCAAGGTTAAATTCATATTATACATTAAAGATCTAAATTTATTTAACTCAACACAGTGATTCACTGAAAAAAATATTTTCTTTCAACTAGTTTTACTACATCACTCTCTAATATTTTCTTGAAATAAAATATGTATATGTCTGAGCAAGCGCAATAAGGACACAATGAAGGGTAGGATGACTAACATGAAGTGTTAGAAACCGAGAACTGTTGCTGTTCGTTGAAATTCTGTTTTTCAAATTCTTGAGGGTTTCACCCCATTCTCGTCCTGCAAAAGCTCCTTAGTCAATGTTCGTATTATAATAAACTGTTTAGTAATTTTATGATCTGTCTTTCTCGCAAAGTATAATCAGAGCAGCATTTTGGTCATTATAAGTAGAGCAGTTTAGATTGAAGGAGTATCAAAAAATGCAGCATTATTTATTTAATTATTTATTTATTTATTTAGCATTTTTATGAGATAAAGTTGTTTTAGTAATGCAAACCTTTTAGTTACCAAGTTTTAAATGTTTCTAAAAAAAGATTTGCATTTCTTAAATGATTGGCCTATGTTTTGAAATTGGAAAGAAATCACTTATTTATTTCAATTTTAATAAGGCTTTTGTAATCAAAAGGCTGAAAAAAATTGGAGTGGATTCCCATTGTGAAGTTCTAAGTAAACCAATGTCTGATGACAAAATTTAGTCTGTTGTAGTTAACTGTTCAGTGAGTGCCAATTAGTGCGTAAAAATGCAATGTTACTGAGCAGTGTGACGTTTGAACGCACAAAAATGGAATATGAAGTTTTAACATTAAATCAAAATTTTGCATTGCTTCAATATTAAATTATTAAATGATGTTCAGGAAAATAGAAAACCAAGTGACTTCTGGTATTTGTTTATTAAAAACTCTCAGATTTTTTCTCAAATTGTTTTAAAGAGGCTGAAAATTATCTTACAGTAAAAAAAAATATTGAAGGATCGTTTCTCGTAACAAATTACAAGATTTAATTTCTACATTCTCAGTTTATAAAACGAAAAAAGCATTTAGTCCTAAAATTCAGTTCAATGAAAAAAGAAGTTGATCGAATATCTGAAATATCCCTTAAAGGAATTATGAATATATATAACTTGAATCAGAGGCGCAACAGTCCATGAAGGTCAAGACCTACTGTGCCCAAATCAGTATGCGTGACGTTGGGCCCTGAGGTGCATGAGCAGATGTTCCGATCAAGTGGTCTGTCTGACGCGAAACCCCCCAGTGTTAAGTTCCCAAGCAAGCTTGGTACTCATTTATGAATCCACTGAATATGGCCACTGCCCGCCCGGGGTATTAACATCGGAGTTGTGGTGCGGAAGCGCGATGCACTACCACTCAGCCACTGGGCTTCAGATATAAATACACATATGTATATATATATATATATATATAATCAAAATTATCTACTAAAGAGAGATAAATAATCAATAATCATCAAAATAGAAAGAACCCGAAGTTTTAAGATAAATCAGATATATATATATATATATAAACGTTATCTTCCTTAATAAATGGAAATATTCAGAACATTCGCGCTTATTAAAACATTTTTCCCAAACTTAACTTGAACTATAATTCTACTTTTCAACAGAATTTTTATGTTTAAAAATTTCTTTTTCAAAATATTCATTTTTAATCATAAATATATCATTGTAATTACAATATATATATATATATATATATATATATATATATATATATATAAACCCAAAGTCAACCAAAATAAAATACATCTTAGAATTAGGTAATAAATTTTAGAAGTTATAACAATTATAGGGTATGATTAAGACAATAAATATGTGTAAATTGAGGAATAATTACAGAGATAAAGCGTAGTTAAAAAATATATGTAAGTAAAGTACAATAAAAATGCATATCTCTGGGTTATTAATATCACATTATTATTCATAGATTTCAAACATTTGACGCAATAAAAAGTTTTGAAGTTATAATTTTTAGTAACACTAATTATTTACAAAAAAAATTAATTTTATTTAGTCGATGTCATTCAAATCCTCTAAGATATAAAGCTTTGCTTGAGTAATTGTCTAATTTTATACATGCATACATGCATATATACATACCGCGGGGCAAGATGACGAATGTCTTAATATTTTTCCGTATTCCACTAGGTAGCAGCATCAAATGAACACTCCTGGCTCTCCTTTTGGAATATCATTAAACAATAGTATAGACACGCTGAAATCGCCCTTTTTATGTTAGTTGTGAAGCTTTGATTGTTTTCTGCTGCCACGAAATAACTTTTATGCATGTGTAAATAAGCTCTGCTACAGATACAGGTGAGATATAACATGACACTTTAATATTTATGAGTAACTTTGTTTAAATACTACCTATTACCATGAATAAATGTCAATTAATTGCCTTCCTTTATGGTAATGAGAACGAATATTTTTAAATAGACAGTCTGGGGCAAGATGACGATCCGAAACACGGGGCAAGCTGACGAGCTCGTCATCTTGCACCATGTTTCGGAATTTATTAGACTAACTATTGTTGTCCATTCTATTAAATCCTGTGAACACTTGTTTGTCTGTGCGTATGTCCGCGCGATCTTGCGCTTTCATCTCTTCTGGGGCTAAGGATCGGGAAAGGTTTCATTCGAAAGGAGGTGACCAGAGAAAGACATTTTTTGCCTTCCACTAAGCCTCCCCCCCCCCAATAAGAGGAAGGAATGCAACACTAATTTGTTGCTTTAGAGCTACTGGGTTTTACCTGCCACCTTTTCTGATTTTTTGCGAGAAAACGAATGCTTCCAAAACTTATAGAAAAAGCCCCATCAGGAACTGTAGGCAACTGTAGTGATAAGGGCTGGAACAATGAGGGCGCCTTTTTCTCTTTTTTGAAGCACTTTTATCTTCTTGTGAAACTAAGCAAAGAATCTCCTACTTTGTTGATTTTTGACAATCACAAAACTCATATAACTTTGCAGGCTATCTTATATTGCAGAGCGAAATACATCATCCTGGTTGGGTTGCCATCGCACACATCACATCGTCTCCAGCCCCTTGTTGAGTTATTTTTCGACCAGTTAAAAACGCACTATAGCCAGGCATGTGATAACTTTATGGTCACTCATCCAGAACAAACTATCACAGACAAAAATATCGGTGAGGTTATGAGCATCAATTACTTCCAATCAGCTACAGTTGGAAATGCCATTGAAAAGGTTTAAAGAATATGGGATCGAGCCTCATAATCCTTTTGTGTTTAGAGAACATGACTATGCTGCGGTAAAAACTACTAACCATGCTGCTTTTGGCGATGAAACTGAGAATAATAGTTCTAATCCTCAGACCCCGGTAATAGAAAACCAACATATAAACCCCCCAGAAAAACCAGAACTTATGGCAAATGCTGATTCCGATGCACCAAAGAAGCCTGTGAGTGTTTTTTTTTATTTCAAACCATTGCCTAAAACAACATAATATGAGAAAAAAAGAAAAAGCAAAAAACTGGCTCTAGCATTCTTACAAGCATACCCATCAAAGAAATGTTAGAACAAAGGGAAAAGCAGGAAGTTTTAAAAAAAAACAGAGAAAAAAAGCTCGTGAAGCTAAAAAGGGAGTAAGAAAACTCAGACTGTTCCTGTAGGACTAAGTCTATAAAATCCAGGCCACACATTCCAGTTGTATCAACTTCAAAGGATGGTGTTATAAGATGTCCTGCTTGTGAAGAGGAACCCTCCAACAGAAGAATGGATCCAGTACTGTAAATGCCAAGAGTGTTGGCATGTGGAATGTTCTCCAATTATAAAAATGGCATTTTAATTTGTGACTATTGTTAGGTACACAACTAAACACTTAAACATTACGTTACAATGTATTACGCTTAGTTTGATACTTTGTAAGATGTAAAAACACAGTTATCATTTGTTAAACTAAGTAACACATTCAAAAGATAAAATATGTTCAATCTTTTTTAGTGTCGCCATCTTGCGATAGTTACGAAGATTCAAACCCCCCAGACATTGCACGCGCGCGCGGCCACGAGTTCGAGAGCATAAACCCTAGGCTACCATAGCCACCAAACAAGGACCAAATACAATTCTTGTTTCGGATGGAGATCAACCTAATGCTCTTCTGAGTCACACTAAATCATATCTCTCTTTACGATTTCCAGCAGTAAAGTTAAATTTTTTAAAGGGCATTTGATACTCAATAGAAAATTAAAATTCCGTCACTAATTGCATAATTGATAATATAAATATTTTTGAAAATAAAATAGTTACAAGAGAAAAAATGGTATCTTTAAGAGTTTTTTACAATCTTTTTTAATGCTTGCGTGATATAAATGATTTACATAAACAAAAAAACCTGGCGTCTTTTTAAAACCCTTTTATAAGCTTCACTTGTATGTAACCAAATCTTTGCACTCTATTTTTATCCACCTTAAAAGATCAGATTAATTCGAAATTTTGTTCATCTATCCAGGACCGATGACACTGCAATAATTTACTAATTTTGTTCCATTGTCCTGATCATGATCATCACAATTAACGTTTTCTCATTTTCAAATCCCCTCCAGCATCTGGCAACCAATTTGAGATTAAAATTCTAGATTTGGTGACAAATTCCAGATTTGGAGACCAATTGGTTAAGTTACAACTTAGTTCGATTAACTATAAAAGGGTGTTTTTTAGTTTTTTTTAAACTATAATTTATTTTAACAATCGAATGATATATCCAAAATTAGAATTTTCTGTTTATTTTATCAATTAATTTTAAGTGATCTGAAACAAGTAACATACTTTGAAAAAAAGTTTCTTGAAATTTTTTTGAATATATTTTTAATGCTATCTAGTAGTCTTAAACCATTTCTGAAAAATATTTTTACAAACTTTCAAACCGCTAATAAGCTTATTTTTATTTCAGATTTCTTAAATTTCTTGAACATCAGTGTACCATTTCAAAATACGAATTGCACAATAAACTCAAAAATATATTCCAGAAGAAAGTTTTCCCAAACATAGTATATTTATATAAACTCTCTCAAACTAGAGTTTAAGAAATACGAATAAGATATTGAGAAAATGTGTGTGTGTGTGTGCTATCGATATTTCATTCGTCTTGAACTTTTTAATTCAATCGAAATGCCGCATCCAAAATTGATATCAATATTTTAAACCCCCACATTGGTATTCAAAAAAAAATTCTTTCTACGTAAACATTGCAAGAGTTTGAATAAAACGTCTTCATTTTAAAACCCTTGGATTAATGCTGTAGTTGAGATGTGATGAATTTGAATTTTTTTCAGGGGCAACTAAGACTCACATATTTGATTATTCTTCTCAGTAAAAATATCGAGCTTTAATTCTAAAAGAAAACAAACTTCTGCGTTATGTTTATTTAAAATTGCGAGAGCAACGTGTTGTCACGAAAAATCTCTCTCTCAGAGATCATTTTTCATAACACCCGGGAAAGTATTTTCAAAAAATAAACTTCAATCCATATTTCTCCTCTGCAGAGATGGAAATTTTCTGCCGCCAAAATCGACTGTGAAACATTCGGTGAAAAAGAATATCATTTATTCTCGAATATGGGAATTTAAATGTGAGCATTCGGTAAAAAGCTTACGTTGAAAAGAACAAGAGAATGTAAGGTCACAGAAAATGACTTTACTTAACGTATGTGCCCCTTTTCTTTTGCGTCTTTGATCGAAGAAAATTGGACTTTCCAAACAATTCTGTTGCAGAAAAATTGAAAAATATTAGTTTCTCGCGTAATATAAATTTATCCAACAAAGGAGAGCAATGAATGAGAAACGCACTTTTTTTGGAATGTATTTATTTTGACAAGGAATCAGTTATATGTGAGAAGAATTGTTTGTGTTTGTGATTTTCAAGTAATGTTAAAATATTATACGTTACATATTCAAAAGGAGGATTTTTAGCTTAATATTTTTCCAGAATCACAAGTTCAGTACCCATTTCTATTAATAATTGACACGTCAAATATTAAGTTTTGCACCATAATAACTTCAATCAGGTCTCCGAATTTCTATAAGGATTGGAGTGGAAATTTTAAGAAAGAAGAAAAACTACAAGTATTTTCTTCGTCATTTGAATGTGTTTAAGTAGCACAAATTCATTTTAAGACAAATACTTGACACTCGCTAAAACAAGAGAAACTCAGATTTCAGATCATCGAGCAAAATAAAAACTACAAGACAAGTTATCCGAAAAAACACAATAGAGATTTTCAAAAATATCGATAAATTTGATAATTCATCCTTAAATAATATAACTCCATATATCCCTGATTTAAATTGCGGACAACCAAGAAATTTCTTGGTCAATCCAGAATCTTTTTAATTTTAAATGTTTCGTCTTATTTTATTTCTTCTTAAATTTAATTCCTGCTATTAAACTTAAATTTTTTTATAGACTGCAGTTCGACTCCGGTTGAGCTGTTGTTCCACTCTGATTGGAAGTTCAATATTACAGAACTATACATACCGAAATAGCCGAGCTCTTGTGTCGGCCAATCAGAACCGTTCCTCTCCCTTTATGAACTTGGACAAAATTTTCTCTGCAAAATTTTTCTTTCTTGGAAACTTCGAACTTTTTTTGCTGCAACCGGATTAGCCAGGCGTTGCCTCACATAATTTACTGATCTCAGTTAATGCTTCTTTTTGTAGCTTTTATAAAATAACTTTTTATATTTGAAATTTAATCTTCTCACCTGTAGATTAATTTTTTTTTATTAAATACAGTAATTATTTTTCTTATTTGAAATACAGTCGAACCTCCAGAAAACGAACCTCTATATTGCGAATTTTTCTATGTAGCGAACTTTTTCCTGGAACCAAGAACAATTCATGATTTTCTTCGTAAAATAACCTCCCAATCGCGAAGTTCCTTTTCTATGAAATGAACTTTTTCTCTTGTGATTCAATTTTTACTCCCTATTTTTGAAGTACTTCTAGACATTTCAAGTTGTTCTATCTTTAAACACATTTTATGGTGGTCATAAGCCTTTAACTGGTTTTATTAGATGCCTAACTCACCGAGAGCAAAAGAATTCTGGGCATTTCATCCAAGAAGTGCAACCCTTAACACCCATTCCCCAGTTCACTGGAAATATTTTCGATATCAATTTTCACCGTAAGTGGAGTGGTCTCGTGTCTACGTGTCCTTGAATTAGTCTCTGTTCATTTCTAGTGTTGATCCGTCGTATTGGTAACTTCGTTTCTTGTAGCTCGAAAATGTCAAAACATAAGAGCTTGAGCATCAAAGAAAAAAATTTAATTCTTCAGGAAGTGGATAAAGGCGTCAAGAAACTTTCTTTGCAGTTATTTTTTCTTTCTTTTCCTTTGATAGGTAAGATATATATTATATTAATTTACAAACGGTGTGTGAATAATTATTCTTTTTATTATATAGTTTTTATGAATTTAAAATTTTTTTTTTGTGGTTTATAAAGAATATTGAAAGCTGAACCTCTCTCTCTACATATATAACGAATTTTCCATTTAACGAACTTTTTTTCTGGATTTAGCATCTTCGTTATATAGAAGTCTGACTGTATTTTAAACTACACTGGGTAATAAGAAATCTTGTACTGTTCTCTTCAATACCTGATAGAAGATTAGAGCCCAATAGAGTTAAGTTCTCTAATCAGTATACTCAACGACCAGGGAGCAAAAAGCTTGCAATTGGTAATCTGTTCTGCAATAGCAATGTGGCATCTAAACAGACAACAATTAACATGTGAAATCTAAAGCATAGGTTCCCAAACGTTTTAGCCTCATAAACCCCTTGACAGGTTTTTCAGTTTGGGGTAGACACCCTTCTTACCTAATGTTAAATTTGTGCAAATTTATCAATTTAAATGTGTTTTTGACAGCAGGTATAGAGCTATTTACTTTAAAAGATTAAATTTTTTAACTGTAGTGAAGTATAGAAGAGTTTAAAGCTTAAGAAAACACATGTTAGTTAATTTAATTAGTTAGTTAATTAAATTAGAATTTAACTAATGCATAAAATAACTGTTACATAAAAGTAACTGAGCAACAAACAAAAGCTTTTAGAGGGAGGGAGGAATCTGGGGGGATGCAATAATAAATTTCAACATTTGGCATCAATCTTATCAGGTTTTAACATCAAATATATCTTCTCAGTTAATAGTGTCTTGTATTTTCTTTTTTGTTTTGGAGATTGGCAAGCGCACTAAAACTCCTTCTCAATCGGAAAAACAATTAAAAACTTTCTCAAGATATTCCATAATATGGAATAAATAACAGGTATATCTTTTTAAAGCTAAATTTGTTGACATCGATTCTAAACTTTACTTTTAAGATCTTCATTAGTGCATATTCCTATAGCTTAATTCTTATAATCTGCACTTTTTTTTCAAAGTGACCATATGAATTCATTCTCTACTGTGGTGCTATGATAATCAAAATATTCTCAAATCTAGTTTCAAAATCTAAAAAAGGGCATTTAAATGTTGGTGATGTCCAAAATTATGCTCCTTCAGCTTAATTCTGGCAAGAAAGACTGTGAAATGGGGTCCTTGTTTTAATAAAATTTATGCTGTTGCCTTGTAACTGCAAAAAACCTCATTAAATTTAGTAAATAAATCTGTTAAATAGGTGAGTCTAATTAAATTTCCTTTTAATATTAGTCACAATCTGGTTTAATGACAGCCACTATCGTAGACCCCCATTTACACCTCATAGACCCCCAAATTATTTTTTTGCTGTCGTGGACCCCTGGGGGTCTATATAGACCACTTTGGGAATCACTGATCTAAAGTAACACTTATTGAACTGATAAGTTAATGACGCAAATTTATTAGTTTTCCTTCCATAAATTTGAGTAATTAGGATCATGTTTATTATTATGTAGTGCTCCCCCCCCCCAGATTTCATTGAATTAAGGGCAAGCTATTGTTCCTTGACATCTATGTGTTCAACATCAACGAAATACGTTGTTCATAAATCTACTGTCGAACTAATATAATTGGATTCACATTTTAGGAATCATTTTTTATTCGTGTTCTGCTGAAACTAATGGCTAATGTTATAGAGACAAGGAATTTTGTCATTTAGTGTATCTTTGTGTTTGTATGAAACATTATTATCAGTGATTCATAGATATAAGATAAATAAAAGAAACATAACTAATATTTTTAAAACATATTTTAAGTACTATTCCTTCAATTTATTACGGATAAAAATTTATTTACTCTTTATCTTTATGTACACCTATTTTCTACATTTTTTTATGTGTTCATTGAAATATTTTAGTTCTTTATTACTGTAAAGAGTTTTCCAAGATAAACATAGATATATTTAATATATTTTATCTGTATATCTGGAAAAAATATTTCACACACACATGGAAGAATTATATTTGCTTTTGTAAGGATAGTGCTTCTTGGTTGGCTCCATAAAAAGCTTTGTTACAATAGAAAAAAATGTCAATGTTGTGTCAACACGTTATTTTATTCATAGAAAGTACTGATGTCCCAATATTAATATTCGCGATGATGTTAGAAAAATGACAAGATTTATTAAAAGAAAACCACTTCACTTCAGAATTTTTTTTAAAAAAACTATGTGAATGCATGGGTATAAAGATTGTACAAACAAGATTTTACTAAATGCTTTGAGGATCAAATGTGTATGTAAAATTTAACTTATTTACAGATATTTTTCACCTCTTGAATCAATTAAATAAGTTACTATAAGACGAAGGAGAAAATATAGTAACTTCAAGTGGCAAGATTCTTAGATTTAAAATAAAATTAAATAGAAATACCATGATGCAAAAGGAAGTTTTGATATATTCGAATTTCTCTCTCTGGTGGGATTAAAGTGTGAAGATGGATACCAACAAATATCAGGTTTATTGCATCTTACCCATTGGATCTCTATCGAAAAAATTTAATTATTATTTTTCATTCCTTTCAACAGAACCATACGATTGGATGAGACATTCTTTCTCTCCCACTTCCGTTAATTCTCAGAATCTAACTTTAAAAGAACTTTGCTATTTGCAATTGGATAGTATCTTGAAAATGAAATTAAATGGCACAATTTTGGTTGAATTTTGGATTTCAATACAAAGTGAGTGTCCAACAATTCATAGGAAAGCAATTAATATATTGCTGCAGTTATCAGCATTGTACATGTGTGAACACGCTATTTCTTGTTTAATTAGTATTAAGGTATCCGACTACTTGGACAACTTTTTTTTTAAAAAAATGGATATACGGTAATTTTTTTGTGGTTTTTAGAATTAATTAGCACATTTTAAGAAAAATATGCTAAAATTAAGAAGAGAAAAAAAATATTCTTACGAAAATGGAAATAAATGGGTAGAAATTTACAAAAAAATAACATAAACGGGACCCACTCTGTATCAAAAGTATATGAACAAATTTTTAATTTTCAATCATGATGCGTTGTTATGTTTATCATTTTTAAATGACCTTCAGGATAAGAAATATTTAATTTTTTTTACAAACACAAGAGAACTTTATCTTAGTTATTACATGAAATTGCTTAAAAAACAGTCATTATATTCACATAAGGGACTGTAAATTTTGTAATAAAACAGTAATTGATAAATCTGAAGGTCAAAACACTTCTACTATTATACAGAACATACACAAAAAATTTTAGTGAACTATTTTCAAAACTTTTTGAGGAATCGCTGACCCCCTTTTGCGCATTTTCAAAAAACCACATTTCCAGTAAAACGCGTTTTAAAGTAGGACATGTTGCTTAAAGTAATGACATCTAAA
Source organism: Trichonephila clavata (assembly GCA_019973975.1). Classification (NCBI taxonomy): domain Eukaryota; kingdom Metazoa; phylum Arthropoda; class Arachnida; order Araneae; family Nephilidae; genus Trichonephila; species Trichonephila clavata. Next base: position 129,146 of record BMAO01033201.1, on the reverse strand, counting down.
ACACTTGTAGTTTTTGTTCTAGGGAACGGAAAATAATAAACTTGGTATTTTTATAAAGCTAATAAGAGGGCCTATAAAATAAAATCATAAGACAATTTTTGTCAATTTTTGGGGAAATTCACAATTTTAGGGTAGTTGGATTCCTTAAGAGAAAGGATAGGAATCGTCTCCTTTCTGTGGAAGTTAATCCTCGTATTTCAGACCCTAAATTTAACATTTACATTTCAAAAAACAGGTGCAAATATCCCATTAATGTTTATTATAAATTTTTATACGCGAAATAAATGTTTCATTTAGCTATATCTAATTACATTTAAAATTATATCTATGTTGTTGTTTTATTTCAAATGAAAGACTAAAATTCTAGTCTTTTGTTATTTTTATACATTAATTATCTAAAATAAAAACATGAAAAATACAGTAACATAGACGCTATAATTCCTTAGAACTTGAGCTTTTTCATGATGTTTCTATTAATGTGAAAAAGCTGGAAAGAATGCTATAAATAATAGCTGATTTTATTTAACTCATTTTAGTAAGAATGGATTTTTCTTTCCAATAAAAATTAAGTTTTGTACTTGTCTCCTTGTATTGTGATATTTAAATAATAATTAACTTCAAATATCAAAGTGAAAAATGGTGCATTTGTAAAGTATTGAAAGATTTTAAGGCCACAGTATAATAAATAGGCATGTGTTACAATCACCTGAACTATATATATTTTAATATTGGGACATTTTATTTCTGAAAATGTGTCTCGAACTTAGGTTATGTCCCTATCAGTAGACTAAGACAGTCTTATCAAGTCACTCAACATGATGGGCGTTGAATATCAGTTAAAATTCATTAGTAGTAGTCTCCATCATTATAGCATGATAAAATATTTGACAGAAACGACTCAAAGCAGGCAGAGCGTGCTAGCAAGTAAGCTGTGCTCAATTTTGAGCGAAGTATAAGGAATATCTTTGTAAAATATTTTTCTAAGGCAAGCCCACATGTGTACAAACAGATAAAAAGGCGATTATAACTCTTAATTTGGTAGAATAACAAAATATGAATCTAGTGCTAAATCCTCATTAGATTCTTTTTCCAAACATCACTGGTATTTAAGTGGCAAGGACAAAAACCACAGCATCCTTTGTTAAGTCACTGGTAAAAAAAATATTAGATTAAATAGTTTTCGAAAGGATAGAAATTTCTAGGATTACTTTTATATAATTTTAAAGAAATTCAATTTTTATTCTAATTTGAATCATTGTAATTAAACATATTTATGAAAAAGATGTTAACGAAAAAGATTATTTTAATTCTTAATCTTAAATTGAAACATATAATTTTTTACTTGATCTTATTCGCTTTTTAATCAATTATAATGCATGTCCATATCACCAATGAACTTGCCTCAATTATTTCAGTTTTAATTTAACATTTTACTATAATACACCCAACAGGTACAATAATACCATTGGGGTATTTATACCCATACTATACAGAAACTCGTTTATGCGTTAAAAATAATAAAAAAGTGAACTGTTTTTATCAAATTTATTAATAAGCCCTTCTTCCAGAAGTGATTGTATGTATCTGTCAAGTATAAACTGAATAGAAATCTACAAAGAAGTAACACGAACTATTTATTGCTCAGCTAACTTCCTTTCTTTCATAATGATTGCTTTTTCACTCCTCTAGCCTCATAAGATTTATCTAAAGGTTTGAAAAACTAATTGTGAAAGTAAATAATGCAAGCAAGTAACAGAACATTAAGAGTGTAAATTGAAATACATGCCTTCTTCTGTTGTCACCAAAGACTTCTTTCGAGGAGATTTATTGAAATTGGTACTAAAAAGGATATCCATAAGAATGATCGTACATTTTTTTCTGACACTAAACATCCATAAAGTTTCAAAGAGTCGTAAATGTTCTTTTTTCAAAAAAACAGAACACTAAAATATCCTCATAAAATCAGAAGGAATTCAAAAGGCATAAAAACGTCCACATATATTTTATATGTCTTTTAGTTATTTTTGATTTTGAACTTTTACTCAAATTTATTGAACGTTAGCATTCAGTTACTCAATGCTATAATTGCGATTTGATTCCAAATGAGAAAATATTCTTAAAAAAACTGATTTTTTTAACTAAAATGTTGTTACAATTAAACCATCAATCCATTTTTTATGGTACAAATTTAATTTTTTACATATATCAAAATCTTTAAATAACTTTTAGAGCATCTGTACGCAATGTTAAATGTCATTTTTAAGTATGGGCAGAATATTTGATTTTTTGTTTTGTTTCATTAATTGATTAAGAAAGCAATGAAGAGAGAGTGATAATATCCTTCAATATTGAAGGATATTGAGCAAAGTGGTCGGGATTTTTTGGTTTTTATATTGTTATAAGGAGTACTTAAATATTTTGTTAGCTTAACCTTGAACTACAGGTGATTGTGGTAGCCAAACCAGCAAAGCTTGTGCCTGACGATGATTCAGTCAAATCTTGGGCTCGATTCCTGATGTTATATTTGAATAAAATCTAAAATACGTATGTGTTTGACACATAATATGCCCCAAGAGGACTCAGTACCTAAAATTCAAATCAACCAACCAACTTATTCCACCAAAGATTCATTGTTTGTATGGGTTGATACACTTTGAATCTATTGGGGTTGAAAGTAAATGTTCAGGGTATCAACTTTGTTATCTGATCGTTGTTCAAGAGAGGGTGACTTTTGACTGTAGTTGATGAGCCCCGTTTCTGGCTGAAATAGGTAGCAATAAATGCAAAATAAGTATACATTTAGAAAACGTTCAAAAAAACAATTTGACAGCCAGAAGTCTTCAATAATAAACTTAAGAATTTTAACTACGGCCAAACAGATCTGAGATATCATTCTTTAGTTTCCGAACTAGAAATTCGAAACCTAGATGCATTCAAATTGCAACGGTCTTCATTCTACTCAGATACGACATATTTTAATAAAATCCGAACTCGAAACTGTAGCTGAATTTGAATATTTTGTTAATCTCATAACTCGTGCTTGAACCACTATCAGTTTGTGAGTTCTACATGAGTTTGTGAATATATATATACACTAAGGGTCATTACAGGGTCCGTGAAAATACGTCATTTGATGCAATGCGTATAATGCTGGAAAACAAACCTTTACTGAATATATTTCGAGAAAAGACCCTCCTACTATGGAAAATAATAATACGATTACCCTGTTGTCTCTCTCTGATAAGCAAGCTCTGCTTGGACACTAGGAGGTGTTTGAAGATCTAACGCTGTTTTGTAAAGGGCGTTCTAGAAATAAAGAAACTGCTTGACATAAATTTCTATTCCAAACATCTAGTCCTGCCTTTGGAACGACAACTAAAAAGGAATTCCAAGCCCGCACTGAACTCACCCGGGGGTTTGTAAAAAGGTACCAAACATCTCTATTTGAAGGCCACTTGCTCTGGAAGAGAAAAGCACCCTGTATCCTGAACCTGACTTGGTGCATATCTGTACCGATGAAAGACTTTTGAAGGACACCGACAACGCTGGGGCAGGAGTTTACAGCCATCTCTTTTTTCCTTTTATTTCACAAATGGTTAAGGCACAACTACTTTTGATGAAGTTTCTGCCATTCGTGTAAGCTCTTTTGCGGTTGCGTTGTCATTTGAATACAGTTATGTAAAGTCTGTTAACTTTTGTGATTCAAAGACAGTGAGTGCTCAAGTGTTCAATAAAGTGAGTTGCTGTGAACTCAAATACTACTTCCCTCTACTAATATTCTAGAGTCCAAAAACTCCTTCAGGGTCTTCTGGGACTTTCTAAGAAATATGTCTTGCAGAAAATCTCTGGACACTACTGCAGTGTAGCAGGTAATGTGATAGTAGACCACATTATAAAGCGGTGAGCTTCTATCCAACAAAAGTCGAGGAAAGTTATCCCTTTTACCACCGCCAAGCGTCTAAATAATAAGAAGTATTTGACTTTAAAAGTCAGTACAAAGAGGGAAATTCATAAAATATTTGGTAGAATAATCTCCAAGTTATTCCTATGTGGTCAACACGTACAGAAATTACTGAATTCCACCTACTACTGAATATGACTGCCTTATCAAACATTTTCATTAGATTCATATTCGTAAGAGGTCCTTTTCTGAACTTTCTAAGACTTACAGGAGGAGATGGATGGAGATCAACTTCGCCATCTCCCAGCAGAAGAGGACACCTCTGTCCTACCGTTACTGGCGCACAAGGGATTTATTGAGTTCACAGATTTTTTCCTGCTATGTCTGTTATGTACTTGTTCTTGTTATTTTGTGTATTTTCCCTTTTGTGGCTAGTAGTCTTCTGTAATCTTTGGCATTGTAATTTTAAAAAAAAATATCTTTCAATAGCACTCAAGGTTATAATTTTCTATCACACTACATAAAAGGAGGATTTACTAGTCGAATTAGATTAAATATAATGATATGTTGATTATTCTACAGAGCAGTTAGTGTCATAGGGTCTCGAAAGAGTGATGCTCTGCTTGCACTTTATAAATCTGCCTCTAGACTACTGTGGCTGTATTTTCAGAATCTTTAAGAGTAATTCAAGCAATTTTATTATGCTTCAAATCAATGGAAGTGGTCTTAAAGAAAGGTAATTGGGTGTCACGCGAAGAAAAACCCAGATACGTAAAAATATTTTTTTCACTTGAAAGCGGATACTCCAGTGACAAAAACTGAAGGTTCTTTTGTATACACTTACCCCTAGCAATGGAAAGTGAATTCGTTATGACAATCTAAAGCATACATAACCATAGGGTAAGTCAGGCCAAGCATCATCATAAACGAAAAAGCCAAATATCCAAGAATCAAAGCTCGTGCTCTGTGTCTGCTGTTTTTTTGAATTTTCTGAAGTGCTAAAACCAAATACATCTTTCATGGAGGATCCCTATAAGTTACAACTGATGCATTTAAGCCAAGAAATAAAGAAGAAATGGCTGAAATACGAACAAATACAGGACAAAAGGGCTTTTCAGCATTATAATACTCAATCACATATTGTAGTGTCAGCCAAAAACTATTTAAAACATCTAAATGACACATATCCAACATCCATCATATTCTCTAAACATTGTTTCTTCAGATTATCACTTAATTCGATCAATGACTAACTCCTTACACCAGCAAAACTTTTGTTCTCAAGAGAAATGCAAAAAAATGAGCCAATTCTTGAATTGCCACTAAAGACCAATCATTCCTACAACGAGGGATTCGTATCCTACCAGAACACAATTATGATGGGCAATACTTTGGGTAATCAGTTTGTTACCATTTTTACACAATAAAACCCCGATTTTCACCAGAATTCCATTATAAAATTTGCTTGTACACTCAATCGTACATTTTACGCTTTGTGTAGGTATTGGGTATATGAAAATAAAATCTCATTTCTTTTCTATACTGTACTTTAAAAGTGCGTGTCATGCCTTGAAAGAAGAAAAAAATAAACAAATTATATACTTTAAAGTTAAAATCAAATTTTTTTTTTTTTTTTTGATTCTCAGAAAGGAAAAATTGTTTTATTTTAACTTTTTCAGTGAAACAAACTTTTATCCACATCATTTCAAAATTTAATTTAATATTTATTTTGATCAAAATTTACTTAAAGAAATTGCCAATATAACTTGAATTTTATATAATGAACTATATATATAAAGTCATTATAATTTTTCTCAAGGAAATCTAGCATTTATAATCATTTCGTCGATATTCCTACTATAATTATTAAAAATTATATTTATTTTCACAATAATAATTATTTTCATCTATATAAGAATCGGAAAACCATCGAAATCCTAGAATAAAATATTTTAATTTTCAAAGGATTGATTTTACAATAACAAAATATTCTTGATGTACAATCACCTAAACGTGTACAATGTTTTGATAAAAATTAGCTTTGTAGAGTTTTATCCTCAGTTTTTAAAGGAATAAAAATAAGGCCTTTTCTATTTATCAAGTTTTAGTGCATTTTAAACAAAATTGTAAATTCATCCAAAATGAGCCCTTAAGGTATCCGACTACCCAAAAATTGTGAATTTTGCCAAAGATTGACAATTTTTTTAAGATTTTATTTTATAGGCCACTTTATTAGCTTTATAAAAATACCAAGTGTATTATTTTCCGTTCACTAGAACAAAAAGTACAAGTGTTTTACTAAAAGCAGATGTCATTACTTTAAGCAAGATATGTCATACTTTAAAACGCGTTTTACTCGAAAAGTGTTTTTCTTAAATACTCAAACGGGGATAGCAATTGCTGAAAAAGTTTCAAAAATAATTAAATGAAATCTTTTATGTATGCTCTGTATAATAATAGAAGTGTTTTAAACTTCAGATTTACAAATAACTGTTTTTTATTACAAAATTTACAGCCCCTTACGTGAATATAATCACTGTTTTTTAAGCAATTTCATATAATAATAAAGATGAAGTGCTCAAGTTTTTGTAAAAATTAAAATATCTCTTATTTTGAAGGTCATTTCAAAAATGAATAACACAGTACCACATCAGAATTGCAAAATTCAAAATCTGTTTATAAACTTTTGGTACAGAATGGGCCTCGTTCATGTTATTTCTTGTCAATATTTACCCATTTTAGTAATAATAATTTCTTTTTCTCTTCTTAATTTTAGCATATTTTTCTTAAAATGTACTAAACAAATCTAAAAACAATAAAAAAAATCCAATGTCTCCATTTTCTTTAAAAAAAAGTTGTCGCAAGTAGTCGGATACTTAAAAAGCAAAAAATTAACATAATTTTCTTTTTTTCAAAAAAAACAATTACACATTCTCTCTCCTTTTCCTTGAAACGGAGATTTTTCAGACAATCAATTTAATCCCTACTTGTAATCAAATTATCAACTTATAATCAATAAGAATTCTTGTAAGGAGGCTGAGAATCCTTAAAGGGTTCAACGGATGATACCTAACGAAATCAATTAACCTGACATGAACACACAGGACCCAGATTAAAAATACATAAGAAAACTCATGTTTCCTCATAAAATGCTACAAAAGGATTTAATTATCGAAGCGAAGAATGAAAAAGAAAAAAAGAAGTGAGAAAAAATTTTCTTTCGTAATAACTTAATCCCTATTTTTCCAGACACTTTTCTTTTACATTATGGCTTACTTCTAAAGTAAGGACGACAGCTAATCAGAATTATTTTGTCCTATTATGCCTTCTAAATAAACACTTATTGTCTGCCAAACTGAATATTATTAAAGGTGCCATTTTCTTTCATAGATTCGTACACTTTACTATAAAATTGAATTTAATGGTAATAATTGCAATAAAAATGTGATTGTTTATCGTAAAGAAAAAATAGCAATTCAATTATAATTAATACAAAGATATTAGTTTTTTATTTTATCTGATTGCAAAAATTTAAAATTTCTGTCGTCCAAGATGTTTTCGTTCTCTTGCAAGGATTTTATTTAAATGTAAATAAAAACGGAGCACCAATTCCTGTAAAAAAATATTTTTACAAAAGGAAAAATAAGACGTAAACACATTTTTTTAAAAAAGTTATTAGTTTTTTTATGCAACTATAATAATTATAAATACTTTTGTCTATTATCTGTTACTTCAGTAACAATCCATTGTTTTGATTGCTATGCAAGGATATGAAGCCCAGTGGCTGAATGGTAGTGCATCGTGCTTCCACTCCACAGGTCCGAGGTACAAGACCAGGGCTGGGCAAAGTTGACTCATCCTTCCATCCCTTTAGTAGTCAGACGCGTCGGACTGATCACCTGACCGGAACATCTGCTCATGCACCTCAGGAACCAAAGTCACGTATACTGAGACGGCCACAGTAAGCCTTAGCCTTCATGAGCTTTTGCGCCACTAAGTTAAGGTAATGCTATATATAGTGATAATACAAAAATTAAGAGTTTCAGTAAAAAATACTGCAACTTACAAGATTATTCTAGATATAGCATTACGCTATAATGTCAAATCTCACCAATAAAATGATTAAATAGTCTTCAAATGTAAGTATGAGGTGATGCATCTGAGAAATGCGCCGCACCTATGGATGGAACTTCTTGAAGCGTGCCTAATGGGATGCTAAATACTTATACCAGGTACATGTACTTAATACTTCCGAAATTCTCGTATTTAAGGACAGAATATATTTCAATAAAAAAATTCTAAATTATAATAATCTTGAGAAATTAAAGAATTTTATTTGTCTGGTAACCCCACACAATTATTCCTACTTTATATGCTTGGCTATTCAATAAATTATGTAATATTAGTTTAATTTTAAACTAGATTAGACGGGTAAATATTAATTTTCATTGAACCTAAGTAAACTGGTTGAACACACTTTGTTTTCACACCATCTTGTCTGTAAGTAAATCAGTATTATGCGGTGTAACAAAGACTGAAAACGAACTCGGTATTCATTTTAATATGCGCGTGTGTGTAATATTTACTATAATACTATAACGCTTGAATTGTAGCGATTTGAGAGAGCTCACAAAAAATAACAAGAGTTAGCATAGTTAAATTATTAATCGGTTGTACGCATTACATACGAAAGGTAGCAATTTCTTTTTTTAAAATAAATTATTTTCTTGAACAACTGAATAATATAATTAATATACATGAATAACACAGTATATTTCCACGTTAACGATTCTTTGTCTCGTGGGGTGGTAGGGAATTAAGAAAGGTACGATACTACATTACGTGTTGCTCTTTCAGACTCTAATGGAAATTCTAAGCTATATGATTCGTTGTAATAGTCCTACGGTAGCCTAAGTTCTAAGTTTGGGGTGGCCAACCCTTTTTGGAAGAGTGCCACTGTTTGGTAAAAAAAATAATTATACGTGCCATTTCAACTTTTCCAACACTGCAACGTGGAAATGTGAAAAAATGATATTTATAAACTTATTTTGGGATTTTACGCAAATAGCACAACTCTTAATGAAAGTCTACGTAGTCTAAATTTAAACCATAATATAATAAAATGAAAGTACAAATTTAGGTTTTATCTGAATTAACTTTTTACAAAGTTCAATCAATCATCTAAGGTATAAAATAAAAATGAATAATGAATCCTTTAATTCAAAATAGTTATTAAACGCTCAGTATCTACTTAATGTGCCTTTTGAGTAACTACTTTTTTTATCAAGTCATCTATATTAGGATTAGCTCTTACAGATGCTAATAAAATTATGTTATTATAGAGAAACACATTAGCTGGTTTTGAGTGATATTTATTTTACTTGCATAGCAGAAAACATTTATTCACAAACATATTTTGATACAAATTTTGAGGGGTTTTGTTTGAAACAACCCCACCTTAATAAAATTGTAAGAAATGGTTACTTATTATATTTCTAACTTTTTTAATTTTTTTTGTAAGTCCCTGCGTACCCACTGCTACAACTCCATCGTGCCACTCTGTGGCACACGTGCCTCGAGTTGGACACCCCTCTGTTCTAAGTTAATACAAACAAATTTAAATTAATTTTTTTCTTCATTATCTTTGACTTTGATCATTAATTTAGTTGGTTTGTATTAAAATCGCAATGTAAATAACATTAAGGGTTTTATTGGAGAACCTCGTATTTTTTAATTACCCCCATTCACGTCAACGTAAAAATATTGAGATTTGACAGAATTAAAGAGCATTGGACTCGTTACAAGACGGTGTTTATAAGTACGATGTGTGGACCCGCTACCAATCGTTCAAACCAACTACATTTCTGCAGTGCCTATTTAGCGCTCTAATTTGCAATAAAAGCAATAATATAGGGTGTCCAAAAAGTATGACTACACTTTCAAAAATGAATTAAAAACAATGAAAGATTTTCACTAACTGTTTTTTATGTTCCAGAAAGAAAAGATTAAGATTCTGTTCAATAAAATGCAAACTAGATGATTCAAAGTCCACGTTTTGCAACTTTTTCGTTTCAAAATGGCTTCACCACAAGAACAGGCACAAGTTGTAGAATGGTTTATCGAATTTAAATTTGCAACACATGTACAGTGCAAATGGGGCCCCACCACACTAGAGTTTGGAAGTGAGAAAGGCTTTGAACTTCTTATGGGGATACATGAAAAATATTGCTTACCTATCTCCAACTCGTAACACTGATGAATTAAAAATAGAATTACAGAGGTCATTCAGAATGTTGATCCTGTAACGCTTCATAGAACGTGATTAGAAACCTCGCACAGATTAGATGTGTTGCGTGCAATTATTAGTACGCACATTGAAATCGTGCAATAAAAAATTGTAAAAAAATTTTGGTATTTTCTTCATGGAACATAAAAACTCTTAAGGAATATCTTTGCTTGTTCATTTGCAATTAATCTTTGAAAGTGTAATATTACTTTTCGAACCGTGTATAATCACATCAGAATGAAGATGAAATTATGATTAACAATGATTAGCCCTCGATCATTTTATCTATATGTTTCCGCTTAGTTGCAGTAACCAAGCAATGGGAAAATTACTTACAAAGACAATTTGCATATTTATTTGGCCAATCGGTTAAAGTGCGAAAAATTGTTTCATTTCTCTGCAAATGATAAATCTGTAAATTATTTTAATAATCTGCACAGGCATTCATCAAAATGATAACAGGATTGTTTGATCTAACAACAGAAACGTTTTTGTGAAGGCTTAAATTAATATTCACACAAAATAATACTGTATTACTAGTAATACTAATTGGAAAAACACGTCATACCTTTTACCTGTAGAATTATGAGTAGTTTTATATAATAATCACCATATTGTAAAGACGGGAAAAAATATGAAACATGATGCTATTTATTTAAATTTGATACCTAAAAGGTTAATTTGCTAGAATCAATCAACTAAAAAAGTAGTATATGTAAGTAATCAATTAAATGATTTAAAAATATAATTATAATTAAGGAAATTTGAATTTACAAAACACCTGTTTAATTCGTGTTTGAATGCTTGTGCAATTTAAAATTTTTGTCACTCTGATATACCATTTGATTTTTCTTTTTTTACAAACACCCCTATTTACATCATTTTTAGAGTGACAGTCATATTTTGGGAAATCCAGTCCGATGCTAGAAATTGTTTTGCTGTTTGACGTGAAAGTATTTCTACACAGTAAGGACATTGTTAAAAATATCTCATTGTTATAAATTATTTTACAATAAAATTTCTTCGAAACTCTTTCTTTGCTAACACTTTGTTAACTGTAAATCATTTTAAAACACCAACCATTGTACAAGTTTAGAACCTTAGTTATTTAAAATACGTTAATGTAAGCATTATCTAGATAAAGTGCTGAAAACATTTATTTTGTAGATGACTAAGCACGTAAACGAAACAAATTAAAAAATCGAGAGACTAATTAGATACAGTGCACATTAACAAATTTCGCACTTTCACAGTAGCATACAAAAAACGTTAAACGTCAAAAATTGATTTGCAATGAAAAAAGAATATTAGAATCATATTATTTAACCTTTACCATTACATTTAATTAGTCCCTTATCATTTCTAAACTACGTTAATTTATATGCAATAGATTAACTACTGTATTCATTAACAGCTTTCGCACTTTAACAGCAATACACAAAAAGATTAAATGTCTAAAACTGATTTGTAATAAAAAGTGAAATTAAAATCATATTATTTAACCTTTCCCATTATATTTAATTACTTCTTTATCATTTCTTTAGATTGTGTTGATTTTGCAGTAAATCATTAGCAAATTTCTCCGAAATAAAACAGCAGGACTTAACTAAGAGGAATAAATATTTAGCTACTACCATCAGTTTATAGAGCTCTCTCTCTCTCAATTCTTTATTAACTCATCTATATTTCAAAATAAAAGTTCTGTAAGCTTCCATCTATTTATTTGTATAAACTCCAATCTTTATATTCTTTTCCAAGATGTGATAATACGTTTCAGAGTTTAGGTCAAGCAATAATAGACATCTGGAAACTGCTTGGACACATTTGTATAAAAAGCACGTTCTAGGCAATGGCTTTTTGAATTCAAAATGCACCAGGAGCCGTAAGGGCTTAAAGTTACCCCTCTTTTATAGCAAATTAAATCCGCGAAAAGTCGTAAACAGAAAAAAAATTTAAACTTTCGATTTAGAAAATGGTTCCTAGGAATACGTTGATGCCTAAGGAGTTTTGTGACTACCTAAAAAATACTTATAATTTAGATTAATCCAGTATGCACATAGCATTTCGTGCAGATTCATTTCTGTTTTTCGGATGTTGCTCCATTCTTTCTTGCAACGAAAAGAATTTAATACATATTTAAGGTATTCGACTACTTCCAACAATTTTTTTTAAGAAAATGAAGATACGAGAATTTTTTTGTGGTTTTTAGATTTGTTTAGTTGATTTTAAGAAAAATATGCTAAAATTAAGAAGAGAAAAAGAAATTATTTTTACTAAAATAGGAAAAAATGGGTAAGAATTTATAAAAAAATAGCATAAATGGAGCCCATTCCGTACCCAAAGTTTATGAACAAATTTTCAGTTTTTCAATTCTGATATGTGCTATGTTATTCGTTTTTTAAATGACCTTCAGGATAAGAGATACTTTAATTTTTACAAAAACTAGAGCACTTTATCTTAGTTATTACATGAAATTGCTTATAAAAAGTGATTATATTCATAGAAGGGACTGTAAACTTTGTAATAAAACAGTGATTGATAAATCTGACGGTTAAAACACTTCTACTATTATACAGAACGTACACAAGAAAATTCAGTCAATTATTTTCAAAACATTTTTAGCAATCGCTGTCCCCGTTTGAGCATTTTCAAAAAAAATAATAAACCATTTCGAGTAAAACGCGTTTTAAAGTATAACATCTGCTTTTACTAAAATATTTGTAGTTTTTGTTCTAGTGAATGGACAAAATAATTAACTTTGTATATTTAAAAAGGTAATAAGATGACCTATATAAAATAAAATCACAAAAAAAATTGTCATTTTTTTGGCCAAATTCACAATTTTAGGGTAGTCGGATATTTTAAATGTACATTTCATGTATCAAAAGAAAGATTGAAATGAATTATGGAGCACAAAATATATTAATAATATACAAAGTAGATAAAGTTTATGAAATAATACAAATATACTTTAAATGTTGGTAGAATATAGAGGGCAAGTTTTGTTTGTGTGATGTTTGAGATAGCAAGATTCCTGCTCAGCGTTGAACAAATCTAGTCCTGAATTCGAATTATGGCTCTAACTAAAGTCGGTTGTGTAGAACAATGGAGGTTGTAACGCATTCAAAATTCAACAAGTCCTCATTTTTTTTGTGTGAAGGGTAGGAAATTTGAACTGATAATTTGTTATCTCCTCAGATATTGTCCTTGTTTCTAAAATACGAATCTAAATCACGAGTTCTGACATTGCCAATAGAGTTTGAGAGAGACACATATTCAAAAAAATTAGTTTATGAAATCCATATTCTAACCTGCTAACCTTTAGCCTTCGAGACATTATTTTGACAATTATGCTATCATGCAGTACTGTTTAAAATATTCATCTTAGAAGTTTCACTTTTTAAATGTTACTATACAAAGACGTTAGAGCAGCGTTTCTCAAACTGTGGGGCATGCCTCAATAGGGGGCTTGAGCATATTAAGAAAATGAATATGAAAGATTATTTTTTTTTAAATTTTTTATTTACTGAAAGTATACAAACAAAATACATTCTGACATAATAAGAAATAAATACACATTTATACTGATATAATACACTTATTAATGTATCAGTACTTAACAATGCATTTCATAATTAATTTGGCAATACTAACAAAGAAGTTTAACAATTAGCCTTAATATCCCATGGGCTAGTCGTATGTAAAATTTTATACAAAAATTAATACTTATCTTGATAATTTGTACGGTTTATAATTAATCCCTTCACTGCCGATTGAAAAGAGACGTGATTCCCTCCCCAATACCACCGTTTTCCACGTAGGCGTGCGTATATGATATATTCGGGAGGGGAAGAAACGGAATTATAAGTACCTCTCTCTCTCTCTCTGAAATAAATAATTTACCTATGAAATAAGTAAATCCTTAGCGCAAACACTGTAAAGGTCTTTTTAGTACATTCCAAAGAATTCGGAATGATTTTATACTTAGTAATACACAGAAAACATCGTACTTCGGAAAGGCGTACATATACGTTCGGGGAAATTAACGATTAGGCTCAGCGAGACGTTTACATACACCAGTGTCACTTACGAGGTTAAAGTCGTATTGTACCTTTAGCGTCAAAGTGTAGTATTATTTAATTCAACACATTGTCATTGTATGGACGAGGGGAGCGCGATGAAAATTGTGATTGAATATTGGGTTGCAAATATTGAAAGTTTGAGAAGCATTGCTAGCTTACTATCTACCTTTTTTCTCCATAAGTTCACTGCCTTTGGTAAACATGAATGACCCACCCCGGGATAGCATAGCGATCTTTCCCTATTTTCGACTTTCCTACTCCTGGTCAAACTATCATTTATTCTACTCTTCCTTCTTTTACTTTATCAATCCAAATAAACATTTTAAGTATTTCATTTAAAATAAACAACTTTTACTGTAGTTTTAGACAAAAATTCAAAACATTAAATACTCTTAGAAATTCAATTTTAAAATAAATTGCTCACTGTTGATCTTTTGGAAATAATAAAAACCTTATATTTGTCTCGGTTACAAAACTGATGTGTGAAATGAAAAAACAAACTGCAAATGTAATAAATAAAGCCATTGAACAAATGGAGGAACCAAATTCTCACAAGAAAAAATTTTGGATGCAAGCCGTCAAGAAAAGAAAGTACTAACGGAAGAAAACCTAAGACGGCTTCTAAAAAACTTAAAACAACTGCAGAAACATAAAGCGGAGCAAATAAGAAAGGTCAATAAATAAAAATGAAAAAGAAAAAAGCCTAAAAGAAACGTATTGCGAAAATTAATTATTTAAATTGATTCTTTCTCTCTCAATGAAAAGAGAAGAAGCTCCTAATGCTTGTTGCGACTGTGTGTGTGTGAACTCTTTACGAGAACTAAATTTTTAATGAGTACACATTTTGCGATTATATATCGCCAATTATAAGTTATGTTGCTTTTCAAATCGCTAGAGTTTATAATCAAGCATATGAACAAATCTTATGAATTTAACTTTCAATATGTTTTAACTTTTTGTGGAGGAAAAAAGTGTTTCTTGCAAATGGGGCTGCAGATTGGTAATTACCATTGCAGACCTAGTACATTTCCCGAGAACTGGAATCACTTTTTAGTGGGGCACAATATAGGTGGATACCATTTGCCCCAATGTCATTTTGATACTCAGTTTCCTCCCCAGATAGAGGCACCTGAGCACTGTTGATGAGAAATTATACTAGGAATTTAATTTCGCCGAGAGCACCCAAGTCAAACAGGTACTCTAGGAATCTTTAAATGTCGCATAATCATACGACACGGACGCCACCGATTTTTTGCATCACGAAAATCCACCTTGAGCCGGAATCGAACCCGCAAACTCGGGTGTAGAAGGCCAACTCCAAACCAACTACTCCCCCCCAGTAGACCAGGAAAAAGATCATTGTAAACAAATTCACCACTTATCAAATCTTTCTTCAAACGAATTACAAATAGATGTGTATTTTTTTCTTAAAAGGAAAAAAATATTTTCACTAGTTTCGTTTCGAAAATGTTTCTCTAAACAAATAATATGCATCCTTTAACGCATTTGATTGCTTAAAAATTATTATATATAAGAAACTACCGGTTGGCTCAAAATTAGTGTGATAAATTTTAAAAGCATATAGCTATTTATGGTGAATTTTTCTCATTTTACTACTAGTTTTATTTTAAAAATGAAACATTTAAATTACTAATCTGACCATCTTTATTAGTGAGAGTAAATTATATTACCGAAATTAGATCCTCGAACCCGGAACGAAATTTTAAAGCTTTTGAAGGATGTTTGTGTTTCTGGTATAAATAAACCATTTAAAAATCAAAAAAGACATTTTTCTAATGTATTACTATTAAAACTTCGAAAAGAAATAAAATTTGGCTCTCAATCAAAAGCTCCTCTCGCCCATCCAGTATAGAGGTTAGTGACGCTGACTGCTTTGCCGTAGGGCCTGTGCTCGAATTCCGGAGAACGCATGGATGTTTTGTGTTGTAATCCTTCCTTCTTTCTTTTGTGTTGTAAGCCCCCGTGTGATACATTATGTGATGCACGGGGTTTATAAATTTTCTCAATAAAAAAATTTTTAAAAATCAAAAGTTTCAGTAAAAAAATGTGAACGAAAGAAATATTTAATGGAAAAGAAAAAAAAGAAGTTGAAAAGAATTATCCCTGTAGAAAATCCTCTGCCTCAAAGAACTTTGGCAAAGAAGCTACAGGTATTGCAATCGACAATTTGTCATCAGGTAAAAAAATTGGCTATAAAAAGGTGAATAAACCAGTCTATCGTCCAATGTCTGCAAAGACCATAGAAAAACGAAGAAAACGGTTTTGTGTGGGCTTTATATTTAACAATACGCAAAGCCTTGTTTCATCTATCATCTACAACTTTCAAAACGAAGATTCATGTAGAAAGACGCTTTTCACGTGAAAAGCGTCGCAAAGATGCCACTGTTTTGGAAAAGGCAACTTAGTCATCAGGTGTTATGGTATGAATGGGAATCTCCTCTCAAGCCTTAACAGAACTATTTTTTGTAGAACCAAAGGCTAAAATTGATGCTTCATACTATCAGCAAAAAATTTTGAAGCACATGATCAAAGAAAGTAAACGCCTTTACCTTCGAGGAAAGTTTTTTTTTCTTGCCTAGATTCTGCACCATATCATACTGCAAAATCAACTATAAAATGACAGAAACATTTTTAAAAAATGTTTTTCCTTATGAGAATTAGCTACCAAAGAGCTACTGTGCTCTTTGCGAATATTTTTTCTGGGGTACTTAAAAAAATAATTAAATAGTTGTAAAGTAAGAACACTTCAAGGGTTTCAAAAAGCAATCAAAGAGGAAGTTAGAATAACTCCCCC
Source organism: Trichonephila clavata (assembly GCA_019973975.1). NCBI lineage: Eukaryota > Metazoa > Arthropoda > Arachnida > Araneae > Nephilidae > Trichonephila > Trichonephila clavata. Next base: position 112,062 of record BMAO01033201.1, on the reverse strand, counting down.
AAAAATGTTCGAGGAAGCTCTTTTGGCTTGGCTAAACGTTTACGTAAAGTGTACTATGCTAAGAAAAGCCACATTGAAAATTTCATGTAAATAATTCAATAAAAATTTATGTTGCTCTGAAAATGGTCACATTATTTTTGAGTCAACCGGTAACAATTGTTTGTTTTGTCTAAAAGCTAAGATTAATGTTGAATGAGTTTTAATACATTGGTATCTAAGGATCTCAAACACGTTTTTTACAGTAATTCAAAACTGTCTAAAGTGTAAAGGATAAAATTCGTAATTTGTATATTTTAGAGTACGATTAGTATAATCTTTGTATATATAAATCCACAAGTCTGATTGTTTGCAATGAGAATATTGATTTGTTCGGTAAAATACATAAACGAATATAATTAAAATATAAGAAAGTTCTTCGAATAAAAAACTTTTCAGACAACAAGTTTCATTCCTTAGACGATAATTTTTTATTTATAAAGAAAAAAAGAAAATTTCATACAATCCATTAATAACTTTTAATGTATAAAGATTAAGCAAAATAATTATAAAAAGAAATCGACAGTCGCCAAAAATTTTTTTTATCATTTCAAGCAATTTTTTGGCTTGTTTATTTTAATTAAAAAAGCCTCTTTCAAAAAAAATGGATGATCTTCACAAAGAGACTCTTTTGCTGATCTTATGAAGTAAAAAGCTGGATAGCAAAATGTTTTTTTCTGTAGAACCCCCACACACGCATGCTACCTAATGTCAACGGTCAAATTCAAAGATATTGAATGCTGCCGGAGTTAAGAGAGAGTTCTATGTTTTTTTATTAATAAAAAATAATTCCAAAAATTTATAAAAGCAAGCCTTGCGGTTGAAATTAAAGAAAACGATCATGGCAGGGGGAAAAATATACCCGTGTGTAATTGCATCCGTATTTTAGACGCTCATCTCATTTCAACCCTGAAAGCTGTCACTAGAGGCTGCCAGTCGGGGACCTATTCAATGTCCCACGTCGTTCTCAGGTGGTGGGAGTCTAAAATCACATCCCACCCACATTTTCTCTATCAAAAATAAAATATGACTCGGGAGTTTACCTGAGCAATTATCCGCAACGCCGAACACGGAATTCTAGAACCACGGATGAACATTTCCGCGCCGTTAAATCCGCGCCTTTAAACTTCTTTTCCGGCTGCTGCCTGACTGAAGATTTATTTGCATCAAAAATCCCGAACCAAAGTCTTCCGGCTCTTGGCTCTCATTTATGCTTCACTCTTCCTAACTCCTTTCAACGAAGATCCTCATTACACTGAGAAACCGATTTTCCGGCTCCTACTCATCCATTTGCACTTTTTGTATTATTATTGTTGTGTTGCCGCCTTTCCTGTACATTTATCTATTTATTTATTCTTTCGATTCGCATCTTTTCCTTCTTGGCCTCGGTTTGATGTTCTTTAAAGCCCTCGTGGTTAAAACTCGGCAGTTCTCAATGACTTGTTTCATTGCTTCTCATCATTCATAAGCTCAAAAGCTTTTGTTGCCCTCCACCAGATGCTTTGATCTATGGACATTAATTGACTTTCGTAAATGAATCAACACTTCTTCCGAAGAAAGAACTAATGACTTAGTTTTTAAAGAAAACATTTTCAATTGTTGGTAAATGTGTCATTTGGTAGCGCTGGGAAAGGAAGAGTTATGGTTCTGGGTATCGATTTGGAAAGGTAATGATACAAAGATTAAAATAGAATACTAATCGGTATGCAAAATTACTTTTAAAGATAAAATTGAAAAGTCATGCTTATCCCCTTTGAGAGTATCTAAGTGAAAATTTACGATTTCCCATTTTTGTTAACTTGAATCTATTTTGGGGAATAAAGTCATTTATCTAAGAAGAAAACTCTCTTTTAGTCCCAAACTGAAGTTACGTTACCTCAAATATTTTTCAAACAAGCAATTACTTTACTTTATGAAATTTAAATTAAAACTTTAACCCTAAATGAATCAAATACTTTCTCTTTTTTTATAAACCTAATAAAGTAAAAGTCTATATTACGTATGGTTAGTTTAAACTGTGAGAATTAAGTGACTTTGTAAGAACCAGAATAAAAAACTTTTGAAAAGAGAAAGATATGTGCTTTCATTTTATTCTCCAACTGAGAATCTCTCTTCTTAATTTTTATATCGAAAGAAATTTCAACAGGCTAAATACAACTCACCTCCTAGTTAGTTGATTTTCCGTATTTTAGTAGTTTCTTTCATGAAGGAATTAGGATCATATAATATAATTAAATAAAATTCTTCTATGAATTAAAAGTTATTTAAGAAGGATTTTATTAGCTATATAAGGAGAAGAAAAAGAAAAGTTGCATCACATATCTTTAAGCATGTACATTTATTTATAAGATTAAAAAATAAATTTTATAAGAATTATAATAAGCGAGAGTACAGAAACCACAAATTACTTACGCTAACTTAGATGAAATATTTAAATTTAAGGGGACATGGTATGATTTACACAAATTTTGTTGATTTAATGATTTTCATAATGTTTTTGTTGCCTTCTATAAGTATGTATGATGTAAAACAAGTTTTGTGCTCGAAATTTGATAGAAAGCTAGCTATTTAATTTTTTAAGGAAAAAACTTGAAACTTATGAAATGATTTTTAAATGCTACTCTTCCTACAAAAATGGACGTACAAATATGAAATTTGATTTACAAGTACATCAAACTATGTATAACAAAAGTTGTATGGATATTGCGATAAGATGATTGGTATTCATACAATATTTCCTTTTTACGAATGCTGATTGAAAATTCCTTAAAAAAGGCGTAAGTTCTAAATTCAAGTTTTTTTTTTAAAAAAAATAAGTATTGTGCTTTGAATGAAAATGGCATACCAACTTTTGTTCCATGTACTATTAGCAACAAGTGAAAACAATTTCCAACCATTAGGCACAATAGAAAAAAAAAGCCTTAGCATTTTAAATGAAAACAAATTAATTATTTTATCTTTCCGAGATAAGTCAGTTTAAAATTCTGATTTGCCATTGGGATGTGAACAAACACAAACATAAAAATTATCACATCTATGCGTTTTTTAAACTTAGAGCTTTCAAATTTTGTGAGTTAGTAGAAAATTATATAAAACATAATTTAGGCTAAAAAAATTAAATTTGATTTTTTTTACCAATTTTTGTCAATTTAATCGTACTGTGTCTCCTTAAGAAAATAAAAATAGTTAGGAATAGATTCGCAGAAATTTTTTTTTTTAATTTTTTTAAAAGTTTACTTTTACAATGATTTGCGAATGCGAGGCATTAATTGCGAGGCACCATGATGAGGGGCTGATGCGCGTTGAATCTATAGAGGTTCAATCCTCAAGTTAGCATAATGTGGAAGGTTAAAAAGAGATGCAAAATAAGGTGCCATTCATATTTCTCTTGAACGTGGTTCAAAATTACCAGGTCTGTAGACAGCCTGCTTTAGAGTATGACATAATAAAACGCAAATAATTATTAACTATGATTTTGCTTCCGTTTGCACTTTGACTTTTTTATATGAAAAAAACATTGCACTCCGCTTATTGTTTCAAAAGTTAATTTCAATACAAACCCAAATGCTTACACTGCTTAAGATCACAAAAGAAATTTAGAAAAATGTTAAATATCGATAAAACCAGTCACGAAAAAACAGTTCTTTAACCAGGAATCAATACATGAAAGCATATTCGTTTCAAATTATTATCAGAAAAGAGACTTCGGGGAAAAAACGAAACATATGAATTTTAAGTGATTATTTATTTTCCTTTTGATAATCTTCATTTAATTAGATTTTGAAGATTAGGATAAATAAATCAATTTTTTATTTTCCTTGTTTTTTAAGAACGAAAGCTTGAATTTCTGATTGAAATAAAACGAAACCTTCTTATTTTCCCTCTCGAGAAAATTCGTTTCTTTATTTTAATGATTCATGTATTGCTTATATTTCCAGTAAAGATATACATTGATCAAAATTTTGTACTTTCTCAAATGTCAAGCAAGAAAAAAGACGCAATTCATTTTTAAAATAAAAATTATTTTCCTTTTATCAGATTTATTCTAGGGAAAAAAGATGACATTCTTTTCAAAAATTAACTAGTATCATAGTTTATGATTTTAAATAAGTTCACTAATGAGGTATTGTATTTGTATATTTTCAACTCTGACAAAAAACTAAATTATGAAATTAGATTTCGAATATATTCTTTTAACATTATTTATTTTTGCTTTTTAAATAAAAAGCTATTCAAAAGCGATTGAGAAGTATATTTTGTTTCAAGCAGTGTATTCTGAAAATAAATATACGAAGAAGAAACTGAGTGAAATAAATTCTTATTCGTCAAACCAGAATAAAAATGTGCAAAATGTAGATTTGTACAAATAAGTGAAACCTTCAAAGGCTTCGTTAAATATAAAAAATTGGAATTTAAGAGTTAAGGAAATGCAATTAGAAGTAATTAAAAAAGTATTATTGATGTAATTGTTCTTATAAACGCTTGTAAGATCTCAAGCTAAAAAAAGTTGTTTTGTTCAAAAAACATACCATGTGTAAACAAATTATTCTTCTCAGTTATAAGTCAGATAGAATACCATTTTATTTTGTAACCCCTTAGCAGCCACCACCGTATATATCCGTCTGGTTCAAACAACGTTATATAACGGGGTCTGGTGCCCCGGACGTATATGTACGTCTTTTCGAAATGCTGTACTTTTCTTTGTGCTGCTATCAGTAAAACTATTCCGAAGGCTTTGGGATGCAATAAAATGATCTTGACAACGCTTATATATATAAAAGGATTAACTTATTTCACAGAAAAATATGCTTATCTGTGGTTTTTCTTTTCCTCCCAATACACTGCATACGTGCACCTACGTGAAAAATGGTGACACTGGGAAGGGAATCGCGTAACTTTTAATCGGCAGTTAAGGGGTTTTAATCAATAATATTGCCACACTTTACAGTTAGTTTCTATTACTTCTTAAGAAATTAGTATCAGCAAAATACTACTTTTTTATTGTGTAAAATTGGTAAATTCGGATCATACTCAAATATATATATTCTCTTGCCCCTTACTATGAAACAAGAATTAAGTTCAAACTGTCGTCTTAGAAAGTTTATATTTAAGTATACTTATCTCTTACAACAATAATCCTCGGGGCTTTCTAATTATTATTGGTAAAATATTCTAGGGGTTTTTTTATGTTATCAAATAATAAATTTGGACTGAAATATCCTAGGAGAATATCCTAGAAAGTCGTGATATCTTCTGTTCTGTTCTCAGCATTGGTTAAATGTTACAAAGTGAAATAATGCGACTTTAATATTTCAACGCGCAATTGCATTTTAACATGTTGTAGAGGGAAATTTAATAAGTGAGTTACCACACACACAGCTGTGGTATCAATTTCGTCAAATGATACTAGTTAAGTTCAATGTTATGAGCCCTTTTGCCTACTGTCTTGTTATGCAGATCTAATGCGATATGAATTTTTACTGGCCATAGTAATTGAGTGTTCATGTTCGTAAACTCGTACCTGGTATTATTTCTTTCGAGTCCCAGTGCCATAAAAGCCCATTGTGTAGAGGGGTTGATATACAGAAGCGCTTTTCAAAATGTGGAGTGCGTCCCCCTAGGAGGGCGTGCTATTCCTAGGAAAGAGGCCCGAGCATATTGAAAAGTCGAAAACAAAAGGTTATTTTAAAAAATTATTAATTTATTGAAAGTAAAAAACAAAATGCATTATGACATAATAAAAAAAAAAAATTTTAAACATGTACTCTGATATAATTAACTTAAAAATGTATCAGTACTGCACAATGTATTTTGTAATTAATTTAACAATACTAAGTTAAGAACAGTTTAATAACTACCAGTGACCACACGGGCTTGTCATATATAAAATTATATGAAAAAATTAACACTTACCTCGATAAATTGCATGGTTTATAATTAATCCCTTAACGGCCGATTAAAAGTCACCTATTTTCTCCATAATGCCACTGTTTTGCACGTATGCACGCGTATGTAGTGTATTGGGGGGGGGGAGCAAACAAATAAGCGAATTCTCTGAAATAAGTAAATCCGTCGCAAACACACACACACAACACTTTCAAGGTCATTTTATTACTTTTCAAAGCCTTCGGAATAATTTTATGGAAAGCAGTGAACAGAAAAGAATGTATTTCGGAAAGATGTATATATACGTCTGGGGAAATTTAAGCACTGGCGAAGCGAGACTTTTATATACGCCGGTGTCGCTTAAAAGGTAAAGTCGTATTGTAGCTTTAGCGTGAAAGTATCGTATTATCGAATTCAATACATTGTTATTGTATGGAGGGGACGCGATGAAAATTATGATTGAATATTGGGTTGAAAGTTTGAGAAGCACTGATGTACAGAAAAATCTTCCGCGATTAAAAATTCTCCCGTGGCGAGATGTAGAAGTTTGCTGTTGCTGTTATTGTTTCTTATGCCATTTGATCTCGACTGCGTCAGATTCAGGCCCACAAAATTCTTCATGGAAATGGGCTAGATGTGCGTCTGTCATTGACCGTAGCCTTTAGCACCATTCAGGGGAGAATACGATTTAGCTCGGTTCCACCACAATCTTGAGAGAGAGCTCTCTGGGGGAAGGTCAGGGGCCTCTCACTTCTCTTCCCCTTCCACCAACCTCACGAGAGGACTTGCTGCTCGACGGTTATTTAAAGTACCCCCCATGCCGCAAAGGCTCTATACATTTACAAACATCCCTGTCTTCTCCGGGATTCGAATCCAGACCCTACGGCAGTGTAGAAGTTTAAAGTAGGTGGTGTCAGTGCATGTATTGCCCTTGTTGAAACTGACTTTGCATTAGTTGTGGTAAAGTATATAATATACCAAATCAATTTGAAACAATTGACAAACATATAAAAAACTTACGAATGTCAATACTGTAACAGTAGAAAAGTTAGGATTTATTATATCTGTGGCTTATTTATATTTATATTATTTTATATAGCCACTTGTTCAATTAACATATCCCTGAATTTGAGATGAGATACTGAATTTATTAAGTAATCCAAGTGATAAAAATTATTTATATTAAATTTGCTTCAAGTAATCTAGCTAACAAAATTTTTTATACCAACCTCTCAGATAGAGTTGTTCATGCACAGATAGTTAAGATATATTCAAATTCTACTCACTTGGAATTCGTATGTAAGCGATTGTAAGACGAATTCAAATATGACTATAAATAAAGGTTTCGCCAGCTACATATCCTTCATACTATGAATGAAGGTTTCAGCTAATCTGCACCCTTAACTTACGCATAAAGTCCGATCCTTAGGCGATTGAATAGAAGTTTTAGCTATCCTAAGCAAGAGATCTGATTTATTTCAAAGGAAACTTCCTCCTATAATTTAAACGCTTAACACGTCACTGTTTATAACACGAAATTCTACATTCTGATTGAACTGACTGAGCTTTGTGTGTTTTCATTTGGGAAGAGCAAAGTGAAGTCACCATACTGCTGACAAGGAATTGTCGGCTATTCAATTATGTTCCCTTCACAAGTAATTAAACATTTGGAGCCTTAGCGATTTCATGTGGAAACGTCAATTCGGCTGATTACTGAGAGGGAGATTGCAACATTAGCAATTACAGAGCGCATACAGAAAGCGAAGCGATTGAGTCTTCTGATTTGGAATTCCGAAAGCGATTTCATTTTAACATATTCAGATTTAAGTATTCAGGTAAACTAAGCAATGCTGTGGATTAGCGATGGCGTTGCGACGTTTACTTGTATCCAATGAGATTCCTCGTTTCGAGGCTGTGGTGAAGATGTTCGTAGATACGTTGATGTCTTCTAAACACATAGTCGAATGTTTTATGTATGAACTATTAGTATTCGTTACTCGTGTAGTTAGGTAATTGTGAAAAGGAACTATTTCTTAACAATGCGGAGCAAGTCTTCCCAGAACACTATGCTGTTAAATTATCTGTTCGAAGATTTTATTGGTGTCTGAAGGGAAATTAATCTGAGATAAAAGAACTTAGTAAAATGAAAGGAAGAATTACGCACTTACATCCATTCTTCTACGTAATCTATTGAGTTTTATTTAATGAATATGAAAATGCTGCTCTTTATGGAAGTGCTTCTGTGGACTTCAAGACTTAATAATTGTTAGCACTAAAATTACGATGTTAAAATCATTATAAAACCGGAAATATAGACAAAAATTTGATAAAAAGTTGGAATTTTACACAATATACTTCTGAAAATCCCTCATTTGATTTAAATTAATTTTAAAATGTAATAATATGACAAAATTGCAGTGACACTTGATACATAGCTTTTCTGATGAAAAAGAAGAAAATTGATTATTGAGAGGAAAAATACAGGAAATTTTGTCAAAAAGAAATTCTTTTGTTTTGACTCTTAAGTTAAACTTTGATACCACATACGATTAATACTCTTCTCACACAAAAGTGAAATTGCAACATCAAGAAATAATGCACGTAATGTCATGCAAATTTCAGGAGTGATAGTGGTGAGGTGGATATGCAAATGAATAAATTTACGCACGCATCTGATCACTTGGTACTTATATTCAGGCTATAAAAGCCAGTAACTTTCCATTCACATAAACAGCATCTCATGTCTCTCGCCGAACTCTTAACAGACTGATTGGATTTTGTCATCCTTCCCTGGCTGGTAAACTTTCCAGATCTGAATCCTATTGAACACCTGAGAGATCTCATTGGCCGTGACATGAACCGATGACCTATAGCATGAACCGTGGACGATATACCCACATCAGAGTGAAAGTGGCTTGGCAACGGTTACCTCTCAGGCAACCATCAATAGACTAATTGATGGAATGCCTCGCCGTATTGAGGCCAGTATAGCTGCCAGAGGTAGCACGTTAGGTACTGAATAAATTGATTTATTATGATTTTAATCGTCTGCCTTATCAATCATTTGCATATCCACTTTCCCCCAATCATTCCTGGAATTTGCATGACTCTGCGTGCATTATTTCTTGGTGTTTAACTTCATTTTTGATGAGTGTAAATAAAAGAGTGGTGTTTATAATTTCTAGTTTGGTGATAAAGTAGATCTTCCTAACATCTCCTTGTAGTGTTCGACCTAATACTGAGATGTTTAATTACAATGCAGAAACAAAAAGCATAAAACCACAATAGTAATACATAGCGTTTTAATAACAAGATTGTTTTCAAAAGTATGCAAAAAAGGGTAAATGATAAGTGGATGGAAGTATACTTTATAAAACGAAAGAATTAAAATACTAAAATGCCTTTTTGATATAAATTATTTGTCCTTAGGTTCATTTTATAGTTTCAGCTTCTATATAAATGTACATTTCCTTCAACAAGAAAGAATATGATTCACTATAATATGACTGATACACTTATACAAAAGGCGGATTGAAATCCCAGTTTCGTTATTAAGCCCTCAGCTAGCCTACTTTCACTACCAGCAGATATACTAGTAATTAAATAATATGTTCGTTGAATAGAGTTGAAACGCAAGAGAATTTATTTGCGTTGTGTTTGAATATTCCATACTCAAAATTCAGTTAAGAGGTTTAAGATGATTTTCCTCGTTAATATTTACGAAAAATCAAGTAACTACATGAATTTATCCATTGACAGAAGAGTGACTATATAAAAAGGTAAATACATGTGAAGCAATTTTAAGGTTCAAATACATATACGACGTATGAGGGTTATTATGTATGTCTGTACAAATCTAAATGACAGCACATTTGTAACGACTTGGGAGAAGTCACGAAATGAACATATAATTACACCATATACACTATTAGATGAATATATATTTTTTTATTGATTTTTGCCCTAATTTACGCATATGTACTCAAATCATGAAGCTAGTGCAATCATTGTCAAATATATAATACTCAGGTGCATATGTTATTTAAATATTTAAATGAAAACAGTATTTCCAACTTAAGCTCAAATCAAATATTTGTAGGTTCATACTGATCGACATGAGTAATTAATTATCTGATAGAGGCTGACCAGGGGGAAATATAAATAATTTGTGACTGTAAATCTAGATTGTTAAGTGTATCATTTCTCCCATATAGTCATATACGTAGAATGTATATCTATGTATTATTATATTTTATAGTTTTCTATGCCTCAGCTTAGTACAATCCACATCTTACCAAAACAATATTTGGCTGTTTCATCTCACTTTTACACTTTTATGGATATTTTTTTGTTTGTGATAGAATTTCCATGTAAGAAACTATTACCTCTATTCACATTAAAGTTTAGACTGATCAAAACTTCCGAGGAACATGAAGAGAAATACCCAAGGAACTTATATCTTCCAGAATCACACAAAGTATCATATATAGGTTTTAGAAACTATTCTAAGATGTAAACGTAAGAAGACGTTTTAGTACAGATCGTGCCTGGGTAACAACGCCGAACGATGACAAGAATTTAGCAATAACTTCCATAAAAAGCATCAGACCAGTTATGAAAACTATTGACAGTCATCGGTACCACAGTTTCGAGACATATCATGTAGTGGCTTAGAAAAGCATGGTCTATATGACAGCAAGACAGTCAGATGTATTCCCCTCACTGCTATGGCCAGTTAGCTTGGTGCAGATATGTATCAAGGAAACATAAATATCAGAAAGAGAATATTATTAAATACCAGCGTTACAATGGTGCTGAACTATTTGTTCAAAGTGGATTTAACTTGGGTCCTTTAACAAATTTCCTTGTCCAAACTAGAACCATAACAGGCTCTACTTATTATGCTATCATTCTGAAACAAAACATGAGTCTATTTAGGGGTGTAATTGCTACATATTTCCTGTTTATGGAAGGCAATACCTGCCTCCATGGTGAAACATTGTTAAGTCTCTCTTTACGTGAAGAAGGGAATATTTTGCGCTTAGAATGACCAGTGTCCTCCCCCGATTTGAAATGTACTTAAATATGCTCTGTGGATGAATTGCAGCGTGTAATCCTCTTAGTGCATGTATTCTGAAACATAGAAGATAATTTATTGATGAGAGAAATGCCCAGATATCGTCCTGACTGTATTACAACAGATGGAAAAATTGCAGTCTATTAGCCACTATTCAAACTATGCAAATATTGTTCCTTTTTTCCCAAGGAAAATGTATTATTTAATTGATCCAGGTAGCGCGTACCTTATTTTTGTTGGGTAGACTCGAATTTCTGTTCTATACATTTTCTTAAATAAATAGGTTTTATGTCTGCATGACTTTCGTAGTATTTTTGAAGATTTGCTTATGCAAAGCACCATTATCCTTAATTTATGAGCATGAGTGTATATAAAAGGTCAATTTTTTTCAAAATAAATTATTACCAAAAAGGTAAAATGGTTAGAATAAGTTATGAGTTAGGATATTGTAGGACATTTTGTTAAAAAGAAAGGACTTCAGAAGGAATATTTTAATTGAGATCATGCTTATATATTTTAAGAGATATTAATTATACAGTAATAAACTTGTTGAAGAAAATTTAACTCCCATCTTTAGAAAATACTAAAAATTTTAAATATTTAAAAACATTTAAAATGTAATGGGAAAAAGGGATGCAAGCTATTATTACACAAAAAATAAAACATAGCTTTTCATTTTTTTTATATTTTATATAATCTATTCTTTTTTAAAGAATAAATACAGTTTTTTCGTTCTCATTGAATAACGTAGGTTCTATTAATTTATTCACTTTTTTAGAACTTTCCCATGGGAATAGAGCAGACAAGATTTACTTCACTACTCTTTTCCTTACATCATTAAACAACAATTTCATCATCAAAAAACGGCAATCTTTTCAAGAGAAAGTAAAAAACCTCATGAGGCTTGAATATTTAATTTAAATTAAGTGATCGCGTTCTTTTTTTCCCTTTAGAAACTTTTTATTAAAATCTAAATTTTTTAGTTTAATACTAGTATTTAAGAGTTAATTATTGAGCTTTGAAATTATTATCGTTGTTTCAAATATTCTCATAAATATATTTTTTTTATTTTTATATATAATTCAATTTTAGCATCATCATTCAAGAATGCAGTTTTAATGGGGAAAATATATATTTAGTGTTTAATAAGCACAAAATTTTGTTTCAAAAAATTTAAGGTTATAAACATAATCATATTTTGAAATTCCTAAGTAGCTTATTATATTTTCATAAAAGATATAAATTAGATTACTTGATATTTCAGATATTTAAATAAGAAAATCCTCTTATATATCAAGGAAAGTTATAATTTGCAATAATAATATTTTCCAATCCCCCTTAAAATTTGTGTAAGATTTTCACTGTTAAAAATACATTGTGATTTTTTTAATTAAATGTTTTCTGACTTCCACGTGAGTACTTGAAAACTGTTTTAGAAAAATAATAATTTTCTTTCTTTAGTACTACACAATTTACTTATTATAAATCACTTAAATTAAACAAATTCTTTATTAAAATTACTTTATATATATATATATATATAAATTTCGAATATTTCTGAATGAATATTTAGATACAATAAATGTTATAGTTCATTCAGGAAATTGGAAAAATTATGTATAATGTTATTTGCATCATAGATGAAACAGTGAGGACTTCTTGCGTTATTCAACCAATGTTAAATAAAAATAAAGTTAGCTTTACATAAAACTACTCGCCTCATTAACTTAATACATAAAAATTTCCATTGTAAACGGAAAATTGTGCAGTTGGAACCATTTACTAATTCAAAAGAAAAATCTAAATAGAGTTTAATACAATTCACTGAATTACACAAGTGATGCATATTTTGCTTATATGCCTGTTTTACTATATAAACTATATACACAAAATATATTACATGATTTGACACTATTTTTAATGCAACTGAGTACATTATTAAATATTCAGTGGTATTTATATTTGAAAATCAGCTTTAGTTAAATACTGATCTCAAATAAGTGCGCTTTAGAACTCTAAAACGTTTTTGGTGACTGACTGATTAGTCATTAACAACGCCTTAAAAATTAACACAAGGGCTTTATATATAGCGAACGTACTTCATAATTTCAAGCCATGGTCAAGGGACGAGGATGACGTCTAAGCAGGTACCCCACTCTCCAAACTAAACATAGCAATAACGATAGAAGGGTCATTTAGACTCGAAAAATTCAACGCGTATCGATCCTACCATACTGCGGTCTTAATAACAAAAAATCACTTAATTTATATAATTATTATAGGCATATCTGTGACCTATGGAATACTTTTTGGATACTAGAAAGAGGAAAGAGCAATGGTTTGTTTGAAAATTATTAATATATAACTTGTTTTTAAGTTCGCACTTTGATTCAACACTACGGTTAATGAACGGCTAACACGTCGTCTTTGTAACTTTACCTTGTTCAACATAATAAGGCTCATCAACGATAATCCTTTTGTTGTCCTAGAGCAGCTTTTCTCAAACTATACTCTTCCTTGTTGGACATAGAATTTACCATAAAGCTGCACATTATTTGTCGTTTTCAAGACTTACTTTCCTGCTAGTAACAAGAAATAACGTTCAGAGATTCCCAAATATAAACAAAGAAAAATTATGGTAAGAAACTGCTATAAATATCTATTGTTATAATAACTCTGTTTATTTTTTTCTCTACCTATTTTCATTCCTAATGAAGTGAAAATGTTGGTTGTAATTTAGTTTAGCTATAAGCGTTTAACCGTATTATGGAGAGACAAAAAGATGCTTGAATAATAGTAATAGATTAACATTTTTCCCACGTACAGCAAAAACGTAAAATCTAATTAAATATATTGTAGTTTTCTACTCATAATTTACACTCATTTAAAGTTATCGTAATTCAATGCGTAAGTCACATATTAAATATCAGCTGCAACAATTTAAAATTTTTAGAAATACAAGCTTAAAATAATATAAAAACTACATTCTGTTTTAAATCAAATTAAGAGAAGAGAGAAAGGACAAATAATTGTATTTTAACTCAAAAACAGGATTGAAGAAGGAAAAAAAATTAGTTTCATTCCAATTAACAACCCATATTTACTTTGACTAAATACCTCTATAAATTCAATATACAACTCTTTAACTTACATAAGAAAATCTTTTATCTTTAATTTTAAAACTGGACCCCTTTTCGATTTTCCCCTTTAAAACAATGATCAGCTCAATTTCACTCTAAAGGCAATACAAACAAAACAGAATCAGCCAGAGGGGAAATAATAGAATTTCATTTCCTTCGCAACCTTCATTCAGAAGCCTTTTGCAATGTATTCCAGGATTCTTGCCTTACAAAATACGTTTTTTTTTTTCCCTGGAGAATAATTTTATTAAAATATTGCATACCTTTTATTTCTTTCGTTACAAATTATATACCGTAATACTCCTCAATGCATTGAAAGTTATATTCAACAAAAGTGAATATATTCATAAGAATTCGTCCAAATAATGATGAAACAAAAACATTCGAAAGTTTTTATTGGATTATTTGAATTTATGATGAGTATTCATAGTTGAGCTTTGCCTCCACTTTGTTTTCTTATTGCGTTTTTCTTTAAAATGCTAGAAATGACTACTAGTTGTCTAATATGGTAAAGACTACTGAACCTTGCACTGAATTAAAAAGAAAATACTTTACTTACATGTCCGGGCTATTTTGAATGGATCCTCACTGTCAACAAGATCAATGATGGGCTCAACCTTAAAGCGAGCTTGTGAGTCATTCGTATTATGCATATGGAAGGTATATTTAAGAGCTGTTTGAAGTTCATCTGTACCAGGTGGAAAAATCGCTCCTAGGAAAAAGAAAAAGAATATATTCTTTATTTCTTCCTCTAGATATATGCTCTATTATTTTTTTAAAAATTGTAGAGTCATTACAACAGTAAATGTACATTTTTTAGCATCATATAATTAACCTTATTTTTTTCTTTTTGCATATACAAATAAAAAGTTTGTAACAGGCAAATTAAAAACATATTTCCTTTCAAAACCGGCAAAAAGATTCTAAAATTGCTATTATAATTTTCTTTTTTGATAAAATTCAAATTTAACTTGGTATCTTTCTATTCAACGTAAACAAAAAAATTTCTTATGAGAAACTTAGAATAATTAAGACTTCAACAATTATTTTGCCAGATCTTAAAAACATTAGTCCAATTGAGCACCCCATACATATTCAAGATTAACATTTTTCACAATTTGTGATAAGAACTGATTCCATAGTGTTAAAGCAGTTTTTTCATTTGTTCAGTTTTAGTAGAGATGTTTGTGAAATTTTAGTCAGATGGTGGAGATTTTGAAAACTTTATAGTTTTTTCCAGTGTTCTATAACTTTTTTTATTTTTTATAGCATTTGCTGATAAATTTGATGAAAATTTAATATCTGATAAATAAGTTTTCTATGCAATATATTTTCAAGTGGAACTATTACAACGTTTAAATACTATTTATTCTTTACTGTTTGAAGCTTACAAAACAAGATCTTTATGAAGACTCTTTAATGGGGTTGGACTTCTTGAGAGTGAGGGAAATCATGGACTTGCTCTAGCTTGGCTAGACATGGAGATGAGCAACAACAACAGCAACAACAGATACTATTTTCCTTATGTGTTTTTTTTTTTTTTTTTTGTTTTTTTTTGTAAAAATTTTAATGCAAGACAATTAAAAGTTAGAACCATTCGCTCTTTTTTTTCCTTTTAAAAAGGGGGGGAGAGGTTGAGGGATTTTTTTTCAGTCAGAGTTAAAATGTAACTCCTTTGTGAAAAAAAATGTTTCTTTCTTAGACAAGGAAGATGCATTGTGAAAAATGTAATTAAAAATATCTTTTATACAATGCTGTTAAAGGTATTTCAACTCTTAAGGATTCTACATAAGTTCATGTTTTATATCAAAATAAAATCACTAATACATTTTCACAAATTCTAATATCACTTAAAGAAACAGATCTAAATCTTGATTAGCAAATATTCCTCTTAAATATTGTATTTAATGACATATAATAAATTTCACCGAAATAAAAGTAAAGCTTTAAACACAAATCAGACATCAAAAAAGTTGTTTAAGCTAAACAATTCTAAAATAGACAGAATGATTTCTAAGCTAAATCACGGAAATAAAAATACAACACAATTTGTTAAAAAATTTTATTAGTATTTCAAGTGTCAGAAAACCAATAAACGATGAACTTCATATAAATATGTGGAAAATTTTGAGTTTGGAATGAATTTAAAATTTTATGTATTTATCATCACACATTATTTCACAAAAATGGTTATAAATAGCAAAAAATGGTAACACCGAGAGAGAGACAGCTTTTCAAGTAGACATTCAATTGTTTTGATGATCTTTTTGCTTATGTAAAAATATTTCAACTCTAAGCTTTTTATATTCTCAGAATATTGAATTTAACTTCGGTAACAAAAAGGCTCAATTTTGCATTCACCTTTTGTCCTTAAGATTGTTTATCAAACAAACACAGCCTCTTTGAATAATTAAATTTCTTATATGACACCATTCTAAGTAAGAGTAGCTTTAAATTGTTTTAAGTGTCTTATGACGTAATTAAAAGCATTTAACACAAGAAAACAAATACTAATAACGAAATATTCGCAAAAAACTATAGCGAAAATAAGTAATAAAAATAGGAAAGAGTTTTAGAAGCACTGAGAAGAGTCTAACTTTTTATAACAGTTTTAATTAAGTACCTTCATCTCACACACACACACATTTGGAAAGTTAAATCTCAACATTGATTTGAGCCTCTCACATAAGTGCTTATTTCGACGTCCAACTTCAACTCATAAAATAAAATGAAATGACTTTTTTCTATAAGAGTTCTTGGAACTCTACAAAAGCCTTATTTGCTTTAGTACACGTACATTTGAAGGAAAAACACCAAAGTATACGAAACCAGTTTACATTGTTTGTTTGAAGAAGCATGTTTTGTGAGTTCTTCAAAGGAAATAAAAAAAGATACGTTCGAATGAGTATAAAGATAGAGAAAGATACACGCGTAAAAGAGAAGTAGTAGAATCTTGATATATTGACTTTAAAAAAGTTTACTATTGGAAGAAACTTTCTTTTGACATCTTGTATTAAATATCTCTAGATTCTTTTGAAAATATATATGGCAGGCTGTGCTCATATTTATTCACGAATGTTTCCTTTTAGAATATAGATCATAAAAAGGAATGATTTTATAGTTAGAGTTGATATTTTTCCATGGAAATTTTATGTTTCAGAAATGCAGTTGCCATTATTCTAAAATCTTATATTTTTAAAGACAATGATATATCTTATATGGAAGGAAGTAATGTTGCTTCTCTCTCTCTCTCTCTCTCTACTTATATCAGCGCTCACTTTAAAATATAGTACCATTTCTTTTATTTAGATATTATATGTATCATTATTAAAAGTGATATCATCATACCAACAGAATTTCAATATAAAAAAAATAGAAGCCAACAAGGAGTATTTTTTTCAAAAAAATTGGCGTATTACTTCATTTTTTATTTGTTTTCTCTGCTAGTTTTAATTCCGGTACCTTTTTGCTTCTCTTAAACAATTTTATTTTTTTAAAAATGTTTACGTACTTTTAATATCTTCAATCTCATGTAAATTATTTTTATTATTTTATAGTCTTTGCTAATCTGTTTTTGTATTTTTCAAGCCAGTTTTGTTGTTGTTGTTGTTCCTGCTAATCATCCAGGGTCTGGCGAAGTCAGACAAGATCAATTAAATCGTTGACTCTAAAAGTCCAGCACAAGAAGATCTGTGTAGATATCTTTGCTTGTGAGATCCATGCAACGCATTATGTGTTCGGGGGAAGCCTGGTGATCTTGACACCTTGCATAGATGGAGAAAATCTTCTTGTTCGCGGAGAATGAGAGGCACTTGATGAGAGGCACTAGCAAGACGAGATAGTGCAGTCTGGAAGCATCTGTCACACTAGAGGGCAAGGGCCAGACCAGGCCTATGACCCACATACCAATGATGAGTGGGAAGCAAACTCCACTCCACCAAATTTTGAGATTTTTTTAACGAGTATAATTCCAAATAGGGGAAAGGGTGGATGTGGAGGGAGTTGGTAGATTACAGCCCTCCTTTGCTAGTTTGTTCGCCTTTTCATTGCTGTTAAGTTCGACGTGAGAGGGGATCCACTTAAAAGGAATATCATAGTGCAGCGATATATGTTTCAGTTTTTGTAAGACGGAGACACTGGGTTTGTCACCTACAGTAAACCATTTGTAAAGGTGTTAAAGGGAGCTACGGCTATCAGAAAGAATCCAAAGATCACCGTAATTCTCTCTCTCTCTCTCTCTCTCTTTCTTTCTTTCTCTCTTTTTAGATAGAATAGCCTCAAGTCTCAAGCCACTATTAATCCTTATTAATTACTTTCAATAAAGCCCATTAAGCGTTTGTTAAAAATTAATTTCTAACTAATTCGTTTGGAGTTGACTTAATGTGAAAAAGTTCTAGTTTATTATCCTCTGAATATATAAAAGCTCAAAAACTACTTTTTTTCTTTTTTTTTACGTAACCTATGATATATATATATATATATCACTGCTTTCAATGAGGCTCATTCACTAAAAGGAAAAACAGCTTGTAGCAGGAATATTTATAATTTGAAGGCATAAGAACAACTAAATGAAAAAGACATATAGATTTCAGATAAATTTTGCATTTTGAAGAATATACGTAGCAGCATTCGCGTTACTTTTTAACAAAGCAGGTATTTATATGATAAACAGTCCAAATGTATCCTTTGCACAATAAAAGTCAGGAATGCTCGTTTAATTTGATTACCAAGAGGTTTCTTCACCTTTGTAAGACGCTTAGACATGGAAGAAAATAAGCGGCTCACAGTTTGTGTGGAAATATTTTCCCACTTCTACCGCAGATAAGTTTGTAAATGCTGTGTATTATGACGATAACACTGAACTCTATTTCCCTTAAGAACTCTCCAAATATTCTCTACAGAAAGGAATCAAAACTCGCTGCTGCTCGCTACAAAAAAAAGCCACTTTATACTATGTAACCATGTTGTTGTTAACTTTGCCGTATAAGATCTTGCACTATCTTATTGAAAAAGATTTAATTTTCTGCGAAACATTTTAGCCTTCTTTTCAAAGTACACTTTTACACTGAGATAGATTCCACTTGAAATGAGATACCTTCTACGCAAAAAGGCAACGTTTGTTTGATTTTGTAAAAAATAAGCTTTCTTCTAGATTTGTGAAATGCATTGCTTCTTTAAATATAAAGAAGTGGTTGCTTTTAAAATGTCCTTTACAAAGCTTTTTCTTGCCCATATCATAAAACTTGTCATCAAAACATGCCTCTTTTTATGAAAATGTCGATGAAACTGCCAGACTTTCGGATCAGTCAAAGTTAGCTTTCGATCAAGTGCCGTATCAAGATAAATATGCTTATAGTGGCACGCTGTCTCATATTTATTTCTTAAAGTGTCTATTGACTCAACTAATAAAACCACAAGTGAAACTTTCAAGGTAATTTATTCAATCTAAAGTTTATTTATATCAAACAAATTAGTTTTAGCTCCATTCAACTAGTACAAGGGGAAATGGGGAATGGTAATATCTGTATAAACTTTATAATGGATGAGCTAGCTATTCCATCCATTAGTGTACGAGAGTTAGAAGGAAAACTAGCCACACATAGTCAAAACAGCACAATTTATTTACTATTCTCAACAACGACATAAATTCAACACCCCAAGTTAAGAAATGCGCCAATTGATAAATATGGGAGCAACAGCGAAGTAGACGAGTTAATTGGAGATATAATAATAAATCGGATCACTTACACTTAGCACTTCCGGGCAATACACCTTCTTATGTTTGAAGAAAATTTCTAAAGTAATCCAATCCAAACCGATCGAATCCAATTTAGCAACTAATTGACCAAATCGTTAGTCTTAATATTTATCAAATAATCTACGAAGTGCTCTCGTCTAACATTACTTTTTTTTTTACATTTATCAGCACTGCTATCCCTTAGCTTCTAATCTCTATATCTCTTTTTCGAACCCAAAAGCTAATATTTAAATACATGATATAATTTACATACATCGCGTCTTCCTCTTTAGGAGGAAGTTTTCAATTACATAATATTTAAAGAAAATAATTCCTCAAGAGGATTGTTAGGGAAAACGCGGATATACCCGTTGCTACTATAGTTTAAGTAAAAAAGATAAATTTGTCTACTAGAGGAGCCTATGCACATAATTTGCATAACCCAACTAATATCTGAAGTTTCATGCATATAAAGTTACCATGGAAGGAGTAAAATTCAGAAAATGATTGTCCTCAAGTATCCTCTACAATGCTCAATTGTAATGAAACGTTTTGTAATGCTATATTCTGTAGCATATTTCAAGCCTAAATTTCAATCATTTTGCAGCCGAGAAATACTATTTTGGTAGTGGAATATAAATATGTTTTGTATACTAAAATCACTACCCTATCTCTGAGACATGCTACCTCTTAGCATTGATAACGACAGGAATCGCGTTGTATTGCATTCAGTTTTACTGCCTCTAAATTCATTGTATCATACTTACGACAAAAAGGGCGGAAATATTTGTGCTCCTTCCTCTGAACGAACTTTGTTTTAATGCGTTGAAATTAAGTAAAAAAATTTTAGAGCATGCTAAAATATTTCTTTATCTTTTCAATTGCCACATTTGAATACGTTATATACAACTATATATAATTATGAATTTCAAGTGAACTAGAGAGAGTTATATTAATGTCGCACTATAAAGCAACACGAGGGCTGTTGGTGACAGACCTCGTTATTCTGAATTTCTGTCAAGTGACGAAGACGACACCTGAGATGACGACCAGTACCACGATGCATTTGAAATTTTAATACAACTAATGGAATAATTGTCTTCTCAATTATCATCAGGATTAAAAATGATACAAAGATATATTTATTTTTATTTTTTACTGAGCTTAACATGTAAATTTGCCTGATGATGGATATTTCTCCCATACTGGTATTTTAATTGTTTTGTATTATATATATATATGCTAAGATTTTCTTAAACATTTTTCCTTTAATCTAGAGCATGAGTTATACCACCCTGGTTTATTTCACAAAGAAAAGGAAAAGTTATACAAGGAAGGGTTAAGAAATCTAGTATACGAACTTCTCATAGACGCCAGTATTGAATACACCCACAGATAGTATATGCATATATATATATATATATATACTATATGATGTATGTATACACGTCACAGCCATTATATTATAACCATCTGTTTCGTATAAAGTAGATCCTCTTTCGCCCTCGAAACTGCCAACACCCGGCAAGTCATTGACTCGAGAAGGTACTGATAGTAAGCTGAGATAACAGGGTACTGATAACTAAGGAACAAACACCTGATCATTCAATTTCCGCACACTGCGAGGGGTTTAAGAGGCAACTCAAATTTCATCTTCCAAATGAAACCTAGAATGTTCTATTGAATTCATATCAAGTGAATTAGGAGGTCAAGACAAGACTCGATATTCACCAAAATGTTCCTTGAACAACTACATGGAGATTTGGCTGTTTAACATGGTGCATTATCTTGTTGTTTAATGGCATCACCCGTCAGGAACACAGTTACCATGAAGGGGTGCACCTTATCTGTAATGCTGCTAACGTAGTGCACAGACGTTACAGATTGCCCTATGGGACGATGAGTCCTAATGAGTTCCATGAACACAACGCCCACACCATAATACCGCCACTCGCGCTTCGTATTTGACCATTTCTGTACTTATGGGCTCGGGTTTCCATTGAAAATCGGCTTATTCCCACTCGCTCGTCAATGTGATATACCAAAAAATCTGATTCATTGGGCCAGGCAACTTTATTCCTTTCTTCTACGGTCCATCATCAATATGCCATCCCTCATCGCAACTGATGTTGGTAATGATGCATTATTAGCGCAGGAGCACAATTCTGGCACCGGCTGCCAACACTTATACGCATCGATGTACGTTGCATTGTGTCTTGATACATACCGTCTGGATCCCCCCTGTTGTAGCTGCTTGGGATGCTGACCGTTATAGCTCTTTAATCACAGCAAAGATTGCGTAAAAAATTCAGCTATCCTATGGAATCATTTCATCTTGGCCGATAAACCGCTGAGCGTGGACTTGTCGTTTTACCATTCATACACCACTTTTAATAATACACACAATAGCTGCACATGAGTAGCCCACCAAACATGTCATTTCTAAAATCCATGTTTAAATCATACAAATTTGACCTAAATTGATATATAATATATCAGGATATTTTCCCATTATATCGCTTAACCCTTTACGTGTTGAAAGATAGTACATGAGCGTTTTATACACTCCAGCTATAGCAGTGCATGCACAGTTATTTTGTCTTAGGGAAAGTTTATTGCTCTAGATCATAGGCTCCAACCTTTTTTGAACTGGCGTCCCCTTTTCTAGTAAATATTTCGATATCACCCCCTCCTACTCTAGAGAAATAAGAGTGTACATAATACATGGTAAAAACAAGAGCTAAATTTTAAAAAATATTCTATTACTAATAGAATATATTTTTTGATTTAATTTTTTTCTGAAACCCCAATTTTTTTACTTGTGAATCTGAAATAGCTATTGCCCCACATATTTTAAAATATGTAATATTATATATTTTACTCAGATAGGATATTTTTGGAATTGAAACGCAACTGATTTTTTATTCATTTAAAAGGGAAATAAAAGTTTTAGCTTACCTGTTATAAAGACAGGCATGGGTTTTGATGATAAGAAGTAATTTATAAAATAAACTATTGCTTTCAAAATAAATATAATGACAGTAGTTTCAGCCTTAAAAGAATCACACGTTAATTCCTGGTTAGCATATTTAATTATACTTCTTGGATAATATACGTAATGAAATGCATTGGACGAAATATTTATCCTACTGCTCACAGACAAAGACAACACATGCACTACAGAAATTAAAACGCCTTTTATCATTCAATTTAATGTAGGTCTGAATGCAATGTAATCTTTAAGTTTTTCATCCACTTCCCAAACTACGGAAATATATGAATTTTCGTACATGTGTTAGAGATAAATGATTTAAATACATGCAATTAACATAAGGTAAACAGTATTTAAGTTTACTTTTGTTAGTACACAATCAGCGTATTTTTTTAGTCTTTAAACTATATTTGATTAATCTGCCCAAGCCTCTTCGTGCTATCTCAACGCCCCCTCCCTAATTTTCTCTGGGTCTTTTACTGCCCCCCTGAAAGTCTCAAACGCCCGCAAGGGGGCGTTATCTCCCACTTTGAGAACCTATGCTCTAGATGAGGAGTGATTATATTGTACTGGTTCTTTGGTGTATATAAAGGGTAAGGTTAGATTGTTATGTCTACCTCCTGCCACAAACGTTGGGGCCCCGGTAGCCAAGAGGTCAAGTTAATGGACTCGGGGCTGAAGTGTCATGAAATTGAGCCTAGTACCTCTGAAGACCCCCTTTGCAGAGAGGGCTGATGCACGATAAATATGTCGAGGTTCAAACGTCCTCCCTTTCGTGTGGTGTGGAAGTTAGGAAAAACTGTGCCAGCTCATAAGTCGTCCTCGTCACTTGAAGATGCTTTAAATTTACGAGGTCCATCACCCAAAGTGCTTCTGCATCTTTATAGTGCGACGTTAATATTCATTCACTTTCGACTTTAATATTCATTCTCAAGCTTTAACAGTGCATAGACAATGAAATGCGTCAAATGAGCTTTGATTGATTAATTGAAAAACAACACATTTCAAACCAACACATAGTTTATTGACAATGGACCACATAGTCTTGAACCTTAGTCAAGTGTCGATGGCACCTGAGCTGGGACCTTGCTGTCTAAATTTCTACTTCTACGCCCCACCAACGTGAGGAACTTGAGCCTCATCATATATATATGAGCATTTTTATTTAATTTTATATTTGAAGCTGTATAATTCAAAATAAACCAAGTACGCTACAAAAATATTTTTCGGATGTAGTTATTTTCAATAATTGAGGTTCATTATTAATTTAACCACGTATGCGCGATGAAAATGCTTTTATTCTACTCTAATGTATTTCTTTCCTGGAAGTTTATATTTTGAAAGGGAAAATATATTAGAGCTTTTTTTTCCTTATAAGTAGATTTCCTTATTATGCATAGTGAAAAAAAAATAATTTTGTTTTTACACTCGGCCCTTTTATTTCCATTCCAAGAAATTCACAGGAAAAAAAATCTCGAAAGAACAAAATGAATAACTCCCCTTCTTTCTCCTTTAATTAATTTTTTAAAAGCGAATGAATCACTAAAAATTCCAACCGAGCTCATTTCACCATTCTTTACACGATAAATTAGCTACACCTTCACTGATATTAAATCCGCACAGCGTTTGAAAATGGCTATTAATGTCCCCTCATTAGACCCTCAGAAAATGTCAGAGAGCTAACAAACTTAAATATATTCAGTTTTATTCCGATAAATTTTGAGGATACAATAAAGGAGAGAGAACTGTGTGTAACTTTCTCTACACCTAGGTTTAGAAATTGAGTAACCTATTCCGTCTTATAATTATGTCGAAAAGATGAATATTCAGATAGGGAGAAATTTAAGCAATTCAGCTAACTGCAGCCTTAGTAATTCGAATGAGCAAACCGTGCTAATTAATTAAAGGAACAGAAAGCAATATTTAAATCAATGTACCGCTCAAGCCTTATATTTATTGATTCGTAAATTTTAGGGAATCGCTGAAAAGATCCGTTTTCTTTTGGGAGAAATTTGGTTGAAAAATAGTTGATAATACAGAAACTCATTTGCATTTTATGGAAAAAATTTCTTTTTTCAGTTTTATGAAAATAAATCCCATATTTTTGGGATAACGTTTGCTTTTGTTTGATACCTTTAATTATTTGCTATAACTGATACATGTTTTTCGTAAAACCAACCTTTTTCTGAAAATGGTCAAATGCCATTCCTCTAGAATGGTCATGTTGTTTTAGTGTATGGTTACACCAGTTTCCTAAAGTACTTTTTAATAAAATATACATACAGAAACATATTGGGGAAGCATAAGGGAATCTAGAGATATTTCTTTGAATGATATGCATCTTATTTTGATTTTACCATTGTGTTTCTTCGTATACGACACTTGATTCTTACCTGTTTCGAGGCATTGTATTTAATAAAGTTTTACTTTGACAGTGACTTTCTCAGATAAGTTTAGAATTAGTAGATCAAATAGTGGTACTTAAATTTTCTTTACATGAAGAGAGTTTACTTTAACAATTTTTTTTTTAGTTTTAATTTGCCGTCATAGAAATTCCTACTGTAATTTAGAGTTCCTTCAGAAAATCTTTTTTGCATTAACGTGAAACCCTCTTTCTTACAATTATTCTCTTCTGTATAAATAAAGAAAATAGACCTTTACGTCGCAATAATTTAAATAAAACCACACTTTTTCTTCATCAGTTAAAAAATTTACATCCACCTTCAACTAGATGACTTTCATAAAGCTCTCTGAATCTAACTTTTTTTCTCTAATTGCTTCAACAAAAGCACTTGAGTTTAGGCTTAAACATTTTTTATAAACTTTAAATCTTCATGAATAATTTTTACAGTTTAAGATGACATCATCAGTCTCATTAAAATACTTTTTTAGATAGGATAATTTCTTTAAGAAATTGGAAGGCTTTCTTAATGATGATAGGATTCCGAATGGTCTTAAGGAGAAATCTTTTGGGGTTTTTTTTTTGTTTAATCACAAGTTTAATTAATGCAACTGAATGTTGTTTCCCACCTTCACAATTCAATATATAATAAATTTTTTTCTTCAAAATCATATAACTGAGATTCTTAAAGCAATTTACAATTTCTTTGTATGAATACTTTTTCACGAAAATTTCATTTACTCACAACCACTGTCAATTCTAGGAGCCATTCTAATTTAAAAACAAATGTAGTTCAAACGAAAAATTTAAATTAAGGTAAAAATAGTAATTCTAAAATATTTCCTATAATGAGCAAATGAGCTTCTACTTTAGAAGTGTTTTTAATAAAATATCGCAAATTTCTATTGCTATGTAAATTAACCACATGTTTTCATTTCAACTAGTTAAATAATAAATATGTACAGCAAGCAATTCATCGAAAGAGTTTGTTGCAATGTACCTTGGTAAAAATATCTAAATTACCCTCATACTGGAACATATAGTAAATATATAAGGGCTGAGGTCTTCTCTCAGCCCTGCCTAGGGATGTGGGGGGAAGGGAAGGATGACTCGCCATATTACTTTTCAAACTATTTATTGAACACACAAATTATTAACAGATTTTTAATAATTCTAACGAGAAGAGATGTTCCCAATGAGAGCAAACAATGAGATACGCCAATTTTCAGAAGACTTTTAAATATCAATCCTCCTTTATCAGAATCAATCCACTGCTCTAAAAGTCTGAGTTATAATTTAACTATGATGACCAATCGTCACTTTAAAACCTTCCACTATCTAATCTCTGAAACGCTCTATAAAATACAATAATACCTGATAGTAGCAATCTCTCCTCCTAGTCAGATTCTCCATATCTCAATCTCGCACTAGCTTGAAAACCTGGACTATATATATCCGACCTAATCTGCATAATCACGGTTGCTTCTTCAGAGAGTTCGTTGGGAGTAAACTCGAATTAATAGACCAAAGATTTCCCAAGAGAATTAAAGGAAGGACGCGGATAGATCCTTTACAAATGTAGTTTAATTTGAAACATTTTATAAAACACTCTTTGAGTTAGATTTCTCTCTTTTATTTTGGTTTCTAAAAACTTTTCGTAGGCACAAATAGACGGATAGCTCTACAATAAATTTTCTTTTTTGCATCAAAGTAATTAAAATTTAACACTTTACATCTTATGTCACTCAGTAAATACACTTTATATTATACTGAAAATAAATATTATGTGTACTTAAAATAAAACAGGATTTTTCATTTATGAAAATCGTATTACTAATGATACATGTGGTGAAAAAAAAATTTTATTTTCTAATATATAGATTGCCGACATAAAAAACATGTATACTGCATAAATAATTTTTTGTAACAGTAAGCATTAGAGAATATTATAGAAATATGTATTTATATTTATGTTTAATGTTATTTCAATACATTCTATTGTGATCAATTTCTCAAGCAATTAAAATATTTTGATTTGATTCAAACTATCTCAAAATAAGAACATTTATCTCCAAATAATTTAACTGAACGAGTTATTATGTTTCAACTTTACTTAAGCACTTACATTTTAGTATTACCTAGTCAATAGTATTGTATAGTTCTAGAATTACTTTTGAGCGAATATTATTTCAGTTCTTCATAAATCTGTACTAATCATCATTTTTTAAAAATTTGTAGCAAATATACGTTTTTCGTACATGATTAAATCTTTGTAAATGGAACTAATGCGTCAAAAATGTACGAAGACTTTTAAGTAATTACTCAAGAGAGTTTACATGTATGTAAAAAGTCCTTCATGCCTCAGGAGAGAAACCTTATTTCTTTCCACGTGACCCTTTTTAAATGTTCCAAGTATTGATATGTTTCAGAGAAATAGTCTTTTGAAAAATGTTCGTTTTCATAAGAGAACCATAATCTCTTCCAACACGTTAAAATTATCTCCCCAAAAGAAATCTAAATATTTTAATAACTATGGTTACATTGTTTAATAATGATTTTTTAATTATACATGAATAAAAATAATTGTGTTAAACATTATTATATAGTTCAATTTTCAAGTAAGTAATCCATTCACGTATTTATTGAAATTGATGTAAATTTAATTTATAAAGAATGATTTGAACACATATAATTAGGTGTATTGACTAAAATTGTGAATTTATTAATACAACCAGATGGTTGATTAATTAATGGGTCCTTAATTAGTTAATGAAGGATTACTGCACTAACATTTGACAATGCAACGTAACATTTGCTATTAGCATACAAATTTAAAATACGTAACAATTTTCAAAAATATCCACAATTTTGGTCATGACTGTATATACAAACAAAACAAGATAGACAGATAGATAGAATTAATTCAAAATTTAACACTGTAAATAGAAATTTTTTCTGTGTCTCTAATTATCCTTTTTATCATTATTTTTTTAATTTCAGAGATTTAATTTTAAATATAATTTTAAAATATAAAATTCTGCATTATATTAAATAAATATATTGTTAAAATTATCTATGAAAAGACTTTGATGTTCACAAAATCCTCATAGACAAGTACTGAAATGAACTA
Source organism: Trichonephila clavata (assembly GCA_019973975.1). Lineage (NCBI taxonomy): Eukaryota > Metazoa > Arthropoda > Arachnida > Araneae > Nephilidae > Trichonephila > Trichonephila clavata. The sequence goes on along the minus strand of BMAO01033201.1, from coordinate 83,663 downwards.
AAGAACAGACTTGTTCCAAATAATGTACATAATATTGAAGAGCCCCACATCACAGTTTTGCTATTTTATTTACAAGTTACGTATTCAGTTTACTATTAGTTTTTTAAAACAGGAATATTTACAGCTTCAAATATAAATGCTTATGACATATATGATGTACAACCTTTGAAAAACTCACATGAAAATCTGTGGCGAAAGGAGTATATTCATAAAACAGAAAATATAACATGAAGGGAACTTTAATAGGACCCACGTGCCTCACTTAATGTTCAACTTCTGTGTAACGTTCAATTAATAAATTACGGTAAAATTCCTATTGAGAATAATAAAATTTAAAAGTCGGGACAATCATACAAGTGAAACAATAATTAAAAACAATACCACTTGAAAAATATCATCTAGCATTTTGTTTTTCCTTTTATCATTACCCAATTCCAGTTTCCATTAAATCATATCATCCCTGTATTATATCTAGTTTTTAAGTAACTAATCCGTTGACTAAATACTGACACAAGTATGCAATTAACTGTATCATTACAAACTAATTATTACCAACTTTAAAATTTGACAAGAATAGCTTCATAAGGTATCCGTATACCGTAAAATTGGTGCCGTGGGTAGCCTAGTGGTTAGAGCATCGGACTCCAGACCTGAGGGCCTGGGTTCGATGCCACTAAATACCACCGAGTATAGACGGAGTACGTGCTCGTTAAATCAGTGGGTCCGAAAGTCTTGTGGGCGGTCGCAGCAGAAACCACGAGTGCAGGGGGCTGGAGAATATTTCCCTCCCCTTCAGTTCCATGCCAAAATTGTGGAGGTGGTGTCGCCATCTATCGTTAAGAAGTCCAATCTGTCTCACAGGCAATGGCAACTTTCATTCCTTCCCCTGCGGGAAGGACACGACAACAACGTACCGTAAAATTGAGAATTTTGCCAAAAATTGCCGAAATTTTTTTTATGGGTGTATTTTATAGACCATCTTATTAGCTTTATAAAAATACAACGTTTATTATTTTCCGTTCAGTAGAACAAAAACTACAAGTGTTTTAGTAAAAGCAGATGTCATACTTTAAAACGCGATTTACTCGAAATGTTTTTTTAAATGCTTAAATGAGGACAGCGGTCGCTAAAAAATTCTTGAAAATATTTAACTGAAATTTCTTGTGTATGTTCTGTATAATAGTAGAAGTGTTTTAACCTTCATTTTTATCAATCACTGTTTTATTACAAAATTTACAGTCCCTTATGTTAATATAATCATGGTTATTGTAAGTAATTCCATATAACAACTAAAATAAAGTGCACTGGTTTTTGTAAAAATTAAAATATGTCTTATGCTGAAGGTCATTTCGAAAATGAATAACATAGCAACACATCAGAATTGAAAAACTGAAAAGTTGTTTATTAAATTTTGGTGCAGAATGGGCCCCGTTTATGTTATTTTTTTGTAAATTTTTACCAATTTTTTCTCATTTTAGTAATAATTTTTTTTTCTTCTTCTTAGTTTTAGCATATTTTTCTTTAAAAAAATGTACTAAACAAATCTAAAAGCATCAAAAAAAAATCCCCATATCTTCATTTTTTTTTTAAAAAAGTTGTCGTAAGTAGTCGGATACCTTAATTCAAAGTTAGCAAATTTTAATTGGAAGCATAAAATGTAGAAATTGGAACTAAACGTTATAAAAGAACTGCGTTTAAAATTTTTACTATCGAGTTGCTATCTATTGGCATCCAATTCCAAAACGAGAATCAAATTTTATTCCAGTAACCTTCAGTGGATCAATTCTCAAGTCAAATGTATATCATAATATATGCAGGGAGACATATTTTTTTACTGGTGAGTATTTCAGAGAGAGGGAAACATATACACACGGCTGCTTTCTCTATCGGAATTGTTGGCAGAAAAGAACTTCAATAGCTGTCACATAAAATTCTAGAGGAAAGTCGCGCTTTTTGATGCTTAAAGCTCCGCTAGTCCCTGACTGGAAGTCGTGTTAAATAAACGAAAGAAATTTCATTCCCACGAAGAAAATTCCGGTATTTATGGTTCGAGGAAAAATGTCATTGGCTATAAGGTAACCTGTCAATTTGAAGCTCAACTTGAATATTATTGTTCTGTCGTCCAATTCAGTGAGTCAGATACTGAAAATAAATGTAATTCAATATGCTTGGGCAAGAAAAAAAAGAACTTTGATCTCGAAATCTGTTCTTTCTATTGCTGTTTCTGGTGTTCTTATATTGCGATTGTGTTTTGATGGGGAAAAAATCTTATTTCATATGTTTTTGGAAATTCGATTTATTATTCAATTCAAAACGAAGCAAGCGTGAGATTTGTGTGAATAGAAATATGTTATTCGGTTATCAATTCATGGTAAAGTAATTTGAATCTTAGTTCCACGGAGAAATAATAAAACTTTATTTTCAGGAAGTTATAGAATAGAGAATAATGATAGATGTATTAAATTATTATCTATTTGTTCATAACAAGAAATGTGATTTCTAGAAAAATATTTGAAATGATTTAAGTAAATATTTTGTGAAAAATAAGTAATATTAGTCAATCGACTGGATATATTATTCTATTATGATACATAAATGTTACAAAATAGTTTTATCTTGAAACATTCTTTAGCGTCTAAGCATTTAAACTCTATCTATATAATTTTTAAAACATTAATTGTAAAGAAATCTCACTTGTGCTTAAATTTCTGTAATTCAGTACAAAAATTTATGTTATAATTGTCAATGAAATGTTTTGATTGTCTCAATGAAAATAACTGCAGAAATAGCTTTTGATTACAAGAGTTGTAACTAATCTGATATTTCTTTTGCCAAATTTCTAAATCCCTCTACGTGCCCCCAATTCTCTTCTAGAACTACCATTATTTTTATTAGTGAAATAGATATCTGTATACTCGCAATATATATATATATATATATATATACAAGCGCAATTTTTGGGTACCTTGTAATCTGGCTACCTTGGCTTAAATTAGCCTGAATGTAAATTCATGATCTATTGCCTCCTAAATCCCCTAACAGATTCATTAAGTCATCAAATGGCATTGTATGGAAATGCTTCCTCAAGTATCATCCTCGTCGCAAGACCATGGATCCCCTAATGAGTTAAGGTTTTTGAAGCCTTATTGATGTATTTTTTAACAATATAAAATTCCCTAATCTTCAGTTAATAGATTATAAAATTTTTGAAATATAATATGACATATAGAAAAGAACTTAAAATACTAACTAAAATATTAACATATTTTAAACAGTTATTTCATGAAAATCAGTCCATAAAAAATTAAATTTTAAGTTTATATTGGAATAAAATTTACAGATCTTTCTACTTGTAAACCAATTTAAATTTTTGCTCTTGCTAAAATAGAAGTTTTTTTTTTTTTAAAATTGAAATTTTTACAATTGTATCTTTTCTTAAAGCTCATTTTCTTACAAATTTAAATTTCAGCAGGAAAGAACATCTTTGATAAAAAAAAAAAAGTATCCTGTAGATTAACATCTGTGTTTTTTTTTTCAAAAATTCACTTGTTCTACTCGACAGTCTTGAGTGAAACCACGAATTTCCGAACTTAGATGTATTAGTATCAGAATCATTAAGTATTTCAAAAAATCATTAGCAGAATGGAAATCATTCTAAAAGTAATTGTTAATTCTTACCTGCTTAGTACAGTAAAAAATACCAACTTATAAATATCTTATATATATATATATATATATATATACTAATAATAATATAATACCTATAATATAGCCTTCTTTTAAGAATTTTAATAGTTACTTCTCTTGCTAAGGTACACAATTTTACATTTCCTTTAATGTTAAATCTCACATTTTAATAAAAGAACTTCATTTAAGTTTTCCTCATTCTGCAATTCTAGTAGCAAAGTTCTTGTGGTTAAAACTTCAGCCCTGCTTGCATTTTTTTTATACATCAAACTGATTACATGCGTTTAAATTTTAGAGTTTGCAGTCGTTATTTTTACTCTGCATTCTGTGATATATTTTCCATCTTTCCGCTACTTAGTCATAACTAATAGGGTTCCTTAAAATTTCTGTTATAAAAATGGGTGATGACACTTGATGGTTCTAAAGTAGTCCAATAGGTAAATAGCACTAAGTAACTAAAGGCAGATGATCCTTACATTTTATTCCCTCGAAAATCGCAATGCCCTTCACTACATATTAAATCTAATAGCACTCAGATGTGATTTCGGGAAGCAGAAACACTTAAAACTAGAACCTCACTTTTGAAAAGCAAGATGTTACCTTAAGTGCTGTCCTTATATTCTGACCCTAGCTAGTACTCACGTCGTATTCAGCTTATCATGCAGTTCTAGAGTGATTAAATGTATGCAAAGCAAATTATCTCTTATTCGATTTTGTTAACATCTAGTTCTCTAATGCACAAGAGAAAATACGTCATATATAAATTAAGTGTTGAAAGGAATATCTAATAAAGAAAAATTAGATATGAAAGGAAAAATTTCAGTAAAATTTATTGTTTTCACAAGTAAGACTTTAATGAAAATTAATTCTTTTCGATTCCAATTTCACTGAAGTATTTTAATAAGTTCTTGTTATTTTGTCTACAGTAGTAAAACAGCAGTTGGTAAAAAGTTAAGAAAAAAAGATTCATTTAGTATTCACAGAAGTTTAAAGGTATATTGTTAACAATTCTGAATGTCAAGCTGGCAATCATTTTGCTGGATATAACATTATCTTCAAAATCGACCACATATGATAGCATAATTTTAAGAAAATTTATCCGGAAATGAAAATAAATTTTAAGTGAAAATATTTCATTAGCTTTTCAATTTATTAATTGCATCACTGTTAAAAATAAAGAATATATATAAGGAGGAATCCAATTCAGTCTTCAAACCCTCATGCTGAATAACGCATATATATAAGAGTTATCGTTTCTAATTAAATAATTCAATTTGTTTTCGAATTAAAAATAATATTTCCCTCCACAAATAATAATCTTTCAAGCTAACTTGGTTAAAATGGTTTTCGCCAATGCCTATCTAAATAAGAAAAATCACTTCTTAATTATTACGATTCCAATCCATGTAGACAAGCCTAAAACACAGTAATTGTCAAACATACTGATTTATGCAAAAACTATATAGCGTAAGGCAGATAATGATAACATTCTATTTAATCTATTTTGAAGCCAAGCTACTTGTGTACGTGTGTGTGAAATAAAATTCAACAAATGAAGCTACTTTTTTCCCAAGGAAAATATAAGAAATTAGTTCCTCTCTCTTATTTACCGGATTTAATTCTGTAAAAGCTGTTTTCCCACACGGATACTTACAGAGCAGGAAAATCTTTCTTAATTATTACCGTCTGCAAAGCAAAAACGAATCTTAAGTATATTGAATAATAAATTTTATGGGCCTTGATATGATCCAGATATGTTTAAATTCAGCAGAAGTAATTTAATAGAAATCTGAAAAATAATAAGCTATTTTAATTGGAGTGACGTGAAAACCATATTTTTCTCTTCAACAATACGACGTAATTTCTTCCTGAATGCTAATGTTTTCTTTTTACTTAATTACGTACAAATTATTTTTAAGAAATAAAATTTGAGGACAAAAGAAAGGTATTGTCTTATATCGAATTACGTCTGATGTAAATGATCATCATGTATCATATGTTTGAAAAATAGTTCATTGAAAATTAACTGACGAAAAAGGAAAGCATTTTTTAAATCTTATATAATTACTGTTTTATTATTTGTAAATTATCAAATATTTATTATGCGCATCATTTTGTTTTTCATTGATTCGATAAAGTATTCTGATTTTCAAATTAGTCTCTTCCGAATTTTTCTTAGGAAAATTTTATCAGTGAAGAAATATTGTCATAATTAATATTCAGAATATTTTTCCAATATTATGGCTGAAAAGCGAAAATAAAATTATATCTTATAATACTCAATTCATTCAATATAAAATGTCTATCTTTTTTATTCATTCTAATTCTTCCATCAAGTTTCATTCATTCTCGGAAGTTTTTTACGCTAATATGCTGAGATTGAAAGTAAACTGAGCTTTCAAATTTTAGATAAAATGATATTCTTAATATATTTAGGAAGAGAGGTTAAATATAAATATTTAAAAGGCATCAAATATAGAAAAAGCGCTTAATGTTTTCTATTTCTTAAAGTAACTGGGGCGTCTGCGACGAGGAAAAATGAACTTTTTTTGCACCAAATTTAAATATATATAGTTCTCACTTACTTAAATTAAAAGCAACGGAAGTAAAATTTTTATGTTTAGTTATTTGTTTATTTATGTACCTGTTAAGGTAAAAAAAGTCAATTTTAAATTATAAATAAATCTGTATGAGCAATAATTGATCAACAACTATTTTTTTTTATTTTCAAGGCATGTTCTTATCTTCGATACACTTTGCATAAAATCCACTGCATATATGGCTATAAAATTTTACTGAGCTTTTGCAAACATAACAATCCATAAAATGAATGAAATTAAATTTTAAAAAGGAAATCTATAAAAAAATTTTAAAATTTTAAACTTAATGATTTAAATTTCCTTTGATTTTATGCGGAAATTGTACTATATCTAAAATTTGTGAATGCTTATTTGAAAACGAATTCATTCATTTCGTTAAAATTTTGTTAATCTTGTATTATGTAAAATATCAGCACTATAGGTGAAATAGATTTTAAGGAAAGTGTACCGGAATCACCAAAAAATGTGTTTGGAGAAAATTGCAAATAAAGATATTTTCATTTATGATTTGTAAAATAATATATTTAAATAAAATATAAAATAATACCATCGTTAATTGGATTATTTTGCATCATTTCTCAGTTTTTAAATTGTAGGTTTATAATTCTAGATTATTTAGAATCTTTTTGATTACTCTTTCCCTACTTCATCAACACGTGTTATCAACGATTAATACCTTCTTCCATTTAAAATATCAAAGATTTATGTCTATTTTAGTATTTTTAGTTCACTTTTAACATCATCATTACAGGATATTACAGAATTCCTTATAGATATTTTTATTGTTATAAAAATACACAAAGAAAATGTCTTTGATGAATTTAAGAAGTTAATTTGATGTCTAATTTAAATGCAACTCTTTTTAAAAATTATAACAGAAGAATCTCATGTTTTGTTGTTCATACACATGAATATTTATTTATTTTAAAGAAAAACCAACAGTATATATATATATAATAAACATATAGAGTTATTTATGAGCATTCAAATGTTAACAATAAGCAGTTAGGAAAAACGAAATTTTGACAAACTATGCATTTAATTTAGAATAATCCTGAATATCCACTTTGTAATATATCCACTTGACTCATAATTTAAGAACTCACTGAGTATTTATAAATGCAAAATTAAACATTATCAACATTTAAAAAAAATTTATTTAATAATTTAAATTTTCCGTAATTTTTGCTCAAAAAATGTAGAATTTTCAATACATTTGAACATATAATATAAAATAATTAAATTTTTTGTATAGAAAAATTTGTTTCTTATAATACATATTAAATACAAAACGGATTTTGAAGAAAGCCTACCTATTAATCACAGTTACATCACATTTGCTTACAATTTTAAAATTCAATTTTCCAGCGTTCTATTTATTGAATTCTCATAAATAATGCATCTATGGATGCAGCAAAGTGCCCTCTATTTCTTAAAAGTAAAATAAAAGAATGCAAAATTTGAAGCACTTTTGCACCCCAGTTACCTTGACACCTCTTTTAAATTTATTTCTGTAAGTTTTTCTGCACACATACCAGTTATAGAGTATTTAAGAATAAATTTTGTTACTTAAAAATATTTCACCATTAGTAACTAAGTATAAACTATTTGAAAAAAATTAATTCAAATAGTTAGTGAGATTAAGCTTAACCTCTCATTTTCATTTTAAAAATTTATAAATTTTTTTGTTACAAATTTTAATTACGATCAATTTAAATACTGAATTAAGTTTTCATTTTTAATATCTAAATTAGTTAAATATCCTTCGTATTTTTAATACTTAAATGTGTTTCATTCATCCAAACTCCCTTTGCTTGTACAGTAAATTACAAATAAAAAATAAAAATTTTTAATTCTTGGTTTTTTTTTAATGATGAGCGAATATAAATTTATGTAGGAAAAAGTAATGTATACTAATAGAGATCTGCAACAATACCATAAAAATATAATTAGGAAATTTATTTTTATTTCTAAATCTATTGCTTTTTTCTAAAAACTTCTTTTTTCGTTTAACACCGAGAAAAGCTCGAAACTCATCTTTTTCGTTTATTGTATTAATGGATATTTTAAATTTATATTTGGAGGAAAAAACTTGTTTTCAACAAAAACTTTATTTCTAAAAAAAGAATTGAGTACTTGACGACAGAAATCTTTTACGTGCTGTTATTATTTTATTTAAGGACATTGAATAAATATAAAACTTATTCTTAACATTTTAATTAGAATTCAGTCGAATTAACTCTAAATAAAAAGAAGCTATCTATTTATTTTTCTCTTCATTTTTAAACAAGATTTAAATTTGAATCTTTTTCAACAATGTAGTTAATTTATAGAAAAACCATTGAGTGATTATATTGTTGTGTTAAAAAAGTGTAAAAAAATTTCTTCACATATCGCCGAATTTAGAGATAAATTTTCATTTGATAAAATGAAATCAATTTCAGATCTTATTAAAGTAATATTTTTTTTCCTTTATTTGAGTTTTTAATGCATAATTTTCCGCTGTTATACAAATAAAAGTCTTTTAATGATTTTTCTTTCCTAAGAGAGCATTTACTATTTCGTAGTAAATACTTCTATATAACGTATCAATGCAATCGGCAAAATGTAAAAAATATTTTTTTTTTTTGTAGAAATGTTTTTGGAAACGTTTCTGTCTCATTAAAACATTCAAAAGTCAAATTTTTACGCTATTTTCATTAGCATTATTTTTTATTCCAATTCTACAAATTCTGATTATCTTCTTTTTTTGTAACATTTTATATTAAAATAAGTCATATACTAATTACGCTATGGATAAGCATTTTTTTTTCAATTAGCACAAAACGTTACTCCAGTTTGTTTATTTTTTAAAAAGTGTGTCGTAAAAATTAAATTTTTTGTAATTAGTATATGCATTATCTTGTTTAAAAGATATATATTATCACTTTTAGACAAAAATAATTTTTTCTTACGGTAAAGTTTAATTCTTATTTGTTCTTTACACTACACTAGGACTAATTAATAATATAACTCGTAATTTTGGACCTCGATCAAGTGACGAAGATAACACCTAAGCTAGCACCCCACTCTCTAAACTTCCACACTTCGCAAACTGGAGAATTTTGAGTCTTGATTCATCAGGCCCTCTACACAGCGAATGCTAACAGCTACCAGGATTCGAATCCACACCTCGTTAGAGAAGCATTGACCGCAAAATCGTGACCATGAAAACTTAGCTACTTCGGCCGCATTTCGTGGCCTTAGTAGCCTAATGGTCAAGACAACGGAATCGTGGCTGGCATATCGTGAATTCGAATAGTGTAGCTGAATAGTGCAACGTTAATATTCCCTCACTCATAGGCCATATTTCTCTTTTGGATAAAAAAAATAGTGAGAATGAGAAAAAGGGCTAAAAATCTATTGCTGCATAAATATTATAATATGTAAATTTAATAGATTGTTCTCATTTTTTGTTGTGATTCGAAAGAATATAACCACTGTTGTAGCTAGTCCTGAGTGGGCCCTGTATTGAAGATTCCATAGGGGCCCTCTTTTGGGCCTCTTATTATCTTACGATTTTTTGCTTACACGTGTTGGGGCCCTGTAGCTTGGGGCCCCGTATCATTTATACGGCTGATACGGTGGTAGCTGAAATAACTCTATTCAGCAAATATTCTATATTCACACACACACACATCAAATATTCTCTATTCAGTAAATACTCTCTATTCAGCCAAAATATTCTGCATAAAAAAAAAACTTCAGAATATTCTCCCTCGTTAAGACCTCTCTATAGTGCATATGCATACATACCATTTATATTTATACATACATGTATATCATAATATATATTTCAAAAGTGGAACTTAAAATATAGCTCACCCCTATTTAATCCAAGAAAAATTTCTCTAAAAGAGACATCAATACTGTTTGTTTTTACGATGCAAAATCCCCCGCAATACAAGAATTAATCTTAAATGCCTTTATTTACATATTTATTGTCCCTTTAAGCTAATGAGTCTATTTAATTCCAACTTAGAACTTATTACAGTCAAAATGGATGTTGAAAGAGAAAATGAATTTTCAGAACTCAGTATTAGAAGTAAAACCATGATATTCCGACTTTTCAATACTTCGTGAAAAATCACATCATTTTAAATATACCTTTTGTATGAAAAAATGTTTATAATTGCCTTAAGCATGAATAAACTGTGTTTAGATTAAGATTTGGTTTAAGCTCATTGCATTGATTTCCATTAAATAAAGAATATATCAACCAGAAACTTATACTTATTGATCTTAAGGGGGTCGAGGATGTCCATGGGAGCCCATGTTAAATTACGTAAGTTTTTGTACCTTTTTCTCAAAAACAACTTACCTCTTAGGTATAAAATTTTTGCAGAAGGTTACGTGTGCTATCAATAAAACTTTAACAAAGGGTTTTGTTTGTTTGTTTTTTGCTTAAAATTATAAAATAATTATGAATTTTTCAAAAATTGTCCAATTTTTTCCCCTAAAATTTAGCTTAAAAAAACCTTATCTATAAAGTTTGCTGATATATATCTAATTCCCTCCATTAAAATGTGTTAAAATGTTAAAAGTATGCTCACTGAAAATTTGAGGATTATATTATAAGTAGTTTTTAAGAAAAAGATAAAGTAAAAAATATTACATTTTGAGAAAACAGGCTTTAAAGTAAAAATTTGTAATTTTTGAGCATTTACTTTTTTAAGTACTTTCCAGAAGCATATGAAGCATTTTCTTTACCCTCTGCTCCTACAAAAGGCTCTTCTAATTTTCTTTGTTTCATTTATTTTTAACAATTTAGCCTTTTTTTTTCTTTTTTTTTGGATCTTAAGATGCTTTCGTTCGGCTACACGAATCCTACGTGCATCTAATTTTTAAAACAGGGGACACACAGTTATAACTTGGTTCAATATTAAATGTCTTAAGATCATTAATTTTGCTACATGACTCATATTGAATTGCGTAATAGACATATTTACCCCTATTTTAGCGTTTTTAATTCCACAAATGTAGATTTTGAAATTACTGACCACATGGTGTTACTAACTGATTTATTCGAACAAAATATGTGCACCCATACACTTTTGAATATTCTCCATATTTTCTAATTTTTCCACTTATACATCATATGTATTTGCGCTCAATAGAAACTTATGAAAAATAAAACACAGGTGCTCTTAGCAAAGCTCATTTGATGCACCTCATGGAGTAACTTCTTTTAAAAAATAAATAAAAACACTTCTAACTATCGTATTTACTCATATAATACATCATTTTTTAAAAATATTTAAACTCTTAAAAATATAAAAAAATCTGTAATTTTTCAAAAATTATGTATATGTGTTTATCAAATAGATTTAATATTTCAAAAAGTATGAATTAGTATTTCAATGCTACAGTTCCACATCGACGCATCAATTACACAAATAATGTCTAGTTTAATAATTTATAATCTATAACAAGTTTTTGAAGTGGGTATCCAAATGTTTTTTGCTTTTGTTGAATAAATTATATAGGTAATACTAATGATTCGTATATAATTAGGATACTAAAAAAGAATACTGTGACAAATCTATAAACTGTATTTACTCGAATGTAAGCCACCATCAATTCTGAGTCACATCCCGAAATCTAAAATTCCAATTGAGAAAAAATAATAAAAAAATGTGCAAAAAGTTCATCAATATCAAGTTTATAATATATTTATTTCACCAGTATATATTAAAAACTTTAATGAGCCTATAACTCTAACCATCAGTTTTATGATTCAAAAATGATTCGTCACTCCCATTGTCACAGCTGACTTCGGAATAGGTGCCGGCGTCACCATTTTCCCACATGGTGTCGTCTTCCATGCCATACGTTACATATGTTACCAAAAACATTTTTTTTATAAAAAAATATATTATAGAAGAAAGTAAAAGAATTGTGTGTCACAAAGACTGTCGAACATTTGAAAGCAATAATTATATGATTTTGTTCATGCTATCGACGTGTATTTGTTTCATCCGTGTCAAATTTTCAATGGTTGATGCTTTGTTTCAGTTTTTTTCTGCATGCTTACGTCATAATGTGAACTCGATGCTATTACCGATATTTTTCACGTTTATGTGATTAAAAGAAAGCGTTTTCAAAAAAATTTCCTAAATATTAGCAGGCAACGATGTTTAGGATAGACTGAACACTGAAGATAAACTGCGGAATGGGATAAATCATCGATGCAAATGGCCAGAATTAAAGGTTACATTTTTCCTTTTGAAACAGATGGAAACTCGATTTCTCCCATCCAACAAATGTTTTGCCTTCATTTCTAAGCCACACTCGATTTTCAGTAGCATTAACACTGGAAAAATAATGCGGCTTAGATTCGAGTTGTTGTTTCTTATCCCACTTGACTGACAGAAACATCTAGATCAAGGCCATGAACCAGTGCGTTTTTAAACAATGAAGAACTGTAGCTGGACTTGAGAGCAGCTGGCTTTTATGGCAACCAATAGAAGCCAAGATGTGGGAAGGAGTGGCTTGGTTCACATTGCATTTCGGACAAGGAGGGTAAACTTTAAGACCATTCACATGCCGTTGAGCTCGAGAATGTCCACTTCGAAGTCTAGCAAGAGTAGTTTCATCTCACCTACTGCTTGTTCCAAGTAAAGCAGTGCCAGGGTGATTTTAGATTCGAGTAAATACGGTACATAGAAATTTAATTTCAAAACATATTAAAATATACAGCATCCTCTCTCTCTCAGGAATAAAAGACGAAAAAACGTAACAATATTCTGTAAGAAAATCATAGGAAAAACATATTTTTTAAATCTAAGATTAGAATGTAGTACTAAAAAAATTGCTATTCTATTATTTCTGACCCGAAACTGATTACTTGAATGTAGAACAACAGATAAATATATTTGTTTCTGAAATACAGCTTAATTATAAAAACTAATGATGCTTTTCTCTTTTAAAGTATAATACATATTCTAAACAATTTATAGAAAAATAATACACTGGATTTATATATCTTGAATAGTATCACAATGTGTAGTCCACCTACTCCTTTAAAAGTTTTGAGATTAAAAAAACTCTAACTCTCTCTCTCTCTCTTCCTCAATAACTTCTTCCTTTTTTTAAGAAAATTTCTATAGAGAAGGTATATTTAAAAATCACTTATTTTATAATAAAGACTCTAATATTAAAAACATGCTCTCACTGACTCAAAAATTGCACTCACTAACGTGCAGTCACTTTTGGGCTGTGGATTACGTTCATTTACTTCAGGTTTTAGTAGTAATGTTTATTATATAAATAATGTAACTTTTACCAAAGTACTTTAAACACAAATGAGTCTTTTTCCGGAACTCTATTAGTGAAAAAGCGAGTGAATTTGTTCAAACGAGTATAAACTAAACAGCTATTTTAAAAATGTTTTTCATAAAAGGTTTGTACAGTTTTAGAGTGAAATCTCTGTATCATACCTTTTATACAAACAATAAAGCTGTTTTTTATTGTAAAAAAACACATTTTATTTTAATTGAAGGTATTAATTTTATATTTGGTAAAACTTTTCTTATTTTTTTTCAAAATTCCTACTAATGTAAATACGTTAAAATAACGCTGAAATCTACATATTTATGTCACACTACAGAAACTGTTAACTAATTTAGTAATTTGGATTTATGTTCAAGTTACTTATACTACAAACTGAGACTAAAAACCGTTTTTCCATAATGTTGTGTGGTAGTTATGGAAAAAAGGCTTTGAGTCTCTCAGTTTCTTTTAGCTTGCAGCAGTTCTGATTTTCCTATTGATTTGTTTTGGTTGCTCTTTGAAGTTACACTAAGGGTACTGGTAACGGACCTCCTAATTTTGAGCCATGGTTAGATAACACCTCAACTAGCATCCCACTCTCCAAACCTCCCCACCAAGCCAACGTGAGGGCTTTGAGCCTCAATAGAATAAACATGCATAAGCCCTTCTACATGGAAGGTCGTAAGTAACATCAGGACTTGACATAAACAACACCGTCCATAAGTTTGAGACCATGACAAGTTGACTACAGTTTTCATCATTGATATAATTTTTTTTATTTTAAAAATAAACTTATATGTGTGTGTGTGATAATAAATACTAAAAAACAGTGTACAGAAATTCATCTCTAAAACAGAATATAAGCCTCAAAAAAATTTTAAATATAATTCACTAAAACATGCCGGACGAGAAAAATCTGAAATTGATCAAGCCTGAAAATATCTGAAGAGCAAGTATCATAGCAATCTTGTCTCTTGAAAGATAATTTTTAAAACTTCATTTCCTCTTATGTATTTCATATCTGAAAACTTTTAGTCGTAGCAGAACTAAAACAATTTTATGTACCTTTAGTTTGACTTTAATTTACCGTGTAATGATAGAAAAATCCGACTGGTTATAAATTCGCCCTATCTCAAAGACACTTCTGTAAAACTTTTCCAATCAGAACACACGGGCTGGAATTTCGACTTTTATTCATACTTGGGGTTTGAGGAAAAATTCCATCGACTGAAACTTTAAATCTCGTATTCAGGCGAGATGGGCTCTTTCCCTCGTAAAATAAACCGTAGGCAATTTAAACTTTAATATCCATTTTTGCTTGCATTCGGTAATAAAATTGAACTCTCGTGCTGTCCTAAACTTTTTACTGCCCTTTATCCTCGCATTTTAAGAAGTTGAAAACACCTTTCGAGTTACTGTTGACGTTCTTAATTGGGTACTAAATCATCTTTTATATCTCCGAATTACTGTGTAACCGGTTTTCGAAATTAGTTTGGGGTATTTCTTGTACGCTCTTCTGTGGTAAACAAACAAATGTCACTACATTAATATGAACAAACTCGGCGGTGGAAGAGTAAATACAGGTAAAGGTAGTTTTCATAAAACCTTACTCAGCCTTAATAACTAACGAACATGTCAAACACTTGAACTCATTTTCAGTATGTATTATATTTTTGCATTACTAGGTAACAATAGCTCTGTTTTTCAGTACCTGTCTGTCTTTGATGTTTGCCTAAAGGAAAGATTAGAAAATAATGGGGTTTTTTTTCCTTTATTGGAAATAACTTATTAAAAAATTCTTAGTTAAAAATTTTATCGTAATCAAAAATTTGATAAGACGAGGTTAAGAACTAGTACAATTGATTCAAAGAGTGCCTTTCTCCCAAACAATCTATAATCAATAGTTTGAAACATGCACATGTATTCCGCGGATTTTTATTTATTTTTTGAAGCTATCATAGACGTAGTTTTTTATTATTTTTAGTTATTACTACAAAATTTTATACCATTAAATACTTCTGCCAAAAAATTAAATCGATGTATCCATAGGTCAGCGTTTCTCAAACTGCGGGGCGCGTCCCCCTGGGGGTGGGCGTGATAACCCTACAAGGGCGCAAGCATATCGAAAATAAAAGATTTTTTTAAGAAATAAATGGAAGGAGGTAAAACAAAATAACTTTCTGACAATAAAAAAATACGCATTTACACTAATATAATTTATGCGTATCATCTGGCGATATTGCGTCATCAAAAAATAAAAGCTCCAATATTTGATCCTGTAACCAAATAAAAAACATTTTGTTTGAATTGCTGTAATCCCACGAGATTTTACGATAGATTTTCTTATTACATTTCCTTTTTAAAGATAAAATACGACTCTCTCTGAGAAAGAGATGTATATAGAATTAAAAAAATTTGAGAAAGATAAAAAATTCATCACCGTTTTTATTATTGAACTACTGTGCATTAGCCGTAGAAAGAAAAGGAAGACTTAATTCACTTTTCACCCCGATCAAGCAAGGGAAGAACATGCTGAAATAATGCATATTACTCATGATAGCAAAAGTTAATTTGAGAAAAGCGATGAACATTAAACGAAAGGAAAATTTTCAAATGCCTCCTAAAGAATTTCATCAACTAAAATATGAAGCCGTAAATGTACCACAAGACACACTGCGCCCTGTCAAAAGACACGAGCATGAAAAAATTCAACATGCTATTTGTCAATCATCAAATTACAGTAAAACTACAATAATTTGAACAAAATAAGACAGTTTTGCCTGCAAATAACATTCCTGTAATATTGGTGAAAAGTTTCTGTGTGGTGATTTGTGTCCTTTATTAAGGTCATGCACATTTGAATCATTTAAGTTCAGTTTTGGATTTTTTCTCAAATTATTAAAGAACAATCAAAAAGACCTTGAAAGTGGGTAAGTATACTTTCTTTTAATTAAATTATTCACTGGGATTACGATTTTCATCGTGTACACTAAAAATAATTATAAAAAAAGGGTTGGGGTTACTGAGTCACCCCACACGACCATTAACGTTTGTATTGAGTGCGCGCCTGCTCTCCGGGGTTAAGACATCTTGAAGTCTTTTCGCTTTAAATATTAAAAATAACACAATTATTCTTCATCAGAATTTTATATTCTTTTTCATTATTTAACATTAATTCTAAAGGCTAATTCTGTGAAGCTTAAAATTACAGTTCATTTAAAACTATTTACAATATGACCATTCATTTAAAAAAATCATTTTACATTTTTGTATGCATTGTCGTGCACTTGGTTTTACTCTCCTTGCAATTCAGCTATTATATCATGAATAACGTTTAATTTTTTTTTAAAAATGTACTCGTTCAAAGAGCGGGTACTTCAGCCAATATACTTTTAATGTATCAGTACTGCAAGGTATTTTTATATGTATGTTTAATGTATCAGTACTGCAAGGTATTTATCAGTGCACAAGGTATTTTTAACTAATTTCTTAATACTAAATTAAGAACAGGTTTAATATTCGCACCCATACTACATCGACAGCAAAAAGCAAAATTGATATATTTAAACCAAATTGTTATAAATAAATAAATAAATGAACTTCTCAGAGCAATGGGTTATGACCGGAACACTTAAAAAGGCTCGGTGGGCCACAGGTTGAGTATCGCTGGACTAGACTATTTCTCTAGTGACATTTGTACTTTTAGAAATGCATGATGGAGAAAATAAACCTTTAATTAAATGTCATTTTGCAATCTGCTCCAATTTAAAAATTAGAGGAAGAAAAACAACATAATAATTATCCTATTATTTAATAGTAATTTACTTAAAATATATATTACTTTAGAGTAACATATGCATAACTTAATACGCATCTTGTTAATTTTTACGGTTTATAATCAATACCGTATTGTAGCTTTAGCGTCAAGGTGCATTATTAGTGCATTCAGTACACTATTATTGCATAATGGGAGCGCGATAAAAATTATGATTGAAAATTGGGTCGCCAGTATTGAAAGTTTGAGAAGCACTGTGTAGGTCATTGAAAAAATCTTATTTTTCTAAAAACATATAATGCAAAAATGAACTAAAAAGAAGATAATAAGGAATATTATATCACAAATGACAGTATTGTTCAATTTGATTTATCTCAACTCTCAGGAATCCCACTCGCATTAAAAAAACAAAGAAAAATTTCTAATAAATATAAAACTAAAATTGTACGATTTCATATTTAACATTCAATTTAAGATTGTATATTTAACATTAAATTTAAGATTGTGTATTTAGCATTCAATTCAAGATTGTATATTTAACATTCAATTTAAGATTGTATATTTAACATTAAATTTAAGATTGTGTATTTAGCATTCAATTCAAGATTGTATATTTAACATTGAATTTAAGATTTTATATTTTAACAATAAAAAAACTTATATTATTATCAAAGTTTTTTAAAGGTAGGAAAATGTTTTAAACATAAAACCAAAGTATCCCATTTCACAAAAACTTATTTTAATCAAAATGATACTTATTATAAGAATTTAGTCTTATTTTGCTTTATTATTTTAGAAACTATTACTCATAGTGCATAAAAAATTAATGAAACATGTTTCATATATTCTGAAGTATAAAATGCAATCATGTGGGCTTTCAGCGCAACTTTTTTGTTGTTATGTATTCATCCTTCTGTCAATACCTCAAACTAAACTCTGACACACATATATATCCTTAATTTAGTTTCTGTAGAGTACATTTTAGCTAAAAAGATGATAATCACATTTAAAACAGCTTTCATAAAAGAAATTTCATCGCATGAACTCAACAAATAAATATTATTTCAGAATTACACAGATTAGAAATGATTTTTTAGCCCTTGCATCGTTGAATTTTAGTAGTTTGGATCTTCCCTCAGAGTTTGGTTTTTTTCGCTTCCTTCAAGGCACGCTTTTTGTAAAAAGCATGTATAGGAGGAAACGCGTTTTTTTTTTAAGAAACGTGAGTTAAATATAATTGTTGCTCCTTAACCAATCAAATAATCAAAATAGCAAAAATAAATAATAAACAGCAGTATATAATAATAATTAGTTAATGAAACTAATTAGTACTAAATAAATCAAATATTCTTAGAATTCATATATATTATTTACAAACTATGCAGATTGTTTTGTATAGAAATTTCTTAGAGTATGATATATTTAAAACACAAGGTGATATTTATAAACCCACCACACAATGACGCCATTTTACACCTAAAAATGAAGTATTTCTTTTGAAATACTGTATTTGAATCTCTATCGTACAGTCTATTGCTGCCATCTATTATTTTAGAAAGCAATACACGCGTTTGTAACGTTTGAAACAGTACAAGATCTAGATAGATGCAAGCAGCGCGTTTGTAACGACCCAAAGGGTTAAATATATTTTCATACCTCCTTAAATACTTTTTTCATACTTTTTTACTCATTTACTCTCTAAATTATATCTGTGTGAAACAGGCGAACAATTTTTATAAAAGTATTATTCTTCCAGTACTTAGGTATTTCTTTTAAAAAATGTTTCTCCGTTTGTTCACACTTGATCTTCTAAAGCTTTAAATGACATATTTTTAACATTTATACATTGCTTGCAAGCATTATTTTCGTCAGTTGCATTGCTATTTTTAGTTCTTTCTGAAATTTCAAGATGATACTAAAGTCGGGCTTTCATATGCTATTTGGGGCAGTTTGCTCTCTATCTATTTTTCACGTAACTTCTTAATTTTTTTTTATTTTCTACTTTGATCCCCTTCTGAAGAAGCGAAAAATTCAGAAACGAAAAGCGTTCGCCTTTGTAATACTACATAGTTACGCATTTATATAACTTAAATGCACACTAATTTTACTAAACAATTTAACCTGTAGTTAAACTTTGAGAGTAATTATTTGAAAAATAGTGCGCAAAAGAAATGAAAAATGTAAATAATTGTTTACTTAAAGTAAATAATTGATTAGAAGTCTACCTTTTTTCGAATAAAATCGGGTTTTATAAAGAATTGTGTCTGGCTACAAAAATTTTCTTTTTCTTTTTAGATAATTTTACATATAAAGAGATGCATTGAATAAGACGGGACGGATACGAAAGTGACTATCAATAAATCTTAATCATAGGAATAGCTAAAAACGTTTAAGAAAGAAAAAAAATTCTTGGGATTTTCAAAGATAAAAAAAAGTTTATTTCAGTAAAACCTTTTAATATATGAAAAAAGAGTGTGTACATGAAATAGTATTTTTTTACCACTTAAGATACATCAGGTTGATAAAAAGCAGAAACATGCTTCAATATTTCTTTGCCTCCCTTCAATAATTTTCTTTCAGAAAATAAATTCTGGTACGATGATTCCAAAAAACAAAATTCATGTTAAAAAGTATTTTATTCCGGGACTACTACTTTTTATCGTGATTCAATTGCATTTGCAGATTTTGTCACTCCATTTGATTACGTTTTTGCAGTTTAACTTGATTTACTTTAAATAAATTTTTGTTGCAACAGTCTCTTAAGGAGGAGGAGACAGAACTTTTTAAAGATTATTTATTTAAATCTAGGCAATTTCCATTTTTAAAGTATGTACTACAGCGAAAAGTATATAAAAGAATTTACGTTAGTGATATTTTAAATATTCAACTTAACTAGATTCTGAACAACCCTTAAACAGAAAATTATTTATTTAAATTTATATAAATCCAACTCTTGATGTTTATATTTCAGACTATAGCGAAAGTATTTGTGCTTTCGAAAGAACTACTGTTTCTGCTTAATTATTAACAAGATTTTCTGGCTCGTGTTTCTTCCTTATTCTTTTCTTCTTTTCGAAAACAGAGTTGTACGAAAAAATGTTTCTTCATACATTCGTTTCTAAGGTAAAAAAAAAATTTTTTTACTCACACGTCAGAAAAAATTTCTTGAGAAAAAGCAATTAATTGTCAAGCTAAATAGTGTAAACTTGGAAAATATCGGCACCAAAAAATTTTAGTTGAAAATATACTACACTAAAACACTTCCCATTTTTCCGAAATCAAGATATTTCAAACTTGAGAGTACGGTCTTTCTAGTGACATATGAACAAACTTCGAACACTTATTGCTGTGAATAAAGAAACTCCAAAACAAATTCTGCATTTGCCCATATTTGCCTAATACTTTAGGTAATATGGACACAATTGTTCCGAAAATATAAGCAGGTTGCATTACAAAAAAGATTAGAGAAACTGCCCCCTCTACATTTACATTTTCCCTTACGGAAATGCATTTTACACAAGTTACATGTTTGGTAAATGATAAGAAACAAATTTAAACCTTTGTTATTAAATAAATTATATCACAAAAAAATTTCCAAATTTTTCTCAAATTAAAAATAATTGAATTGTGAAAATCAGATAAGCTATTAAATTAACACAAATTGTTAAAGAAAGACAACAATTATTGAGGACTTGCACTTATATAAAACGCTAACTCATTGCAATAGATGGAGTCACCCTCTAAACGATACATTCCTCGTGGAACCAGGGTGAACAACAGCCACTACATTGTACCCTTTCATGCCCTTAATTTTCATCATAATAGCACCACAAACAGGACAAATGCAAGATACATTCTATTTGCTGGCACTTGCTATTGTTCTGCGTCTTAGCCCTACACCTTCTCTACGACCTTCATTGACAACTCTTTTCTTCGTAGAAGCCGGACCTGCGGCACTTGTCAGCTCTATTGCAACATTCTTACGTCTTCCAAGATTTCTGCAGGTTGTTTTCAGTGTTGGAATTGGGCTCAGCTCCTCGAAAAATGTTGCTCCTGGCTGCGAAAATTCAGTAGTGACAATAGATGAGCCATATGCTGCTGTAACCTGGCCTAAGTTATAATAAGGAAGAGAAGTTTTTGGAAGAAAGATGAACTCAAACGACGTCTAGGTCAAAGGGATGGTCCGGGAGTAAGGTTGGAATGCATTATTTAATCAAATTTCGGTATAGTGCCCATATTTTCTCTAGTGACATTATTCAATAGTTGTCATTAATTTTGTCCAGAGAATATTAACGTCGCACTATTCAGCAGCACGAGGGCTTTTGGTGACGGACCTCATAATTTTGAACCATGGTCAAGTGACGAGGATAACACCTGAGCTGCCCCCCCTCTCCTAACTACCACACCAACGGGAGGACGTTTGAGCTCTCGACAGATTAAATATGCATCGCTCTCCTACACGCGGGTCTTTACCGGTACTGGACTCGAACTCATGACAAGCCAGCCACGAGTCCGATACCTTGACCACTTGGCTACCACGGTCACACTACCTTTGGCGAAGGGAGAAACAATGAAACCACCAGCTCCTTTCAATAGATACTAAACTATACTATAAGATTGCAGCCCTTTATAAGTTTCATATAAAATTAATTAATTTTGCATGTTAAATCTGAAGTAAGATAACTAAAATGTTATAACAACCCCAAATTGAAGTATTATGCAGTTGTACTTACATTAAAAATGGTCCGTTTGCTCTTCGGTTTAAACCGCACAACACAAACAAATCACACACTCGCCATGTGGCTTGAACCTTATTAACGCCGCAGTGCGAATGCATCTCTTTTCAAAACCTTACGCATAATATTCATATTTTTTTTTAATATGCCCATATCTGACGTTTACCCTATATATATATTCTGCGTTTCGTTTTCTTATAAAACCTAAAACGAGAGATAGTTTAAATTTTAACTATGAGAAAATCATAAATTTAATAATTAAAACGTGAGAAAATAGTCTAGGGCATGCTATAAAAATAGCGGAAGAATACCGCTATATACACTTTTTTATTTTTAAAAACAAAAATATAAGCAATACTTACGTATATCCAATAAATTGTATCGTTTTAATAGTGAATTATTTTTATTTATACCTAAAAGACTTCATTAAACTTCATACTGATAAAGTTTTCTTCAATATTTATGAAGTATTTCTGAATTTAAAACAGCAAAATATATATATTAAGGTATTTTTTAAGTTTTGAGCAAATAAGAAGAAATCTATTACATATATGTAATTTAAAATTCCCAGTTATATATTTGTACACTCGTTCATTAAACTAGCCTCAATAATGCAAGTTTTCATGTCTTTGTAATGTTTTTCAGAAAGAACTCGCAAGATACAGAATATTCCTAATTACTGGATTAAATCATCGAGAAAACCTCTATATTTCTCTGATATAGTCCTTTCAGAAAGTTTTATGTTAACTTTCGTGAGAAACTGGGCATTGAGGTTGAAGGAAAGATATACATAACATACACTCATGTCCAAAATTATGGTCACAAACATAAAATCTGTGACAACTAATGAGCTATTTACTGTGTTGCCCCGAAATTTGGCTCAGAGGCATATCACAGTCAGAAAGAATATAGCAACATAACAATATGGAAAAGATTTTAATTGTGAGAGGCAAGGGCGTATAAAAAAATTGTGAAATCATGAATTAGAGATAGAGCATTTTCCACGGGAAAAGTCTGTCTAATATGGAGTGTGACTACTATGAACTACTTTACAAGCCTAAAAACGAGCAGTTATACTGTTTATGAAGGTGTCAATAAGTGTTTGAAATGATTTTTCAATAAAATGGCTTTTCCAAGACCATCCCAAACATATTCAATGGATTTGTAATCCAGAAAAATCGAGGGTCAATCCATATGGCGAATATCCGCTCCTTCATTAAATTCATCAACTAAGTGAGTTTTGTGTGGCAGCGCATTATCATCCATAAAAATGTAGTCCGGGTCCGTAACACCCAGAAAAACCTCACATAGGCCTTCTCATTCCTATAGCTCTGAGAGTTGACATTGTTACGGGTCTACCCAGCGAACCTTCCATTAATCCTGTTGGGTAAAATTATTCTTTTTAACATTAAATTCTGTAGAAAATTTTTCCTCGAAGAAGAAGATGGGATTTATTTTTATGGATAGTTCTATTTAAGCGTTAGCATTTAAGTATGCGATGTTAGTCGATGGATGGTCGATAGTTGATAATTGGTGATTAAAAGTGATAAAACTGTGATTAAGATTTACGACCGGAGGTCGTATATTTAAGCAAGATCATTACAGAGAATTGATGCGTAGGAGTGCTCCAAGATTAAGTTAAATAAACTTTAATTATATGTTAGTAGCCTTAAGCCTTGCGATTTCTCTTGCGGTTATTTACTAAGTGCATTTTCTACCTTTAGTTGAGTTTATTAAGTAAAAGGGAAAATAAAATTGCGTTTACAACTTGCTATGATGAATCTTTGCTCGATCCCACAAACAGCAACAACCCAAAGTGGGTTGTTATAGCAGCACTAGTATGGAACATGTACAGCGGTGTACGGCTGACTAACATTATGCCATCACACACAAGGATTTCTTTGTCATCAAATCTGTCAATTTTTGCTACGTAGGAGGGATGAGAGGGAGCTCCATTTCCTCACCACGTGAATACTGGAAGACATTAACGTTTTTACGTACATTTCGATTCATCACTAAAAAGAAAATGAAACCATTCTTGTGGTGTCCACGACTGATGTTTTCAACTCCACAATAACCTGTCTTTCCTGCTGGATGCAGTGAAAGGAATACACCAGACTTAGCGCCAGGCTTAAAGGCCAGTCTCTGCAAGACGGCTGTCGATTATTTTCCTGTAAATTCTTCTTCCAGACAGAGAGGCAAGATCACTAGCAAGCTGAAGAGCCGTTGTCCACCAACGTCGTCGTGATCTTAATACCAAATAGTGATCCTGTGCAAATGCTAAAGCTCTGTGGCGAGCTAGTCTGATCCTCTTAGTGACCGTACTACCTGTTTGAAAGTAATTCCATACCCGGGAGACCACTTTCGGGTCACTTGTAACCATCGAGCCACATCCGCTTCAGACTGACCAGGTTCAAGCCTGCCAACGGATCTCCATCCCAAAGAATCATCTGAACAATTATGAAAAATCATTCTCACTGCAAACAGGCTAGCTTTTTTGTTTTAATGCAGTATGCACAAAACTGGTGGCAAAATTACTATATATTTGAACGGTCTAAATCCAGTTGTTCTGCAAGACTAACGCTAAAAAAACATCTAAACTGAAGGTGATATTGTACTACCCATTCTTCAAAACATATGAAATACAAATTCTATCAATTTTACTGGACTTATTTTAAAGTTTTGGTGAAAAACATGTTTGTGTGTGTGTGACCTTAATTTTGGACATGAGATACATTTCTATTTCGTTCAAAAAAAGTTCTCGAAAGTAATTCTTTATTATTTCAAAATATTTTATAGCTCTCTTCTCAGTTCGAGTAATTTTAAATATTACGTAATCTCGTTACCGCGTTATATTGCTTTCCTGTGCAATAATGATTTTTGCGAAAAGTAATTTTATTACAAACATAGAGGATTGGAATCACTTGGTAGAAAGGGGAAGCCATTTTGTAGCTATCCAAGAGAGAATTTCTGTATCTTCCAGTATGTGAGAGGACTGTTTGGGTTTAAATGGTCATAAAAATGAACAAAAATTGAGGAGTTACGAATCAGTTGTATTTTCATATTGAAATTGTCTCTTATTGGCTATGTTGGCCACGGTTGCGGAATAGTTAAAGTATCGATCTCATGGGCAACGTTGTCCAGTCGCGGTTTCACAAAATAGGGCCACTAAAGACCTGCCGTGTAGATGAGCTGATGAAGTCAAATCTGTCGAAGCTCAAAGTCCTCCCGTTGATGGTACGAGGAAATTTGGAGAAGGGATGCTTATATATATATATATATATATATATATTACCAGGTCCTCAGGGAATATCCTTATTGCAGTTACATAGTGCGAATTGAATTATATAATATCAACTCAACTCAAATCAAATCTTTTTGTCTGCTATGGATGAAACAATGAGTTGTGATTGACTTGTTGGTCATTTCTGATGTACAGCATTCAACAAAAGAAATTTTGTATTTCTAAAGACATTGAAGAATTGTATTTGTACTTTTTTATCTGAATTAAATGGTTTTTCTTAATTGAGCAAGTGCAATTTGTAAATTTACAAGAACTAACAAAAGTTTTTCCCATATGGATATATTTTTAAAGTTCCTTGCATATCTGTATTATTTTTGTAACCTACTATGGAGAGTTATGACTACCAAAATAAAAACCCTGAAGGTAAATATTCATTTTCACATTAAGAGAATATTAATGAAAATTATGTTTGTTTTTGAACATTCTTTCTTATTAAAAAAAATTCATTAAATCTATATATATAAAGGAGGAAAATGACACACTCACTCACTCATCTCGATATCTCCAGAACTATTTGACCTACAGACTTGAAATTTGGTAGGCATGTTCCTGTCATGAAGTACAGGTCTGCTACTGAAGAGATTTTGCAAAAATTGAACCCCACGGAGCGTTATACATGAATAGTCCCGTTTATGAACTGTTAGACCAACAAACTTGAAATTTGATAGGCATGTTTCTTTTGTTTAATGTAGATCCACTAAGAATGGATTTTAAGGAAATAGAAGGGAGAAAGAGGGGAGGTACTTGTGGATGCATTTATAAAAAAATTCCTTAATAGACCTACCATAAAGAAATTTGGTATGCATCTTACTTTTGATTAATTGAAATGTGCTTAGAAAGAACTTTATAGAAATCGACTTTCATTGAGGAGAGGGGATCCACTGAGGTGTATTGATAAAAAAAGATTCCCGTTTTCGAACTACTAGATCTACAGTAATGAAATTTAGTATGTTTGTTTCTTATGTTAGGTTGAAATACGCTAAGCATGGGTCTTTCACAAATCGACTCTCAAGGTGGTTTACTAGAGGTTATTGATAAAAAAAACTTCCGTTTATGAAATATTAGATTTAAACTTGAGATTTAGCAATCCTGTTTATTTTATTTGAGTTAAGATTCACTGAAAATGGGTTTTGTGAAAATCCACTTCGGGAGGGGATAACAAGAGCGTAAAAGATAATTATATTTCAGTTTTAAAAAATTATTTTTTAGAAGTTCTGTCCTTTATAAATCAAGAGACAAAAGTTATAAAAAATATTTTACAATAGATTGGTATTATTAATGCTCGAACTTAAATGTCAATAATTAATAGATATATATAAACGGTAAATATTCATGCAACATCATGAAATGCCCAGCGAAACGGGTGGATAACGGCTAGTAATATACTTTACGAAAAATTACTACTCTCGTCAGATTTATTGACAACTATAACTATAATTACTATAAACGACTTAAATTATTAGTTTTATTGGAGTTCCCAGAGATTTTTCCAAGATACAATTCATGTAAACATCATTTATGATGCAATAATTATCATTTATTACATTTGATGTACTACGAACTTTTCTAAAAAAATACAATAAGTTGCAAATTACAGTTATTTGAACTTCAATATATATATAACTATCACGTGTAAATTTCTAAATTTAAGTAGCATAATTTCAAAATTAAATCAAAGTCTTTTCTCTGTAGAAAGTATTTAAGCTTTAGATACAAAATCTAAAAGATTTTTAAGCCGATAGCATCATTTTAAGTCCAATAAAAAAAATTAAATTAGTTCTAAGAATACTGAACAAATTCAACGCATAAAATTAAATATATGTTTCATATTAGATTGTGAAAACCAGCAAAAAGGAGGAATACAATAACACAAATTTTTCTAAAAAAAAAACAACTGTATTATAAAAAATTATCACGTTGACTTTAAGACAATATTTCTACCTTTTGAAAAAAAGTGAAATAAGTTTCTTAACTGAATATACTTACTCCACTAAAATCACTCTTCAGCCTTTTTTATTTACCATGCGAGCATTTTTATTGAATATTTTTTCGCTTTTCTTTCTCATATATATATATTCTTTTATGTTGGCTGAATTATGCATGCATACATATCTGAATATGTGTGTTTATATATATTTTTAGCTAAAATAATCTTGAATAATAACACTAGGCAACATCAAAATTATTTTGGGCTCAAAAATAGTGTATTATGAAGTATTTTGGTCTGCTAAACACGAAAATCATCATAAAAATTTCAGTTTAGCTCTTGTTTTCAAGAATCAGAACTCGCTTTTCATCAATAGCTGTATTTTCACTCATCCTTACTTTCTGTGTATAATCTTTTTGATGTTCATTTGAGCGGGTAGATGGAAGCTGTTGCCTCAGGATCAACTTTTATTTCAACGAAAGGCGTGTAACCGCGCCACCTTTCTTCAGGTGTATTTTAAGTCTAACCTAGAGCATCAGTAGAACAAAGAATAGGCAATAGTGTATGATTCAAGGGATATTCGCTGTTTTTCGTCTTACAATTCAAGGTAAATCAATTCAATTATATTTAGGTCTTAAAGATGTAAGCATGGTATAAAGATTTTTAGACCGAAAAAAGGATTAGAACTATCAACAGTTGGTGAAAGAATTCCTACAAAATTTGCATGACCCAAGATGCAATATGTCTCTAAAGATCCAATTTTTACATTCCCATCTTGATTTTTCTCCTAAAAACTGCGGAACTGTAAGCGATGTGAACACGGTGAAAGGTTTCATCAAGGTATCATAACAATGGAACGCGCGCGTATATATCAAGGTCGTCGGGATGAATCAATGCTCGCAAACACTGCTGGACAGTTATAAAGAATACTCGAGCTTCGATATACAAAAGGCAATTCAAAAAGAAAAAAATGTTCACAGGAAATAAACTAAAAATTACTACTGATTTCTGATATGAACATGGTTTCTTGAAACAAGACTTATTGTACTGTATGTATTAGTTAGTAATGCTTTGCTCTTTAAATTTATCGATAAGTTGATGGATGGGCTGTGGTATATCTTAAAAACAAGAGCTAATAAAATAAATTTCATTTATATATTCATTTTTTTCAACACAAAATTAGTAAGAATAGGCTATTTAAAACTAGGAAACAAACAAAAAGTAGTTTTTTGTTGTCTAGTGTAATTTAACTATTTGTAAAGAGAGCCATATAAGGCTTTAATTTTTTTTAATGGTTAATATTAATTGTAATAGTTTTTCATGTTTTCAGCATCTATATTTAAAGGTCTCTCTAGTTGTCTATTTGCTATAAATCAATTTAAAAGCAACTAATTTCTAATTATTACTACTCTCAATCTCGATCACTTTTTATCCTATATGTTTGCTTATTAAACGTTTTTTCCTGCCGAAATTAATAACAATCTAACTAAGAACTCTATTATTTTGTCCATCGAGCATTTTGTGCTTAAGAGGAAGATAATTCATCCAAATTGGATTTATCTATTCGTTCATGCATTACTTAAGAAGCCTTTTATGGTATAAGAGGATTTTATCTGGTTACTTATAGGGATTCTGAGTATTAATATGGTTTGGCATTGTTACGTGTCTTAATACTGT
The DNA here is from genome assembly GCA_019973975.1 of Trichonephila clavata. NCBI lineage: Eukaryota > Metazoa > Arthropoda > Arachnida > Araneae > Nephilidae > Trichonephila > Trichonephila clavata. The sequence goes on along the minus strand of BMAO01033201.1, from coordinate 54,646 downwards.
GATCAAAGAAGCTGCTTTTTAGCTCTATGAAAACTATACCGAAGTCACCACCATTTCTAAAATAGTTCTTTGAAGTAAGTGAAAACTGAAGACTTGCATCTCTATTTTTAAGAAATAACGTGAGTACTTATTTTTCATTTCGCTTTATATATTTTATATAACAAATGCATATGATAAAAAGTTGCTTTTGAAAATTAGAATGATTATAGTCTCTTATAGGCTTTAACTTTATAGAATATTTAATGACCGAGTGTTATGGTCACTGATTCGTGGCCGGCGTTATAATTGCCGACCTATGTTGAGTTTGACTTAGTCTTAAAGAAACACCATGAGTACGTATGTTTTTAATGCTTTATACATATTATATTAATATGTTTATCTATTAGTAGAAACAAAAAATTCCATTCAATGCATGTTTATAAACAATGAGGAGAAATAGTTGATAAAAACGCTTTTGCGTATTAGAAAAGTTATAGTCTTAAAGACTTCAACTCAATAGAATATTCAGTGGTCGAATGTTTATGGTCACTAATTCGTGGTCAGCGTTGTATTAGTCGAGCCGTGTTGAATTGAAGATCTACCTCTATCTTAAAGAACTATCGTGAGTAATTTTTATTTTGCTTTATATCTACTACTAGCCGTTACCCATCCGCTTAACTGGGTATTCCATGGCACTGTAAGACTATATATGTATATATTTTTGTTATTGTTATTTCAGTTCTAGCACTAACTTTCTATTGTATTGAAAAACATTCTTAGCTCTTACTTTTTGATTTAAAAAGGACAGACTTGAATTTCTGAAACAGAAGAACACTTATCATTTGCACCCCTATCTCAGCCCCTCCTCCTTGGTTTAGATTTCCACTAACCCCATTTTTAGCCGATAGTGCATCTGTACTTAATAGGAGAAACATATTTCCCGAATTTCAAGTATGTGGGTCTAATAGTTAAAATACGGGAGTTATATATTCATAACGCCAGTGTAACACCTCGGAAACCGCTTAGGGAGTTGATGTCCGTAAAAAAATCACTCTTATATATATATATATATATATATATATAACGGATCTCTCCTCACCAAATAATATATGCTTACCAAATCTCACGAATATGTAGGTCTAATAGTTCAAAAACAAGAGTTTTTGTCTACAATGTCCTCTCGACCACCTTGGGAGTCAATTTTCGCAAAATTCGCTCTTAGAGGATCTTAACAAAACAGACATGCCTGTAAAATTTCAAGTCTGCTGGTCTAATAGTTTCCGAACCCACAAGATGAGAGGATGAGTTTGAGTCATCTTTCTTCTCTCTCTCACTCTCTCTGTATATATATATATATATATATATATAGTATCATAAAATGAAAAAATAAATAGTATAATAAATTGATAATACTAAATTGTACCACTAACAAAGCTAGAAGATACAAACCAGATTTCAAGATACATAACTATAAAAAATTATGGTAAAGAATACTGTACAAGAATTAAATAAGCGTATGTATACCATGAAACTTAGTTAGAACTTTAAAATGTAAGGAACCAGAGGAGTCAATGGACTAAAATGGAGACCTATTATGATTTCTAAAGCTGCTTTTACACTATAATGAGTAAACACTCACGTACACACACACGTGTGTGTGTGTGTGTGTGTGTGTGTGTGTGTGTGTGTGTGTGTGTGTGTGTGTGTGTGTGTGTGTGTGTGTGGTGTGTGTGTGGTGTGTGTGTGTGTGTGTGGTGTGTGTGTGTGTGTGTGTGTGTGTGTGTGTGTGTGTGTGTGTGTGTGTGGTGTGTGTGTGTGTGTGTGTGTGTGTGTGTGTGTTTACTTATTATAGTGTAAAATGGTACAGGTATCACCAAGTCGAAGAAATAAAAACTTAAAATTAAAAAAGAGGCTCCTTTGAGTATTTCCAAACAGCCACAAGAAATTGATCTTCAGGTCAGATTAAGGCAGACATGAGTATATTAGTAAGATGTGTGTATGTGATTATGAACACAAATGCACATTTTGCACCTGTTCTCCATGTTTTTCACTAAACTATTGAGGAGTCATTGGGGGATATTGTCCCACTCCTGTCTGAATGCAATTTTAAACTCTTGCGCTATACGGGGAGGAATGGATCTTTGTGCAACATGTCTGCCAAGAGCATCCTAGGCATGTTTAATAGGATTTAGGTCAGAAGAGTAAGCAGGCCATTACATACGGAGAATATTTTCACTTTGCAGTGTGTCCCATACCTCAACGCTTCTGTGTGACCGCGAATTATTGTCCAGAAACAGAAAATTTTGACCTACAGCTCCCCTATAAAAATGAACATTATCCAGAATTATCATACCGTTGTGATGTAACGCTTCTTCGCTCAGAGATGGGAAGCGGTGTTCTACTATTGTGCATGATGCCTGTCCACACCATCATGCCTGGGCCGTACCGATCACGTTCACAAATTTTTGTTTCTAATGTGTTTCACGCTCTCTCCTTAGTAATTGGTGGCCAGAATCACTTGTCACACTGAAACAATATTCGTCGGAGAACATCACTCTAGACCAATTTTGGTGATCTCATCTAACATGTTCCTTACACCTGCGTAATTTCTCTCGAAGATAGCGTGGTTGAAGTGGGATGCAACGAACAAGCTTCCATACATACAAACCAACTTGATTTAATCACCGTGAGAGGGTTCTTGCTGAAACATGCGTGCCGGTAGCAGTTGCAATGTTTGCAGCTATCCGGCCAGGAGGGAAATTTCTGTTCCTTTTCGCCACGAGGGCTACATAGCGATCCCCTAAAAGCGTGATATTCTACTTTGACCCTCGGCATGATTTTGCAAAGCATTTTCACCTTCAGTGATCTTCTTTAATCGCGAAATGACACTCTTTGATACACCCATTGCAGCAGCTACAGTGGTGACACTTTCACCTGCTTCCAGTCATCCAACTACTCGTCCACGACTGTAGTCACGCAAATGATGTCTTGCTAACATTTTGCTCTTAATTATTGCAAAAACTAAACAGAATTTTAGAGAAGAAACTTTTATTACATCCAGCACTCAAACAAACCATCAGGTCCAGCACTCATTAGGTCAAACATTAAACAGAATGAATTTTCGTATGAATCATGAGCTTGTACTTTATACAGATCATGAGCACTGTCTTTTATACAGATAACGAGTCCTGGTCTACCACGCCCTCTGAACTTGAATTTACTGGTCAGTTGTCTGAGACGTAAGCGACCGCGGTGGCCGAATGGTCTAGGCATCGGATCATGGCTAGCATGTCATGGGTTCGATCCTAGTACCACTGAAGATCCGCCGTGTAGGGAAGCGATGCACGTTAAATCTGTCGAGAGCTCAAACGTCATCCCGTGGTGTGGTGTGGTAGTTAGGAGAGGGGGTGCCAGCTCAGGTGTCGTCCGCGTCACATGAAATTACGCGGACCGTCGCCAAAAGCCCTCGTGTAGCTAATCAGTGCGACGTTAATATTCTCTCTCTCTCACTCAGTCTGAGGCGTAAATCACTTGTTCCTTAGCAATTTTCAAGCAGTGTAAATTAGATGTCCAAAACGATTTTGCTTATTACAATTGTAGTCTTATAGGCTTCTATTTAATAGAATATTTAATACTCGAGTGTTATGGTCACTAACTCGTGATCTGCGTTGTTTTTTATTTTGCTTGATATCAGATATATCCCACAATATTTATATCTATTCATAAAAAAAAATTCAATTAAATACATGTTTACAAGCAGAACAGATGAACAGAAACAGAAAATAGATGATAAAAAAACACTTTGCACATTAGAATGCTTATAATCTTATAGACTTCTAATCAATAGAATATTTAATGACCGAATGTTTATAGTCACTAATTATGGTATACGCTAAATTGGTCAAGGCTCTAAGTTTTTATGATGGCATAATGAGGGAAATTGGAAACTTAAGTGCCAAGTCAGGTATCATCCTCTTCATTCTCATTCTCTCCTGATCATGCTTATAATTTACCAGAAATTTTTCCAATAGCCATTGGATTGCCACTAAGTGTAGTGTTCATTAGCGATACATTTTCAATGATAAATAATTAGTGATATGTACCCCAAAATTCTTAATTCTGTGAAATTAGCAATTTATTTTTTAAAATATAAATTAAATTATTTTTTATTCCAAAAAGATATAAAAATTTTGAACCGAAATTTGTCGCGTGGTCTTAGTAGTTTAGTATCAATTTGTAATTTCTCTCTGGGGTCGATCGTAAGTCAACTAAATCAGTTTGGCCACGATGTGATTAAAGTCGCTAGATTCAATTAGGTAAACAACGATTCTTTTGTTAGGATTTTTTGGGCAGTGACATATTGTGCACAGCTTTAAAAACTCCAGTACAACTGAAATAAATATTAGGTATTTCGATTTCAGACTATACAGTATTTTATTTCTTCTTCCGTGACCAGTTGGCTGATGTATTTCTCGAAATATTTGATGGAAAAAATTTCCGTTGGAGCTATTTTTACAATTAGGACGTGTATTCGGACACTCTCTTTAGAATCAAAGATTATTTTAGTAACTACTTCCATAACATTGTATTTTTTTTTCCATAATAAAACTGTGTATGTACTAGTTTTCTATATCCGAACTCTCATTTTTAATAATGCAGGAATTTAGAAAAACTCGAAATATATATATATATATATATATATATATATATATGGGAAAAGTAATAAAAGTGCAAGCGCAACCTTCCTCGTGTAATGTTTGGGCGCTGTGCACACGGATGCCAGAAGAGAGTGGGGAAGTATAAAGGCAGAGCCTTCTCTACTAATTGACCCAAGTGCAAAAAACCACTTGGAGATCTATTTTTTTAAACAACAAATTATAAACACGAACATATATTTCTAGTATATGTTTATTTAATGGGAGATTTGTTTTTGCTAATTCATTAAATACTTCAGAAAAATTACAATTTTTGCAATTTCTTTTTAGATGCTTAATCAAGTGCATTTAGGCATTCTGCATACTTACTTGACCCACTGATAATTTTTTTTAATTTAATCTGCCTAAGAACGTTCAGCACTTGTTATAGTAACTGGCAATGTAAAGAAAGTTTTATAATTCTGCTAATATGTTTATAAATTCATTATAACTATTATTTAATATATGCATTGCCATCTGTCTTGCACTTTACTATGGCACCCCTTTCATTCATATCAAATCCTACAGAAAACCAATTTGCTTATATTTATTTATTTATTATCATAACTAACTAGTTTTATGCGTTACTGTTATGCTCCTTTCTGTCGCGCGGAAAAAATGGTTATTGCTGTAATCAAGTGGTAAGTTTTTTCCTCTAATTGTATTCGCATTGTTTTAAGATATGCTAGTAATTATTATAGGCTATATTTTTACCGTTTTATATTAATAGATTGGGGTTTTATTTGTAATACTAAAAATTCTCTTGACATTTCTTACTTTCCCTATGGTCCAGAGTATTGGCAAATACAAGTGAAGATTGGTTAGCCACAAAACTCTGTTTAAACCTGCAATCCTGGTTCCTAAGGCCAGGAGTTTGCTATAGTACTTCTGCGGATAATACTTTCACTATATTGACTAGTTATCTTAGATTTATAACTATTTTGTATTTATATATATAAGGTTTTTATTATCATTTTTGTTATAAAGCTTTAAAAATTTTTGGAACATTTTTCATGTCAGAGTTTAATTTGAAATTAGAAATACACTGCTGGTTACCGTAAATGCAATTCCCTGAAAGAAGCACGCAAATAACATGAAATTTACAACATGCATTAGTGGAGGTGAGATATGCAAATGATTAGAATTTCAGCGCAGTCACACATCACTCACGCCTGTGGCGCCACCTCAAAGCGCTATTTAAGGCTTGGAGATTTCAACGATTTCAAGTTCGGCCATTGTGTTTTTCTTGTGGTTTTTCAAAAAACGATCAGTTATGTCTCGTAGAAAACAGCGATCAGCTTTTGATCAAGTATCTGAGTTCGACAGAGGAAGGATAGTGGCCTACCGAGATTGTGGATTATCTTTCAGGGAAATCGGTAGTCGTGTTGGATGAAACCAAACAACTGTAATGCGGATATGTGACCGTTGGATGCAGGAGGGTACGACGGACAGACGTGGTCGATCGCATCCAACTCTGTGCACCACTTCACGTGAGGACAGGCAAATTGTGCTCATGGCAGTGACGGATCGCTCAGTCAAATCAGGAACCATAGCACAGCACATTGAGTCTGTAACGCATCATTCAGTGTCTGCGCGTACCATACGACGCCATTTACAGCAGAGTGGTCTGTCCGCGAGAATTCCATTGCTTGGTCTACCCTTGACGCAGAACCACAGACGACTCCGCACCCAATGGTGCAATAAAAGGAGTATGTGGGCGGCATAATGGAATGAAGTTGTCTTTACTGACGAGTCACGCATCTGTCTGCAACACCACGATGGTCAGATTCGAGTCTGGATACACCGTGGAGAGAGGATGCTGAACATCTGCGTTATGCACCGCCGGTCTTGCACCGTGTATTACGGTATGGGGCGCGCGGTATTGGATATCACTCTCGCACTCCTCTAGTACGCATTGTCGGTACTTTAAACAGCCAGCGCTACATCTCCGAGGTGTTGGAGCTAGTTGTCCTTCCTTACCTTCAGGGCTTGGTCACAGCCATATTTCAACAGGATAATGCGCGACCACACGTGGCACGCATTGTCCAAAGTTTCTTCGTCAATCACCAGATTGAATTGCTTCCCTGGCCGGCTCGCTCTCCGGATCTTTCACCGATAGAAAACATGTGGTCCATGGTTGCTCAACGATTGGCCAAGATTCACACCCAGATGCCACACCAGATCAACTTTGACCACGTGTGGAAGCTTCTTGGTCTGCTGTACCCCTAGAACACATCCAAAGTCTCTTTGAATCAATGCCCGAGGCGTGTGGCAGCGGTGATCTCCAACAATGGCGGCTACTCTGGCTACTGATTCTGGCAGGAACCACACTTCACAGAAGTCTATAAATTTAATCATTTGATACTTGGTCAACATGTTATCTGCAAAATAAATTTTGTTGTGCTATCTCTTGTCTTTCTTGGTGTTGCATTTACGGTGGCCAGCAGTGTAATATATTTAGTATACTTATAAAGCTATTTTCTATTTGTAGAAGAATTTAGATGTTAAAAAATAACATCTTAATTCTTCTATATGGTTTTCTGTAACCTCATCGGGGCTGAGGTAGCCTAGTTGTCAAGATCACGGACTCATGGCTGGCGAGTCATAAGTCCGAGCCTAGTGCCTCTGTAGACCTGCCGTGTGGAGGGGCTGAAGTATGTTAAATCTGTCGAAGCTCAAATGCCCTCCCTTGGTGTGGAATGGAAGTTAAAAGAAGGATATGCCAGATCAGATGACATCCTTGTCACTTGGCTGTGGTTCAAAATTACGGGGTACTTTGCCATTAGCTCTCATGTTGCATTTTAATGTGACATAAATGTTTCTCTCTCTCTTTTGCTAGTCCTGCTCCAGTCACATAAATTACTTCAATAAACCCTATATATGTTTGATTTATAGTTAATTTTTTCTCTTCAAAATTTGCATATCTAATGCTTGAAGTTTGTTCTTGGAAAATATCAAGAGTACAGTCCAATTTGGATATTATAGTGAGTGAGTGATTTTATATAGTCTTTAATGTCAGTAAGGACTTCATTTTCTAATGCAGAAATAATTCAATATTGTAATCTATGTGCTAAATGATGCACATTTCAATTTCACGAATTTTTTATTCTGTTTATAAGATCTTTTATCAGAGTTGAGTTTATTTAATAATTCTAATATATACTTAAATTTCTGTTATTATGAGCGTTTTTATTATTTCATGCGTTCAACGAAGTGGAAAATTGTTACATGCTAAAAACAGAATCACGTCTACAATTCTTTGAAATAGTAATTTTAGGTTACTAACTACATTTGAAATAATAATTCTGCAAAAACTTATTATAAAGTTGGATTTTTTTTTAATTTAGTGCCACTTGTGTTAGAATATACATATAAAATTGTTTTAAGATTATTATTATAAAAAAATTATTTAAGGGCAATTTTTTGGCAAAAAAAGTTACATTTACAAAACATTTTCCCTTTATGGAAAGCACCTTTATATAATATTTTTCCAATATATATAGTTAAGATTTCTCAACAGAGCCTGAACTATTATTTCCGAAGCATTCACATTATTTTCAGAGTTACTATTAATTAAAATAATAACCGACGTATTTTTTATAAAAATTTCTCAACTTTGATGAGTTAAAATATGAATCCCTTCTAAATTATATCCTTCTAAAATGTCCAGTTTAGGTGGGAATCCTTAGGAGAGAGTTCCCCGCATCAAATAACATTTGCATCATCAAGAATTACTTTTTAAGGTAGTGAAAAAAAATTTTCAGAGATCTGCAGTAGTAATGTTTACTATAAATTGTACACGATAAATTGTGTAATAATTACGATAAATTGTTGTGTTCCTATCGTTGCACTGTCAACGATAGGAATATTGTCAAAATTTCACCATGTGCAAAAGTACTCTATTTTAATTCTATACCATGATGAGGCCTCCTCAGTAGTGGGGCCCCGGTGCATAGCATCCACCGCACACCCCAGATACACCTGGGTAAAAGGGAGAGGTAACAAGCGAAAATATTGTGCGAATCCTGACATTTATTTAATCTTTTCACTAAAGTACACTCATGTCCATAAGATAAGGATAATTCAGAATCACACAGAAATTGAACTCTAAAATAAAAGTTTCACCTGTAGAATTATCACACACATCTTGAAGAAGAATATGGAAATTACAAAAAACCACCAGATGGCGCGGATAGTACGCCACAATGACGAGAGTGTAAGAGAGGGTATATAAGGAATGGTGTCAAAGAAGTAAAATAGTTCACAAGTGATTTAAAAGCCTTTCAATGCAATAACCGCATAGTTATGGCACAAAGGACGCATTTGGATGATTTTTTACGTGCTAGAATTATCGGACGACTGGAATGTAGACGTACCCAGCTGGAAGTATCCGAGGAACTTGGAATCACCCAGAGTGTCATCTCCAGGTTTTGGCAACGATTCCAAGATCATGGTAATGTGAGTAGATGTTACAGAACAGGTCACTCATGAGTTACAACGCCGAATGAGGACCAGTATTTGGCAGTTACTGGCAAAAGAAACAGACGAAGCACAGCATCAGACCTGTCTCGTCAGTTCTCTTCAGCTACCGGTACGACAGTTTCAAGGCAGACCGTGTACAGACGCTTAGGACACATTGGTCTATATGCTCGTAGGCCTGTCAGATGTGTTCCCCTTACCGCAACTCCCTGTCGCCTGCGATTAACCTAGAGTAGAGAGCATGCATTGTGGACACTGAAACAGTGGTCTTGTGTGATGTTTTCCGACGAGTCCAGGTTTACTTTTCAGTCTGATTCTCGCCGGACTTTCATATGGAGAGCGCCAGGTACCCGTTACCACCAAGAGAACACAATTAAACCACACTGTTACGGTGGTGCAGGATGGCTCGTTTGGGGAGGAATTATTCTTGGTTCCAGAACTGACCTGCATGTTCAGAGTGTAACGATGACAGACCACATCTATCGGGATGTCATTCTGGAACAGCATGTACGTTTGTTTTGGGGGCGCCATGGGTGTTGAATTTCTGCTTATGGATGACAACGCCCGTCCTCACCGTGCAAACATTGTAGACGAATGCCTTCAATCGGAGGATATCAACCGTATGGATTGGCCAGAATACTCATCGGACTTGAATCCAATAGAGCATGTGTGGGATATGCTTGACCGACGAATTTCAGCCCGTCAACCCCCTCCCACCTGTCTACCGGAACTTCGGAGGGCATTGCTTGATGAGTGGTGTAATATTCCCCAAGATCAGATTCATAATTTGATACTCAGCATGCGTAGGCGTTGTATTGCATCGTCCGGGAGACATACTCCGTATTAACCCTCATACTAACCATTTTATACTGTTCTTTGTAAATAGGTTCTTTTTTAAAATTTGCTCCTGGGAGTAAAAATCGCAATTTTTATTAATTATGTCAAACATATAGCATCTTTTTTGCTCTTTACCTTTTGTTTAATAAATAGACTTTACAAATAAGTCAAATTTGTTTTGCTTCTGTCTCTTTCTTTGCCTGAACTTCATTATCCTTAATTTATGGACATGAGTGTAGTTCAGGTCACGTACTTTCATCATGGAAATGACCTTGAAGAGACGTTATTATAATATCTTCTGTGAATTGATCGGATCCCTTAGGGATTTGATCAAATTCCTGATTTCATCATTTCCCTACGACATTTCTAAGCACGGTTTATTTTTATTGAAACTAATCATGTTTAGACATAATATGATAAAATTCGTGCAAGTATATTTTCATCCATTCAAACGTCATGGCCTTATTACAACTACGTATATAACAAATCATAAAATAATTAAGTTAAACTGCTGATGTCATTACTTTTCAATTTAACAGGACGCAATAAATTACTACGAGGTATAACACTCCTGTAAACCTCCATATTATACCACCAATTTTCATCCATTAGAAATTTTATTGCGTCCTAACCATATGTATAATACTTCGCAATTATCAAATAATTGATGAACATCTATGAAAATCATTAATTACGATTTAATTGCCACTACCATTACGTTCTCATGGAGAAGTAACTATTAAGGAAAACGTTAAATCAGCTTTTGGAACACTTAATGAGAAACGTACTTTTTTCTTTTCAACTGAGATCCTTAAGAGGATTTCGAAAAAGTATCTTCCGATTCTTTATGCCACGCTATCCAATATTAGTAAAGACCTTTTTGCAGAAAATAAGCATTAAGCGAGAAGGTAAAGATAAGAAATTATTGAGAATTTAGACCCATTACCCTTACACCATTAACCCTAATTTTATTTCTCATAAAGCTCACTTCCTTTAATTCTTATTTTCGTAGAAATCATCAGTATAGTCATTTTAAGGCTTTAAACATTTCCATCTTAACTACTGTATTATTGTTTGAGAAAATGGATTGTAATTGTGTTTTAGGAGGTTATATATCATACCGTGCGTAATCCATATCGTTCTGTGGCTAAAGAATCTGCGATATGTCACTGTCCCATCTTAGAGGATATTCATTCGATTTCTATATGGGATTTCTTCTTTTTCTGAGTGATAGCCTTTTTGTTTTTTTAATTGGGTGAGTGAGTTATTGATGCCGATTTTTCATAGGAAATAATGCATATATTCCGAAATTTTTCCGAATAAAGATAAGTGCTTTCTCGAATGGCAATCAATAAATAAAGGAGAATATATTTTTTCTTTTTTCCATGGTACCTAAAGGTATTAATTTATTTCATTCAAGTCATATTACAGAAAATATTTTTTTAACCCTTAAATAAAATTCGTACGACTAAGAATCAGAACATTTTCCTAGATGTTAATAAATGATAAAGTGTTTTGAAGTACAGTGCTCTTAAATTTATTTGATAAATTATTATTTATCTAAAAATATGAATCCTACAGAAGTCATTTAATATCCGAATACATGTTAAAAATATAAAATGTAGCTATAAGTGAAGTAGTAAATAGAAACAATTGGTGAAAACACAGACATTTTTATTATACGTAAGGGTTTCAAAAAGTAAGGTAACAAGCCCATTAAAAGTAAACGTTTTGTGCAACTACGTCAAGGTTATGCAATTACGTCAAGGTTGTGCAACTACGTCAAGGTTATGCTACTACGGCAAGGTTATACTACTACGTCAAGGTTGTGCAACTACATTAAGGTTGTGTAACTACATCAAGGTTGTGTAACTACATCAAGGTTGTGCAACTACATAAAGGTTGTGTAACTACATCAAGGTTGTGTAACTACATCAAGGTTGTGTAACTACATCAAGGTTGTGCAACTACATAAAGGTTGTGTAACTACATCAAGGTTGTGTAACTACATCAAGGTTGTGCAACTACATCAAGGTTGTGCAACTACGGCAAGATGGCTTGCTGAGCCTCAGCGTCGGTTATGAAATATTGACCTCCAAAATGTTTCTTTAAAGGTCCGAAGAGATGGAAATCACTTGATGCAAGATGGGTACTGTAAGGCGGGTGGACCAATATCTCCCACGTGAAAACGTTATTTCTTCATCTCTTACATCTGTTCTGCCTTAGTAAATTCCGTGCAACAAAACAACATCTGCCTTCGTGAGATAACACTTGTACCATATACTTCCACCAATTCCCTATGAATTTCAGCAGGAGAATTTTTCTTTTAACGCAAAAACTTCTTATTTCAATCGTGGACCATGTTTCCATCAATGCAGCCATCTTTTAATAGAGATTCAGTCATGTTACTGGAGAACCAGCTCCATCTACTGGCACCTTTTGAATGATGTGATAATCTTCGTTATCTTTTTATTCATAAGAGTAATTTGCACACCCGTCAGGCTCTTGTTAACCTTACTTTTTAAAACCCTTAAGTATATTCAAGCAATTTAGTTTGGACTTTTTAAATGTTACCAAAAGTATGAGAAATTATTTTTAAAAGTTAAAAAGTCTGTTTTTACGCCACAGCTACAAGTTCAATATAAAAGTAATTGTTTTATATTTCTTTAATTTCCAATTCTCCAACAGTTTTTGCAGAACTTAATGTAAGGAAACATTTTGTTATATTCGGTTCACATTAATACCAGTTTTGTAATATATAAGGATAACTCAAAAAAACTTCCAAAAATAGAAATTAAACTTATTTCTTAAAAAAATAATAGGTGTTAACAGTTAAAAATTGAGTATTAGTTTTACTAAAACTTTATATACATATATTCTCATGTGTAATTAAGACCAACGTTGATGGAAATAACAATACAAACTCCTTATATTAATTTTGGGTGTTATAGCTCACTCTACTGGAGAGTTCATCAATTTTTAAAAATCTATTCAAAATAGTTTCTATTAAAGTACTATGTACTTAAGCGCAAAATATTGGATAAGAATGAATCTTTAATATGAAGTAAATACATATGGTGTATGATATATGAAAATGTGTTCATCTTTTATTTTTATTGCTCGATTTATATACGCCAAAACAACCAAAATTGCAAGCGGAAACTCAAACTAAATTTTAGACTTGAAAGCTGGAGAACTGATGAAGTATAAATTAGCACTCGCTGCAATTTTGTATATCTAAATTTTATAATAAAAAAGTGTATCGTTACGCAGAAAAAAATTTAATGATTTATATTATGTTTAATTAGATGTTTTACTTTTAATTTCGCTTTTTGGTTGTGCGTATGGTTAATATAAAGGTATGTAGTAAAAGTGTAGTAAGTAGACTTTACTACAAAATGTACAAATTTTAATTAGTTTTTTTTAAAATACTTCTAGGGGGAAGTACCTCCTGCCCGCCTAACGGCAGGCCAACTCCCATTGTACAAACTGTTCAGGCTTTGAGTTTTTATTTCTCCGGTTGATTCGAATAATATTCGCAAGCACCGCATTCCCTTACATTATAATGGAGTTTCAATAGAAACTTGGCGAAATATTGGCGATAGGGCGAAGTTGGCATAATTTTTGGCTACCAAATTTAGTGACTTGCTGACCATGTTGGTGACTATATGGATGCTTCTGAAAACTACTGTGGAAATCTATCACATCACGATCTGTGACGGAAGCGGATTTTTCGAGATAGCGTTGGAAGGTAGGGAGGACCACGCAGGCAACTCACTCTTGGTGCTCCTCTTCAGTTAAATTCAACGTTTTATGATCCATTTTTACCAACTGTAGCTTATGTAATTTATTACAGAATCACGAAAAAGGCTTTTTATAAAAAAAGGGAGGTATGTTCTATATCGTTGCTAAAATAAGATTTCTTTTAAATTTCCTTTATTTTTGAAACAAAACACTGAATTAGTCGTTCTGCCTTGTCGTCGTCATTTATTCATATCTTCCGGTAAGAAACAAAAAAAAATCACTGATCTTTACCAAGCAATACAATTATATTTTTAATTATTGATATTTTCGGATGTAACTGAAATATTAAAAGATGAAATATTACTCTAGTTAATTAATTAACAGAATGAAGTAGCTCTTGTCTTTTTGTGGTTATGTTAAGTGATTAACGTAGAGAAGTATGGCTAATAAGTTTTCAAAAAATATTTTTAAATAAATTCATATTGCTCTTTCAGCCTTTAATTCTATATTTTACCAACCATTGCCGTCTTCTCTTACTGTGATTTGAAAAAAAGGACCATATCCTGAATGCTACGTATGCTTCCTTTAAAATGCATACGTAACAGATACAGTGAACTTTTATTGAATATTCCCATGATCTATAAAAACATGGGGCAATATTCAAGAGTTCATTTCACTTTATCCTCTGAAAGTAAGTTTATTTTAAGTAGAGAAACTTTTTACTCCGTTAATTTCCAAAACATTGCGTATAACTGAAAGAAGAACATGGATTAAACTTTGTTTCGGTAGTGAAATTTTTGCTAAAGGCACATCTGAAATGTTGCATAAAAAAGGCTTCAAAAACAATTTTACATAAAAAACAATATTTGATTTGAGCTAAGAAATCAAGGTAATGGTGATTATTTTTAAAGACTGTGATTTGTGCGTAATTAACTTATACCAACTGAACGAATGGTCAATAAAGATCCTTATTTGAGTGTAATGCGACATTTGTCAGAAGCAATTCGTCAAAAATGATCTAAAGTGTGGCAGAAAACCCCACGGATTTTGTATCAGAATAATGCAACGTCCTTATTATTCGCGATTTTTTGACACACTTCTCAACAAATATGGCTTTACAAACACCATATTCTCTTGATATGGCACCATATGTTTTTTTTCCAAGAAGGAAATTGCCTTGTTTTTGGTCATGGTTTTGTGTCCATTGGTTCAATAACAGAAAGTTCGATACGAAATTTGAAAAGGTCTCACGAAAATCAACTTTAAGGAATGTTTATTTGGTTGAACGAAACATTTTCTGAAGTGCATTAAGTCGCGGGAGACTCCTTTCCTAGAGAATTCAATAAATTTTAACCAGTATATTTATACTCAATTCTTATGACTGCATTCCGGTTCTTTTTTAAAACAATAGCTTGATCTATAGTTATAAAGTTCCCAGACCATGCAGATATACACTCATGTCCATAAATTAAGGATAATGAAGTTCAGGCAAAGAAAGAGACAGAAGCAAAACAAATTTGACTTATTTGTAAAGTCTATTTATTAAACAAAAGGTAAAGAGCAAAAAAGATGCTATATGTTTGACATAATTAATAAAAATTGCGATTTTTACACCCTGGAGCAAATTTCAAAAAAGAAGCTATTTACAAAAAACAGTATAACATGGTTAGTATGATGGTTAATACGGAGTATGTCTCCCGGACAATGCAATACAACGCCTACGCATGCTGAGTATCAAATTATGAATCTGATCTTGGGGAATATTACACCACTCATCAAGCAATGCCCTCCGAAGTTCTGGTAGACAGGTGGGAGGGGGTTGACGGGCTGCAATTCGTCGATCAAGCATATCCCACACATGCTCTATTGGATTCAAGTCCGGTGAGTATGCTGGTCAATCCATACGGATGATATCCTCCGATTGAAGGCATTCGTCTACAATGTTTGCACGGTGAGGACGGGCGTTGTCATCCATAAGCAGATATTCAGCACCCATGGCGCCCAGAAACAAACGTGCATGTTGTTCCAGAATGACATCCCGATAGATGTGGCCTGTCATCGTTACACTCTGAACATGCAGGTCAGTTCTGGAACCAAGAATAATTCCTCCCCAAACGAGCCATCCTGCACCACCGTAATGGTGTCATTGAATGGTGTTCTCTTGGTGGTAACGGGTACCTGACGCTCTCCATATGAAAGTCCGGCGAGAATCAGACTGCAAACTAAACCTGGACTCGACGGAAAACATCACACAAGACCACTGTTGCGGTGTCTACAATGCATGCTCTCTACTCCAGGTTAATCGCAAGCGACAGTGAGTTGCGGTAAGGGGAACACATCTGACAGTCCTCCGAGCATATACACCAATGTGCCTTAAGCGTCCGTACACGGTCTGCCTTGAAACTGTCGTACAGGTAGCTGATGAGAGCTGACGAGACAGGTCTGATGCTGTGCTCCGTCTGTTTCTTTTGCCAGTAACTGCCAAATACTGGTCCTCATTCGGCGTTGTAAATCGGGGGTGGCCTGTGCTGTAACACCTACTCACATTACCATCATCTTGGAATCATTGCCAAAGCCTGGAGATGACACTCTGGGCGATTCCAAGTTCCTCGGATACTTCGAGCTGGGTACGTCCACATTCCAGTCGTCCGATAATTCTACCACGTAAAAAATCATCCAAATGCTTCCTTTGTGCCATAACTATGCGGTTATTGCACTGAAAGGCTTTTAAAGCGCTTGTGAGCTATTTTACTTCTTTGCCACCATTCCTTATATACCCCTCTCTTACACTCTCGTCATTGTGACGTACTATCCGCGCCATCTGGCGGTTTTTTGTAATTTCCATATTCTTCTTGAAGATGTGTGTGATAATTCTACAGGTGAAATTTTTATTTTAGAGTTCAATTTCTGTGTGATTCTGAATTATCCTTAATTTATGGACATGAGTGTATATGGGAAGGTTGGCTAAGATAGATATAGGTAGCTCCAAATTCTAATTTTAGATAAAATTAATTTTTTAATTTTAATTTAATTTATTATTTTTAATCATATAATCTTAGTGTCCCTAAGATAATGGTAGCATATTTACAATTCTTAATTTATTATTTCTATTCATTTCATACTTTTGCTAAGTGCTACTTTTCCGCCATTGCTATGCTTTGAATTTGTACTTGGGTCCATAATCTGGTAATAACTTGTTTAATGTACTCAGATTTAGCACGGACTCTGCATTTTTTAAGGCAATTTTTAGGTAAGTTGCCTTTTTCTCATAATGGATTTAGATTTTCTATCCATATTTTCAATAGGTTTTTGCTCAGTATTATTAACAGAAAGGGGAAGGTTGGCTGGCCACAAAACGTGTTCAACCCCACTTTTATATAAATTATTTTATATTTAAGCTGTCTTAAGTCATCAATGTTGATAATACTGTAGCATCCTTGCTGTTATATTTTTTCTATACTTAACTCTATTATTTTAATTTTTCTTATCTCCATTTAAAATCTATTGTCTGGTTATCTTACAATTTCAATTCTTTTCAGTTTGATCATGTTTGTTCATCTCCCTCTTGTAGAAAAATTTTAATTGTATATATATATAATGGGTATGTAATATTTAATTTTAAATAATAAGTATACAGTTAAGTTCTAACAAAAATAATCATAAAAAATTGAGTATTTTGAATTGGCATACTTTTCTTTTCCTTTCGTATACCGTATGCTCTTCAGAATGCATTCTTCTTGGTTACATCTAAGCGAAAACCTTTTGCTAAAATTGGTCAGAATACCCTTTGGAATTCTTGAATATATTGTGACATACTATTTGATCTCTTCTGATTAAATACTCTAAAGTTTCAGATAGCTTGAAGATATTTCAAGAAAGGAGCACAAGCCAGTATTCGTATATTTCCATCAAATATTTAAGAATCTTATCTTACTCTTAATTTTTTTTGTTTGAAATACAGTTGCTTTTGTTGCATTATTTACGGCTTTTTCTTCCATTTGTATATTGCCATTTGTAGAATCGTTATTATTCCTTTTTTTTTCATTACACCCACTAGTTGAAAGATTTTTTAATATAAAATGCATGTTATAATTTTTGATATCATTAAATTTTTGATATAATATTTTATAAAGAACTTCTACTCAAATATAATTATAATTCTATTCCAATTACCTAAGCAGTGTAGAATAAAAACATTTCATACATAGTGTAGAAAAAATGGAATTATCCAGAAATCCTTTACCAAACTAATTTGCTTCAGTTTTAATTATTATTAAATTGGAATGTAAACTAATTAGTAAAATTTCTATTACATATATATGTATATATATATATTCCATTAGTTTCACTATAACATATTCTTTACAAGAATATTTTGATAATTATTTAAGCAAAAAAATTCTCGTGAACGAAGATTTTAGAAAAAAAGAGATTTGACGCTTATTTTTATCATAATTTCCACTGTAAAAAGATACTTATCCGGGAATCTTCCTTCATAAAGTAGAAAAATTCCAAATTACAAAGGAAACCACAATAAACCTTTTAAACTAAAATTTATTAATCTATGTAGCATTTTACAGTATTGTAAATTATATTCTTGGGATTCTTTTGAAAACCTTAACTTTTATAGCAAAAATTCATAAAAATATTTTCAGGTACACTAAGAGAAGCACACACCAAATAATGAAATAAACAATAACCATTGACAATTTAACTAAAATTCTATCTCAAATTTAATTTTAAACCTAAAATTCCAAATTTATGACAAGAATTAATATTTAAATGCTAAGTATGCTAAATATAATATAAAACAACTTTTAAAAATTTATGAAAGTAGCGAATTTTTTTACCTCTTAATATATGCTTGGCTTTTTAAAAAAAATTAAAATTTATTCTAAGAGATCTCTACAATATAAAACATTTTAAGAGTTTGTTGAAGCATAGTTCGTGTTACATTTGTTTTTTTAAACTCATATTTTTTTTATATTTACTCTCTTTATACAATCAAAGGCCCTTTGAAAATATTTTTTTAAAAAAGACAACTTTTCCTAACTAAAGCATCTGAATTTTTAATCAATTATTATTCAAAATTCTCTAATATTTCCAATTTTTTCAGCTTTTCTATAAGATTGATGAATATATTACTAAGAATGACATTTTAAGAACTGTTACAAAAAAGTAAAAATAAGTAGCATGGAATGATGAAGTTAAGAATTCCCCTGCAAATGCAAAAGAAACGTTTTGCAAAGAGTGATTCCAAAAAATTATATATTAACACAGCTTCAAAAGAAAACGTTCCAGACAATATGTTTTTGCATTTGCATAAAAATGAATCCTTTTTTAAAAAAATACGTCTCATAAGAAATTTGCTTCGATAAAAATTTCAATATGTTTGCTTTACAAAATACGTACATTAGAATAACAAATGAGGTACTTATTTTAGTATTATTTTTTTTTTAAATTTTTAACTAGTATTTTTTTTTTATTTTATAAAAACTTGAGAAAGCGTTCTTAATTTTATTACAAAAAAATTCTTTGCAGTCTTCTATAATAATTCATTGAAATTTTTGTCAGTTTTTAACTTTTTAATTAGATTCTTACTCGTGTTTTTTAATGCTAGTTGAAACAAAACCCATGAAATTTGCTGTACATACAAACTCATAAGTACAATAAAACTCGCTTTATATTTTTCCTATAACTAAAAATTAGGATATTTTGTCAAAAAACTTTATTTTTTTCTAAGCTCAAAATAAAAAAAAAAACTTTTGTTTTCCAGGGAAATATATATTTCCCCACCAAAGAAATAAAACCTATGTTATATTTTAGCATTTGGTCACAGATTTTTATTCTCGCTATCGCATAGGAAATTTCACATTTATTTTATAAGTATAGAAATGTTTTGGATAATTCTTTAAAGTGGAAAAAAATTCTTTTAATATTGCAATATCCAAGGAAAAACTTGTAAGGAATAAAGTTTTGAAATCTAGTGTGTTGTGCGGGAACCGAGTAGAGCCCCGAGTCAAGGCTGGTGTCTTCGATTCGTGGGTTTGAATCAGTTTTCACTGAAAAAACGACAAGTGGAGAGGCTGATGCAATATAAATACATCGAGATTCAAAGTCCTCACGTTGGCGAGGTGTGGTAGTTAGCAGGAGGTTCCAGTTCAGTTGTCATCCTCATTCCTTGACCAAGATTCAAAACTGCAAGGTTCCACATCGACAATACCCGAGTATCATAGAGCGACGTTAATCAAAAAATCTCAATCAATCTGTGAAATATAGCTTTATTGTTACATCATTCAAAGTTTGTAACATTTGTGGCTAGCTCTTTTGTTTGTTTTGTGTTTGTTTCAGAAAGCATTTTGTGTGAGCTAAACACTCAGACAAAACGAGCTCAGTATCAAATAATTGTTATTATAATATTAATTTATTTATTAGCTTCTGGCATTAGAGGTTTAAAAAAAAGTATTCCTCAGTTTGAGGTAAATAGAAAAATAACTTAATACACTCACAGAGTTACAAGGAAGCGCGAGTTGCATTTAAGATATCTCGTGAATTTAAAGAATTTCTCTTATAGTTTATGAATGCTATACATTTCAAATTAAATCCGTGTCAGTTACAATAGCTTTGGGTGACATATTCACTATAGGAAGCCTATTTTCGACAGCTACTTTTCGAGTTCAACTTTTCTCCTCGACTGCATATAAGAATGCTGTTATATGTAAAACTAGAAAAGACAGTTCACTTTCAGTCTTAAAATGTTTGTAAGTAGAAATGAATGTGGCCTCGGTGGAAAAAGTAAAATCAATAGAATTAAATAAATTCATACTACTCTGATGCCACCTGATCACCGCTCACGAAATTCAACACGGCAAGCAGCTAGTTTTATATCTGTCGTTAGCCGCAGCTTTGAACACCATTCAAGTGACAGTACGATTTAGCTCGGTTCCACTCCGATTTTGAAAGAGAATACCCTGGGGGTGGTCAGAGGCCGCCCACTCCATTCCACCAACTTCTCGAGGGTACTTGAGGCTTGATGAATATTAGAATGCTCTTATGCCACAAAACGCTTATAAATATCCATGTCATCTCTGGGATTTGAAGTCAGGCCTACTGCACAGCAGTCAGCGTCACTAACCACTATACCAGATGAGCATACTAATTTAATCATCTAAAATAAAGACAACCTCAAAAAGTATGTACTTTAATATGTTTTCATAATTTTTTCATCATTGCATTTTATTTTATGTTTGAGAACAAAGGTAAATTTCATCTAGCATTTGTTTCATAAAGCTTAGCAAAGTTTTTCGAAAATTGATGAAAATTGTGCTTGAATATTGGGTCACCAATATCGAAAGTTTGAAAAGCGCTGCCCTAAGCAAGTTTATTAGACTAATCATCGCACTTTTTTTGGAAAAGGGCCCGTAGTTTCATTTTGTAAATTGGAGAACTTGTAACGAGATCTATTCGCGATTCTCACAAATCCTTTAGGGAAAATATCTTAACAACACTATATGGTTATGAAAACCTCTTTCTATAAAGTAACCGCGATTTATGTTAATGAGAGTTGCAATTTAAAGTCAATTGGAGAGGGAAGTTAGAGAGGGTTAGACGTTTGTTGTCATACAGAGTTCGGAAAGTAATAGTTGAAATTATTATGTTCAAGAAAAAGGATCCGATGGACCATTTTAGGACCCTTAATATTGTTGAAGATCTTCTATGCACGATAAATATTGAATTTATTATAGTAGATATACAAATTAGTAATTGATCTGATGACTCCTCTAGCTTAGGTCAAATTTAGATAGTGATTTGATAGATTTATTTGAATATATTTAATTTATTTTATATTAAATATATTCATTTGACAAAATATATTATTTGACAAAAATTTCTCCTCCTTTGGTACATTCTCACACCTCCGTGGATGAGAGTTCGGAACAAAATGTGTATGTAAGATTAATAATTAGCCAATAGCTCTACTGAAAATATATTACATTTGTGTAGCTTTTGAGCTGGATATGGCAATAAGTTTACAGTTGACTCCACCGTAAATCAGCGTTTCTCAAACTGTGGGGCACTCCCATCTAGGGGGACGTGATCATTCTGCGAGGGAAGGGGTGCGAGCAAAGTCGAAAACAAAAGATTATTTAGAAAAAATTATTAATTTACTGGAAGTAAACAAACAAAATATATTCTGACATAATAAATAAAATTAACATTTACACTGATATAATACATTTATAAATGTATCAGTACTGCACAATGTATTTTATAAGTAATTAAACAATACTAAGCTAAGAACAAGTTTAATAATTACCAGTGACCCTATGGTCTTTTCATAAATAAAATGAAATACAAAAATTGTATATAACACTTATCTTGATAATTTGTAAGGTTTATAAATAATCCCTTGATTGCCGATTAAAAGTTACGCGATTCGCTCCCAATGCCTCCATTTTCCACGCACGCACACCTATGTGATGTATTGGGGGGAATTGTCTGATATAAGTAAATCCTTCTCAAACACTGTTAATGTTCCTTTATTGTTTTCCAAAGCCTTCGGAATAATTTTATGGATGGGAGTGCACATAAAAGATCGTACTTTGGAAAGATGCATATACGTCCGGGGCATTTAACGCACCGTTTGAGTGAGACCTAGTCGGTGTCAGTCGGTTTGAGTCGGTGTCATTTAAGAGGTTAAAGTAGTATTGCAGTCTTAACGTTAAAGTATAGTATTATTAAACTCAATACAATGTTATTGTATGGGGGGTGCGATGAAAATTACGATTCAATATTGGGTGGATATTTATTGAAAGTTTGAGAAGCATTGCCGTAAATCATAATGTGAAAAATTGAAGGCTCTGTTACATGTTAAATAATTCCACATCAAATTATTTATATGATATAAACGAGAAACTTGAATAAACTCGTCGAATCAGATGCTGTACTATTAGTCTGCTGTATTAATTTCTTGTTGAATCGATGATAAACCTCTATTGGTTTCTAGTTTTGCTATTTATGATTTGTTGATTTTTCACGCAAAAAAAAATATAAATCATAACTTTTATTACCACAAAATAGCTCTCATTCAGATCTTGTAATAATTTTGTTTTCGTCACTTCAGCTGTCTATTTAGTAAGCGTTGGAACAGAATCATGAGCCAATTCGATACAACTTATAAAAATCAGGAATTATAATTGTTTTCTAATATTCAGTTTAAGTTATTATCTTCAGCTATATTATATTTACAAACAGACACCCTATAGAAATGCCAGCCTTTTTTCATATTCATAATTGAAATATGAAGGGGTAATTTACCAATAGTTTTTAGTATACCATGAAGGAAGGGGATAAAAAGTTTAAAAAACACTAATCCAATACATAGAGCATTTATTGTAATTTTCAAAATATAAATGACGATGCTACTTTGTGGAAACACTACCATATGAAAAGAATTTTGAATCGAAGTGACGTGAATACTTATTTGTAAAGATTGATTTTAAGAGAAAAAGTCCTTCAGGAACCTAGCAAATATATATTTCAATAGTCTAGAAAATGTTTCAAATTTTTTTTTTCAATATCATAAGCCCACTTAACCGAAGCATTCCAACTTCTGTACATTTAAAAATCGACCACCGCTCATTTTTGCAGAGAATCTCTCAAAATTCCCTCAAACTAATGGAAAGATTAAATACTTAGTAAAACATAGGTTATAGACTGAACAAAGATTTTTCTTTTTCTTTTTTAAATATACGATAAAATATAAAAATACAGGAACTTTTTAAAAAGGGATATTTCTAAAATATTAAAGCTAGATGTCGATCTTCAACAGTAGGAAAAGAAATACAGTATACTCTTATAAATAAAACTAAAAAAAGTTATTGCAATACAAAAATTGGGCATAAATTCCATAAAATATGTAACACAGCCTAGAGATCGTCAAACACAGTAATCAATGAAAAATAAACCTTAAAAAAATAAACATTAATAAATAACATTCTAGAACCAGTATTCCAACACTATGTTAGTATTTAGAAGGTAGAACCCTTTACACACACACACACACACACACGATATAAGAGCAGTAAAAAGAAGTTTTTATCTTTACAACTAGTTTTCGCTTGATACCAATAGGGGAATATGGAATAAAAATTCTGATATCAAACCTGTATGGAATCAATGACAAGTATAAATACAAAAATAATAGCTTTTGTTACTCCACATCCCCAAAAACCATTAAATTTATTTGTAATCTAACCCTTAATTAATTATTATTGATCCATAGTCTCTTAATGCTGCAAAAAATATATTTACTAATACAAAGAATAGAACCTATTGTCTTCATTGAAATCTTTAATTTATTTTGAAAGCGGCAATTAAGTAAATTGTATAGGTAAACGGGGTACTCAGAGTGAAATAATTTCATGAACTTGAAAACTGGGAAAAGTTACTTCTATCACTGAAGCTACAACATAAAAATGCTAAAAATATGGCTGATTTTAAATATTCTTTTTTAAGAACCTTTCTAATTTAAAAAAAAATGCACGATAATTATTTTGAACAATCAAAAATCATTTTTATTTGTTTTGGTAAAACAGGATATCGTAAGGAGCCTGTTTCGAACAATCAAAAGTCATAGTTCTTAGTCTTATTAAATATATTATAGAGAGGTAAGTAGCGTTTAAATTGATTTAAATAGATTATAAAAACAGGTAATATGCTACTGTAGTAATCAAGTAAAATTGATTCTTCTAGCAACTTGCCTATATAGGATTGCAATTAAAAAAGACATGATTCGCGAAATTAAAAGGAATTTGGTCGAGCACTTTTATGTCAGGAATAAGGAATTTATTAAAGTAAGGCCAGATTCTACAAATATGTGTATATTTGTTTTTAGTATGAATGGTTCTCGGCTTGTTTACATAGATCACAAAGGTAAATTATTTGATTACTACAGTTCAGTTAAATAAAATTATATAATTAACACGTCGTCTCGGATAAGAGGTAGCGTGCCTAAGGTTGCAGGCTCCATCCCGGCTGGAGTCGATAGAATTTCCGGATGTGAAAATCGTAGGTACGCATGTCATATGATTATGTGGCATGTAAAAGATCCCTTGAGTATGAATCTGGCTATGGTACTCTCGGCAAAATTAAATCACGACAATATTTAACACCTGGTGAGATCTTGAACTAAAATTAATTCAAGTCTCAAAATTTGGTACAAAGAGCCGCACTAGATGGTGCCACCACTGAAATGGCTCTCACACGTGGAGAACTTGCCGTGTCTGCAAAGGTTTGTGTGTCAAAGTGTAGCTCATTTTAAAAAAATTTATAATTCCCACAATTTACAAACACCTTACTACACAATATAAAAATAACTGCTCGATTTTAAATAACAAGTAAATTAGTCAAATGTCACTATATTAAGAATGAGGAACCTTTTGAAATATGATGGCCTTCTCCAGTAGGCAGTGTTTTGCAAGTTACCGTATCTGTGTTTTTACTATAAGTTTTGTCAGATTTTGCTTAATAGATTATAGAGGTAAGTCAGCCTATATATAGTCAACCAAATAAAACGACAGTTAAAACAAATTAATTTCATGATTACTTTTAAAAAGTACATATTTGCTTTTGAATAGGGTGAAATAAATTTAATCACTACATCAGGAATTAGAAACTTTTTGCGGTAAGATAGTAGACTTCTGAGTAGACCAAAATTTAGTGCCTACAAAAATTTCATTGCAATTCAATAACAAAGACAGTGATATATCTTTCAAATTAAGAAGCTTCGATAACGCATTTTTTAAAATATGTATTATTTTGAAAAATCTTTACTCTAATTTAGCTTTACATAAAAGCTTTCCCATGAAAATTTCAAAAAAATTGATCAAGAATTTCTAATAATGACCCTAGATAAAGATATTAATATAATAGTAAATTACCATAATTTAAAGAAAAATTAAGATACATATAGAATGGGGAGGATGCAAATGTGATACGTAACAAATAATCTTTACACCTATTTCAATTGTTGCCAACAATTTCTTGGCATTTTTTCATTTAATTTTTAATTTTCCAATGATTGAAAAAAAATTGATCACTACATCTCAGGAATTAGAAACTTTTTGCGGTAAGAAAGTAATTTAAAAGTATGATAAAAAATAACTAAAAATATTTGTCTTTCAAAAATTTTTATAAACTCATGATCAAATGGACTAGTTAGATGGAGTCCCAGGCAGTCAATCCCACATCCATAATGAATTCTGTCATAAAAAAACTCTTAAATTTGAACGGATAAAAATTATTTATAAAATAAAAAGTTAAAAAAAACATTATATAGCATACGAAGAATCTTTCTCATAGCATTTTCATTCACCTGGAAATAGTGACTTGATGTCGAAGTCATCAATTTGTGGGCAGAAGGATTGCAGTAAATTTAAAATTCAAATACTTCATAAGCCAAAATTTTAGCTAATAAGGTTTGTTAAATGCTAAATTCAGCATGGTTCAAATTCTTCTCGTGGAAGTTTGGGAAACATGAAGTATATATCAGTGTTTGTGAGAGTAAAATATAGAAAAACCAGTGACAGAGAAAATAGAGAGGTCTTTCATCAATCTCCTTAATGAAAATTTAATAATTCAGTTCTACTTAATATATTTGTATCTAAAATTAAACTAAAAACAAGAATATCGACTAATTTATAAATAAAAAGAATTATTCTAGAAAATAAGAACTGTCACATAGAGGTATTTCACTCATAACAACAACATGTAGGAAAAATAATATAATCCTTTCTCGTTTTTGTGATACAAAACTACAACCGAAAAAACATCATGTAGAAAAAGAGCAGCTTAGTAAAAACAAAACATTTTTACACCAGTAAACAAGAGATTTTTTTCTAGTTCTTATGATCGGATTATTCCTCAACGCAACAGTGTTCGGATTACGTTGATCTCTGAGACTACAAGGCATATTTTAAGAAAAGACATCACGAACTGTTCATCAGACTTCGATAACTAGTAGAAAAGGTTTATAATGTTAATAAAAGCTTAACTGTGAATCTTTTAGGGACACTTTTTGAGATATAACCTTATATAAACATATATATTTCCTTCTAAATTGTTTTTTAATTACCTTAAATAATACTTTTTATATCTTCATCGTAACACTATTACTTCGTTGTACTATTAGCTTCTTAGAACTTGTTTGGTTTTAAGTAGTAATCATTTAAGAGATAAAGCCATCGGTAGGTTTGAAGCAGGTCAGTATCAAAAAGATGTTGCTTGAAGACCAGTAATGACTTCTGAGATCATAGTCTTGTATTAATGAGCAGATTCTTACGAATTTTAGTAATGATAAACTAAGTATCATTCATGATGTTACATATATATTTTTTCTTTATAGCCTACATTTTGAAGAGTGCATAAAAAATTATTTTCAATAATATCGTTATAAAAGAAATTGTTTAGTTTAATTAATATCAAGGAACCTCCACTGTAAATTGCATGAACAACTATTCTCGTAATTTTGAGTCGCAATTAAACTTCTGACTATAAAACTTGAAGATATTTACAATAACTAAAATAAGTGTTGCGAACATTTAAGAATCTCTTTAAAAGTCGGTTTGATACAACGAAATTTGAGATAGAGATATATTACTACAAGATAAAGCATATAGAGTAACAAAACAACACTTAAAAGAAGTAAATTTTTAGTTAAAATACAAATTAATTATGCTTAAATGAAAATAATCAAATTATGATGCATTATATCTCGGAAAAGGTCAATCTAATATGGAGTGTAACCCACATGCACTGTTATACAAGCCTTACAACGAGCCGTCGCACTGTTAATGAGGATGTCGAGAAATATTTGTGCCAAAAATTCCCATCCTTCCAAAACAGTGACTTTTAACACTTGTAGGGTACTGAGAAGGGAATAATGGCATGCAAAGACTCTTCCTAGCCTATCTCAAATTTGTTTGATAGGATTAAGATCCGGAGACTTCATGGGCCAATTCATAAGTGAACATTCTCTTCAAAGAAATTATCCACTATATGAGAACTCTGTATCCTCGGATAAATATCCCTTCAAAGGAAATCCGGGTTTGTAGCACTTCAACAAAATTTTGCATTGGCTTTATGGTATTCCCTATAGCTTTTGGGGAGGGGGGGGGGCATTATCTGCATCAAAGACGTATGACTGCCCAAAATAATGCCTCTTCAGACATAGATTCATTTTCCATTTAATTGAATTGATGATTGCAAACTTCTTTCCAAATGAAGACTCCGCAAGAATCCCTCTTGTGCTGAATCTCCACTCATCACAATTAATATAGCCAGTCCCTATTCTTGGTGTGTCCAAGAATGGAGCGTTCGGCTCAACAACAAACGGGCTAGCTTGTGTGATGTACTCAGGGGAGAATCACCACTGGGCCCTGGGCGTAAAAGGCTTTCTCAGCTAGCCATCTGTATACGATTTCCCTGAATTTTTCCAGAAGGTCAAGAGAAAGCATTGTAGTCACTATCTGCCTATGCCATCGTGCATTTAATGCCAAGTAGCAATCTTGTGCAGATGTTGTCCCTCTTGAGTGACCTTGGCTGGGAATTCCCAGCCTCAAGCCTGCAAGCGGCTCTCCGTCCTGTTGAATCTCATCTAAATGATTATGAGAACTTACTCTCGCTGTAACAGTCAAATTTGTGAATTTTAACTCAATATATACGTCACATTTGACCAAAAATCCCTGAAGAAATCACAGTAAGAATCTTGTATGATAACAAAACATTATAGTACAGGTATAGTTAACTAAATAGGAAAAAGGTTTCATCAGTTAAATATAATATATCAATGTTTAGGTAGGTCAAGAAGGGTAATTTTTTTGAGAAGCTGAAAAAGGTTATTTGGAACTTAATAATACTGCAATAATTTAATCCCTACACAATTAACCACGATAATTCTTTCTTTAATCACACAAACAGTGTCGCATTCAAGATTCTATAGTTAGATGTGTATAAAAGAAAAAGGAAAATATCATAAGCGGAAGGCCACAACAAATTAATTAAGACTTAATAAGGTTGCATTCAAGAAGTATAAAAGATAAGATGAATATTATCAGATTTTTGAAAAATTCGTATTACTATAAATGCTCTTACGAAACGCTTAAAATTATATCCTTAATTTTAATCTGCAGTTCCAGTATATAGAGTTTAATTTAATTCATATTCTAATAAAGCACTAGTGATAACGTGAATATGTAACGATCTCATGTAATCAACTGAATGTCGAACCAAAGCAAATGTCAGTGATGTCAACAATATGCAAATTATCAATAATTTGAAATTCAGAATCAAATTATATACTCATTAATGCATTTCAAACTGCATTTTTATTTATATACAAAACTGGTAGTGCATAATAATCGAATAATGCTAATTTGTTGACAAATAAGAGAATCATTTGTAATATATTAATAAAAAACAGAAGTATATTTTGTTTAAAAACTTTAAATTCATTCAGAAAATCCCCATATTTGTTATTTTTACAAAATGAGGCCCCATTTGGTCTTAGAGGTTATAGACACTTCAGTAATAGTTGAGCGATAGTCAGATCATTAACTTTATTTATCTGAATGAGCTTCAAGTTTCGTATCGTATCATTAGTATCTGCAAGAAACTGAATGAATTCAAGTTTTTTTTTTCAGCAGATACCTGAAGATTTAATTTTTATAAAAAAATTATTCAAAGAATTCCGACATAAAGCATTATATTTCGATTACTCTTAAGACTCTTGACTCTTATATAAATTCACTGGTAAATTTTTAATGTTAAAATTTAATTAAAAACATTCCCACATTTTAAATTTTTAATTTGAATTATTTATTTATAAGTTTTTTGAGAAAAAAATATCCATCACGAATACGCGCAAAAACACAAGGTGCATGTGTGTGTGCGTGCGTGCAATTTCCAAAGAGTAATACTGGAAGATAGCGAATCATATATAAAAATTTATTTTAAGATCCGATCTGTTTTTAAATAATTTGTTACGAAGCAAATCATTCGTCTTAACAATTCAGCAAGCGAGACAAACGTTTAAAGGTATTTGAGAAAAACAAACTGATTCCTTTTGGGGGAGGGGGCTTATCTTTTGATAAGAGGAGGATATACGACATCTATAAATACCTGAGTAACTGTTCCTTTCTCCCATAGAGTTTCTCTCTTTTGTAAACACAGGAGAAGCGCCCTCAGGTTGCTGTTGTGATCTTAATCTAGTATCCCTACCTCCGTCTTCTTCATTCTATGTATATTTCATTTCATCCCCCATTTATTCTTTTTTACGTTTACTGAGTTATCTGGATTAGGGGTGTGCGTTTTGTCGTAAAGTAATTAGTGGCTACCTCATCTTCGACATATATTCAAATACACTCATAAAACAAATCAAACACACAACTAAGGTGAACCGAGTTGAAGCCATTTTTTGCTAAGACTTCTGAGCAATCGGAAATAGGTTTAAAAAGTTCTTTAAAGATGTATACTTTTATTGGAAAACCATAAAAGTATTTATAAAATGGGAGAAAAAAATTGACAGTACTTTGAAGAAATTAATCCATTCATTTTGAAGTTACCTCTTCATTTAATAATTTTGCACCCTCCCCCTCCACATATTTATATACATATAATTATTTAATACAGGCATGGTTGAGAGAGTTATTTCTGTGGTTATGTGTAACTGTTTGAGAGAAAATATTAATACTCGGACGATCTATAAATGTAATTCAAATGTATCCGATCTATAAATGTACCTATAAATGGAATTCATAGTTAGAATTCCCACTCTTTATTGTTTTACCTTGTTTCTATAAGCATCAGATTAAAGCAGCGTTTCCCAAATTGTGGGACGCGCCCCTCAAGGGAGGCGTGATAACTCTATGAGGGGGGGGGGCTCGAGAATATTGAAAAGTTTAAAACAAGACATTATTTTTAAAAAATATTAATTTACTGAAAGTAAACTCAAACCAAATACATTCTGACACAACAAGAAATAAATACACATTTACATTTATAACGATATCAGTACTGCACAATGTATTTGATAATTAATTCAGCAATACTAAGTTAAGAACAAGTTTAATAATTACCATTGACCTCATGGGCTTGTCATATATAAAATTATATACAAAAACTAACATTTTTCTTGATAATTTGTACGGTTTAGAATTAATCCCTTAACATCCGATTAAAAGATACGTGATTCACTCCCCCCTGCCACCATTTTCTACGAAGGGGTGGGGGAGAAATAAATAAGCATATCCTTTGAAATAAGTAAATCCTTCGCAAACACACTGTGTGTCTCAAAGTCTTTTTTTTTTTTTTTTTTTTTTTTTTTTTTTTTTTGCATTCTATAGTCTTTGGAATACTTTTATGAATAGCAATGCACAGAAAAGATCGTACTTCCAAAATACGTATATATACGTCAGGGGCAATGTGTAAACAAGACGTTTACATGCGCTGTTGACACGGAAGTGGTAAAAGACGTATTGTAGCTTTTGCTTCAAAGTATAGCATTATTGAATTAAACACATTGTTATTGCAAGGATTGTTATTGTTATGATTTAATATTGGGTCGCAAACACTGAAAGTTTGAGAAGCACTGGATTAAAGAGTTTAATCAAATGTAACTGTGAAAAAAAAGTTTTTTTTAATGTCTTCCTCTATCTATTGTAAAAATCATAGTTTTTCAATTTCCTTTAACTATTAGGCTCAAGAGAGGCTTATTTCCAAGTAGCTTACAGCAGCCGTCATTTGTTAATGCGATGAAATTTTTGTTCAAACTCAATATTCGAAATGAACATCGCCTTCTATAAGACTACGACACACTTAAACCACTAAAATTCCATTAAGAGGAAAAGACTCTGATGATGTTGGCAAAATTAAATCACTGCAATATTTAGCTTCCGACGAGAGCTTGACTTGAATAAATTCAAAGGTCAAAAAATTAGTAGTGGGAGCCGTCACTAGATGGTGCCACCAATGAAATAGCTCTCCAATTTGGGAACATGCCGGGTCAGCAAATGCTAAGCTGCCAAAATGCAACCCATTTAAAAAAAGTTCCATTAAGAGAATTGTGTATAGATAAGTGAGACAGAGTGACCTATTTATGGATATTGCCCTTTTTTCAATAAAAATGACGAAACTTTAAGTAATGTTTTTACTAAAACTACACAATGCGAGAAAAAGTTTTAGATCAAGCAAAAACTTGCCAAATCTAGAAATCTTTTATGTAATGTGCGCAAATTTCTTATGTAAAAATATTGATAAAATTAAGTTCTTATTCAGGAAAACTAGTTAATTTTTTCTAATTATAAATCTGTATAAAATTACTTTATGAATTTTAAACCCATATGAGCTTGGAAAAAGTACAAGGATAAAAGTTTTTCTTACTATTTGTCATTCCTCAACTCTATTTTTTTCTAGGATTATCAAATACATTGGCAAATATTATTGAAAGAGAAAGTTCGTGAATAGTGATAATTAAGAAAAACTTAGAACAATATAAATTAGTTTACTTTCATTGAGATATTTTATTTTGAATATAATTTTCAATGTTTATTATTTCTTTTGTAATTCTTATATTCTTAAGGTATCCAACTACTTGCGACAACTTTTTCTTAAAAAAATGAAGATATGGGGATTCTTTTGTTGTTTTTAGATTTGTTTAGCATTTTAAGAAAAATATGCTAAAATTAAGAAGAGAAAAAGAAATTATTATTACTAAAATCGGTAAAAACTTACAAAAAGAAACATAAAAGTTGCCCATTCTGTACCAAAAGTTTATGTATAAATTTTCAATTTTTCTATTCTGATGTGTTGCTATGTTATTCATTTCTAAAATGACCTTCAGAATAAGATATATTTTAATTTTTACAAAAATTAGAGCACTTTATCTAAGTTAATATATGAAATTGCTTAAAATAACAATCAATTATATTCACACAAGGGACTGTAAATTTTGTAATAAAACAGCGATTGATAAATTTGAAGATTAAAACACTTCTACTATTATGCAAAACATACACAAAAAGTTTAAGTTAATTATTTTCAAAATATTTTGAGCAATTGTTGGCCCCGTTTGTGAGCATTTTCAAAAAAACACTTTTCGAGTAAAACGAGTTTTTAAGTATGACATCTTGCTTAAAGTAATGGCATCTGCTTTTACTGAAATACTTGTAGTTTTTGTTCCACGGAAAGGAAAATAATAAACTTGGTATTTTTATGAAGCTAATAAAATGGTCTATGTAAAATAAAATCATAAAAAAATGTGTCAGTTTTTAGCAAAATTCACAGTTCTAGGGTAGTCGGATCACAGTCCTTAAATCACAGTCTAGAGGGAAGTTCTAGAAAGATTCTTTTCCAATGGAATTTAGTGCCCGAAAAGAAAAAAAAAATATAGATTTGGCATTCTCCGTGTTTCTAAGAGTTTTCGTATAGAAAATTTTCAGAAGACGAAGATAGAAGTTTTCATATAGAAAGTAGAAAATTTTGTTTCATATGTCGTGATCTATTATAAATGTTGTTTTGAATTAAACTTTGTTATATGTTGTTTGTTTATAATCAAATTATGTAATATATATATATATATATATATATACGTTTGTGTGGGGGGGTACGTGTACTGAATTGCACCCAAATCCTTTTTTCACACGGTTTCTTACACGATTTTGAAATAACACGGTATATGAATTTAACAGTTTTATTTTTACACAAGTTTTTTGTTCCAGCACGAATCCCCAAAAAATGTGGGGGTTCGTACCCTATGGATATAGAACAATTTGATCGAATTTATGACAATTTATGATAATAAAGAAATTGATCATGACGAAGTCGAAGGTGAAGTTCAGCCTTTAACAGCTGATTTACATTTGTTACAAGTATGGAAAAACTTTTCTTACTAATGATCCTGACATAAAGCATGCATTAAAATTTCAATGTTATCTTAATTTTTGTAGTTTAAGTTTGCGTAGCAGGATATCAAAAATTATATTAAGCAACTTGAGGAACCAAAAGAACTGCCACTAATAACAAACTTTGTAACAAAAAACCCCATCAAAGTCGTTAATAACGAATGAACTTCTTCATTTGAATCAAAGCCGACATTTGTGCTAAGCCTATCTGACACATCTACTGATGATAGCATTTTTTGATAAAGTTCGTAATCAACGTGCACTCTTGTTATCAAGTAGCGATGGATAGCTTCTAATTAGTAGATTTATTCCTAATTTTAATTTCATTTTTTGTATGTTGTATGTATTTAGAGACTGAATTTTCAATATACACTCATTTAAGGTATCCGACTACTTGCAAAAACTTTTTTTTAAAAAAAAAATAGAGGTATGGGGAGTTTTTTGTTGTTTTTAGATTTGTTTAATACATTTTAAGAAAAGTATGCTAAAATTAAGAAGAGAAAAAAATTATTATTACTAAAATGGGAAAAAATGGGTAAAAGTTTACAAAAAGTAACATAAATCTGTACCAAAAGTTTATGAACAAATTTTCAATTTTTTAATTATGATGTGTTGCTATGTAATTCATTTTTGAAATGACCTTCAGAATAACAGATACTTTAACTTTTGTAAGAACTAGAGCACACTTTATCTTAGTTATTATATGAAATTGCTTAAAAAAACAGTGATTATATTAATATAAGGTACCTGTAAATTTTGTAATAAAACAGTGATTGATAAATCTGAAGGTTAAAACACTTCTATTATACGGAACAAACACAAAAAAATTTCAGTTAGTTATTTTCAAAACCTTTTTTGGAATCGCTGTCCGTGTTTGAGCCTTTAAAAAAACATATTTCGAGTAAAACGCGTTTTAAAGTATGTAATCTTGTTTAAAGTAATAGCATCTGCTTTTATTAAAACACTTTGTTTTTGTTTTAGTGAACGGAAAATACTTAACTTTGTATTTTTATAAAGCTAATAAGATGGCATAAAATAAATAAAATAATAATCATAAAAAAAATTTGTCGATTCTTAGCAAAACTCACAATTTTATAGTCGGATACCTTAAATTTAACTTTTTCTGAGATTAAGTAATATTAACGTAGAATAAAATACGTTATCTGCTTAAAAATGATCAGAAAAAATTTTAAATTTATTTTGGAAAATATAGGTAGTGTACATAATATCCTTAAGGTTGATTGTATTCCAGTTTTTTAAAATTTTCAGCAGCATTTATTTTACTAAGAAAACTAGTTCTTAGCTAAGATTCCCTATTTCTAATATTGAGTATTAATAGCATATAATACAGCAAAGTCCCGAAAACTCGGCCTAATGTGGACCAAATGGTGACCGAGTTTATGAAAATGTCAGATTATCGAAAATGTGATTAAAAAAAATAAGTACGAGTGTCCTCAGAAACTATTGAACTGCACTTGTGTGTATTGTTTGCTTGAGAATGCAACAGAAAATAAACTGCCCAAATACCCTTAGTCAGAGGAAAAGTACGTACTTTATTAAGACATAGACCATTTATACCACATGGAAACTAACATTAATGAGTACATAACATGCAATAATTTACCTGATCAGACGCACTTAAGAAAAAATACATAAATGGAGGCATAAAGCTGGCTATAACAATAATTAAGTAGCTGAATTTTCAAAAACTGGCTATTTTAAAAAAAAAAATGCGGAAGATCCTGTTGTCTTCCGTACTTCAATCTGTGTTTTGCTGCTTCATCACGAAGATGACCAAGGAACATGTTCAAAATACTGAAGAGTGGTTTAGAAAACCTTTGTTCTCTCACCTTGTGATGTATAAGGAGTTTAATATGGTGTCCTCAACACATTAACGTCTTCGTCATTTTCCGGAGTGTGACGCCAGACAAAGGAATGCGGGACCTTGAACGGGTTTGCTTTCGACTTGCAAAGGTGTGACCGAGTTATCCGGTCTGCCGGCTTATCGAATGCCGAGTTTTCAAGACTCTCTCTCCCTCTCTCTCTCTCCCTCTATCTCCCTCTATCTCTCTCTCTATTTCTCCCTCTCTGCCTCCCTCTCTCTCCCTCTACTCTATGCATCGAATTTTATTTTTATGCGAAAGAAAACTTTTGAAAATATAATAAAAGCTAAAATATATATGTGTCTAATCAACTTCAATCATTGCAAGAACTATTGCGTCAAATTTACATCTTTAATAACAAATCATAAATTTACACAGTTTTATATTAATGATAATTTAGTGTTTTTAATAGTAATTATTTATTGCTTACTAATTATTTGGATTCTTTATTCTTACAATTGGGTGTCAGCTAATATAAGTAGAGAGCATCGAAAAAATGTTTGCAACATTTGGAATTACACAGTTTATTTCATTATACATAGCATTTTATTCCAGTTTTTAAATTTGTGATTTTATTAAATTTTACTTTGTTACTTTTGAATCATATGCGTCTTTATCGTTTTACAAAAAAAGATTTGCAATTACAACTAAAAATATCTGAATATGTTACAATAGTTGAAAGAAAGATTGAAAACTCCTCTTTTAGAACAGTAAGAACTACAGCTGAATAAACTTAAAGGTACCTGAATTCCACAAAAGATTATGATTGGAAATTAGCTTCCGTCTATGGATTGCTTATGGGTAAAAATAGAAGAACAAGCGTTCTGGCAAATACCACCCGTTACCACACCACATGAATTTCGGAAATATACGGAGACAGAATGGGATGCTAAATCCTTATATGGCATGCAAAGCCTCTTTTTGTCTAATATTTTAATTCAATTATCTTCCTCAGTTTATAGAAGGTTGTATTTTCAATTATTTCACATTTGTATATTGTTATCCCTCAAATAAATTTAGTTTTGGTATATCTTGTCTGCTGGATGCATTTTGGATGACAAGCAGTATATATAAATGTATGCAATCTTCGGATATAGGTTTTAATAAGTTTTACATTGAGAGGAATTATTATACACCTGGAAAAATTATACTACTAAAAGTATAAAAAAATTGGAAGCATACATGCAGTTTTATGAATATTAATAATTAAATACGTCACTTATAGAAAAAGACCTATTTCTTTAAATTAATGTACCCAAACATTGGAAAATGTTTCACATTTTGCAAGTACATACAAAAAAATTATTTCTTGCAAATTTATTTCAAATATTTTTAAGATTTAAATACACCTGAATTATAAAGATTTGTCGTTCTGTTCTTTATTTCTAGCTAAAATCAACAACAATCCTTTTAGAAAAATTCTCATTTCTAAATTTAAAAAATAAAACATATTTACATTATATTCAATTACGTTGAATATTCTTCGAAAGTGTGAATCGTCATTTTAATTCCCTTAACACTTTTGTATGACTTTAATGAAGCCAAAAGCTAACCTTTCGAGTTCTTTCTTTTTAAATTTACACAAATGGACAATTTAAATCAGTATTTTTATTATTTCAATATCTTGTGATAAGATTTTGATTGTGTGTTGATGTAGCAAATTGGTTAAAGAACTCAGTTTTGTAAACAATGAAGAAAGAAATAATTCCACACGAGTATTTATATTAGCCGCAACTTGTTATATTAGCCGCAACAAAAATGATCAAGTTGATGAAACTGTCCCAGTGGCTCTATTGTTTGTGTCTTTCATCACTAAAGGTAAAAAATTACTCCCTGAAAAAGAGACAACGTATTTGATTCTTAGGAAATATAAGATTATATGTAACTGGGGGGGGGGATAAATTACAAAAAAGATTTCCTGTTTTTTTCTTATGTATCCTTAGATAGAAAAGATGCTTCACAATAGCTTAATACGAGAAGTTTGGTTTTTAGCAGAAATAAATTAATAGTTAACTTTTATTTTTGTGCTTATCCCATACTCTTGTAATATACTTTTGTTTTTGATCATATGAAAAACAAGAACAAATTCTAAGTTAAAATATACAAACAATAACTGATAAACGATTAGAATAATTGCGTACATTTATTTATATGTTAATTTAATCGTATTAGATTAATCAAACTGGAAAAATTCTTCCCAAGCTCTTATTGTTATTTTCATCTATCTTTGAATGTTCTAATTACTGAATATACATAAGAATTCGTTTGATTTTTAAATATTTAAATTTTGCTTTTTACTTATGCGTTGATCTTAAAATTTCTAGCTTTTAGCCCTGTATTCTTATTTAAATGATAAAAATAGAGTTATTTTTGAATTTTTTGCTGATATACATTTTGAATTACAAAAGCATAAAAGCTTTCTTACATCGCCTTTTTGAAAGCCCAAATATTCGAATATTTTTTTTGATCTAAAGACATGAAAAAACATAAAATGGAGGAAGAGAGATTATAAAAATATTATTTCTTATTAAAAAAAAAACAAATTCAAAAATAATGTGAATAATTAAAGAAATATTTCGAACACATCAGATCACATTGGTTCAGATTTACAATTAAGTCGATTGATTTTAAATAGTGGTAATTATTAGAATATTAACAAAAATTTTACAAGTTTTGATTACGATAATTAGTTTTTCTTCTTTTCAGGGGATACACTCAATTAAGCCTGAGGAGCTCAATTCATTTTTTTTAAATCAGTGCTAAAAATCTCGCAAACATGAGTATTTATATTTTTATTCATATAAATATCACTCTTTTTAGGTTTTTATTTAATTCTTGAGCATTCTAACACATAATTTAAAGAAGATCTCCATACAAAAAGCAAATTTTACTCTTTTTAAAAATGTACTGAGGTGCAAAAACGTGTGGGGTGTAAAATATAATTGAATTATTAGGTTAAAAATCGACATAAACTTTCTGGTGTGAATTCAACCACAAATACCTTAGAGAATAAAAATAGTAATTTATTTTCTATAGCAATCTTTCTGACAGCGAATTCGATATATTTACGACTGTCAAGAACATACACATGAAAAGATCTGTGAGGATTATATATCTATATATATATAGATATATATATAGGTAGATATATATATATAAACCAGAAAAAAACACAGAAAAAGAAAATGTGAAAAACGCACATTTTAAATTATTTATATAATAAAAATTACTGTTACAGAAAACAACTTTATTATAATATTTTTGTTTTATTTTTTGCATATACTTGTGCAATAATTTTTTAATAAATTTTCTTAGTTTTAAAATAATAAAAATAAAAAAATTTTATACAAAATTTAAATTTAAAAAAAAATTATTCTTAATCTATTTACAAAAAAGGATGCGTGTTTTTTTTAATAAAAATTGTAAAAAAAATTTTAAAACAATTTTAATACAAATATGAAAAAAAAAATTATCAAATGCTTAAAGAACTTTATAATATATTAAAAATAGTGAAATTTATTATTTAAATTGTATAATTCGTTCATCTGATTAGGTGTTGAAATGTATCTAATTAGTGTGCAGAAATAATGGCAAATTTATATTAAAAGATTCCTAACATTTGTTTCCCAGTAAATTAATTCATAAAATTACCATATTACATAAAAATTTATTACATGTACAATAAGAGAAACATTCTGTTACAATTGTTAAGTAAATTAAAAACCAGTGACTCAAAAGTATTTTTTATGCATAATTAGTAAAGTTTGGGCTCAATATTCAAAATGCAATTAATTACTGATTGAATAATTAATCAATAATTTCATAAAAATAACGTTTTGCTTGATCTCTGAATATTTTTTTTAAATTGCTATAATACCATTTGTAATTTATTTTTATTAAATCATAGAAATTTAAATATATTGGTACCAAATATTTCTTATTCCTTTTACAATAACACTTCTATTTTTCCTTTAGCCATTATGCAGTAATTATATAATGAGTAATGTGCATTCAGTTGTTTATTTATTATTGACCCTTCCCCAGTATATACTCTTATAAAATATACTGCATTTATAGTTATTTTATATGCTATAGACTTGCATGATTTAAGTTTTCCAAATAAAAAGAAATTTCTTTGAAACACACACACAATATATTTACAATGTTTTTAAATCAAACTATAGGTGCATTTCCATCGAATTTTGCAAATCATATTTTTTTACAAAAATGATTTATTTTAAAATTTAAAAGTTAATATTATTTATATAGAAGTCAAACTTTTTAAAAATATTTTTAAATAAAGAATGATACTTTAAAAAATTTTTGCTTGTTTTTTTACAAAACGCATTTTTGTTTATTAAAGTGCATAATAGGCTTACCTTTGGAAATAAAAAAAATAAATAACTTCCTAATGCATTTCTTCATTAAATTGCAAAAAACTACAATAACTGAAAGTAATAAATATTCTTTTTAACGTACATCCTAGTTTTAAAATTTATACAAAACGTAGTGTAAACCATGAGAAGAAAAAAAAATTTATTTAAAAATTTACAAATAATTCCTCTAAACGTGTTTGTTTCATAAAATGAAAAAAAAATTATCATCGAACTACTTTGATGAACGTCATTTTTTATTATAAATATTAACCGATCCAACAATACAAAAAAAACTAGAATGAAGTGAAAAAAGTCAAATAAATTTTCTAAACAACATCATTAAATCGCAAAAATAATATACAATCCATTATCCATTTTTTTTTTTTTCTTTTGTGGCAAACAACTCAAATGTGTTTTTACTTTAAATCTGTTTTCAAACAAATGAAACTTTCAATATTTTAATGGAATAGCAAACAAATTTTGCAACATATTTTATTAAAGCATTGCTTACCAATGGGTATTTTCTCCGGAACCGCTGTGATTACTACCATCATACAGGTGGTAATCACGATTCTGCCCGTCAACATCTGGCCGAAGAGAGGACGGCGACTAGAGCGAGAAAGTTTCCTCATCTTGAGCGGGCAACTGCCGTCTAAGGCGGCTACTGTCTGATAGCCCGCACGAACTGCACCGCCCTCCGCCCAGCCGACACGGCTTCCGATCAACTTTACACACAGGGGTAGAGGGTTGCCTCAGCAGAGATCTCGCCAAGCTAAGAGCAATGTCGAGCCAACCTGAGGTGGTGCGGATTATCTCAAAGTGTCAAT
The DNA here is from genome assembly GCA_019973975.1 of Trichonephila clavata. Taxonomy (NCBI): domain Eukaryota; kingdom Metazoa; phylum Arthropoda; class Arachnida; order Araneae; family Nephilidae; genus Trichonephila; species Trichonephila clavata. Next base: position 13,869 of record BMAO01033201.1, on the reverse strand, counting down.
ACTTTTTATAATACTCTAAGTTAACAAAAAATAAACTATGAGGAGTAATTAGGATGATCTAAAGGTGAGGCAGATCATCAAATGACTTTAAAACTGTTAATTACTTTCATACTGTTGTGAAGAAAGGTTATTCTGTTCACATTGCGCGCGTAAAAGATTGTAAGAGAAATAATACAACATATTTTAAGGTTATTAAATTCAGATAAAAGAATATTTTTGATTATTTTTTTTCTTGGGAAAGATAATCTCATATACCTTTTTCGTATGTCATATCTTTCATAGCTCCATGAAAAAAGCAATTTTCTTATTCATATATACATATAACAAATCTTTATATAGAGATAATCCTTATAAACTATATATTGTTAAATTCGCATTGAGAAATATTAATGCGATGTCTCTTTAACGCAAGTTGCTGCTTTTAGCTTCTCAAACATTCAAGTTGAAAATATATTATTATAATTATAATTATTTATGTGTAATTTTTTTTCGAATTTCTTCATGATGAGTGGTAATAAATTTCATATTCAATTTAATTTACATGATCCCGTTGGTGTGGTGTAGTAGTTAGAGGGGATGCCAGTTCAGATGTCGTTCTCGTCACTTGACCATGGCTCAAAATTACGAAATCCATCGCCAAAAAACTCTCGAGTAGCTGAACACAGTACAATGGTAATATTCACTCATTCATTAATTTGTATGATGCATTCAGTGCAATGTTATATGAGAGCCACAGTTATTTAAATAATTATAAGTGCAGATCAGGATTGCATTGTAATATTCGTTTAGATTGGAATAGACTATGCAATGCAATAGGAATTATTTTGTGTGTGTGTGTGTGTGTGTGTGTGTGTGTGTGTGTGTGTGTGTGTGTGTGTGTGTGTGTGTGTGTGTGTGTATGTGTGTGTATGTGTGTGTGTGTGTGTGTGTGTGTGTGTTGTGTGTGTGTGTGTGTGTGTGTGTGTGTGTGTGTGTGTGTGTGTGTGTGTGTGTGTGTGTGTGTGTGTGTGTGTGTGTGTGTGTGTGTGTGTGTGTGTGTGTGTGTGTGTGTGTGTGTGTGTGTGTGTGTGTGTGTGTGTGTGTGTGTGTGTGTGTGTGTGTCAATTACTTTTTGTACTGCTATTTATTTGATGAAACTTTTATTTATTACATGCTCAAAAAATTCTAAATTTCGCAACAGGCTCAAAAGTTACCATACACATTGTAATTTTATTCTATCTAAAGATAGAAAATTACTTGCAAAGAGTATTGGAAAGAGTATTATACAAGTATACTTATATAAATTAAAAATAAAATTTATATTGCGCATTAAAATCTTAAATAATTAATTTTTATATATCTTTTATAAAATAATCAAGCTCACTTTTTACGGAATTATTTCGATGCATCTCGCGCATTAAAGTTCAGCAGAGGATTAATAAGAATTGATACATTTTAAGGTATTCACAACATGATTAAAATCTTTAAATATTTAAATTCACATAAAGCATCTATATATATATATATATATATATATATATATATATATTAAATTGTCATTAATTTGTGCAATATTTTTGAATCATCATAATTAAAGTATTATGTTTATTTAATTCTTTTAAACATAAATGGCTCAAAAATGCTTTTCTTAACCACCTACAATAACTGAGTCGTAAAAACTACCCTTCCTCTCCTTTTTTTTTTCTTTTCCCGTAGTCAGTGAACCACAGTTTTCCAAAACTTTCTAGTATGAAATATTTTTTCTCAACTGAACTTCAGTCAATCATGGGAATTTAAGGCGAACTATTTGAAGCATCTTCAAAATCTGAAGATTCAAGCTTAATTGTTCGTGAAATGCAGAGTTGTGGAAAAAAGGGATGGAAAAAAAAATTTTTTTTCTTCGAAGCTGATTCACTTGTCACGAACCAGAACCTGAGAAGGTTACAAGAAAGTATAAATTACTTATAAAAAAAGTTTCTTGAGTTCCAGAGAAAAAAAATTAATAATCAGAGTTTTTATATAATTATCATCAAAAATGAGCCAATAATTTACCAACAAAAGAAAAGCTTTTTTTAAAAACTGCTTTCAATATTCTTAAAATATATTAGAAACCCGAAATATAAATGGGATGTAAAAAAAAATAAGGATTTCAAAGTAAACGATAAAGAACTAAATTTTTAAATTATCCTCAGCCAAAAAAATAGATTTCAAACAATGAAAATGCGTGATGTTTTTTAAGTATCTTGTCAGTTCTATTCATTTTAAGTTCACATATATTATTTTCCTTTACACAATAAAATATCAAATCTAATGTTTAAGGTATCCGATTACTTGCAAAAACATTTTTTTTAAAAAAATAGAGATATGGCTTTTTTTTAGTTTTTAGGTTTGTTTAGTACATTTTAGGAAAAATATGCTAAAATTAAGGAGAGAAAAAGAAATTATTCTTACTAAAATGGGAAAAAATGGGTAAAATTTTACAAAATATAACATAAACGTGACCCATTCCGTACCAAAAGTTTTTGAACAAATTTTCAATTTTTCTATTCTGATGTGTTGCCATGTTATTCGTTTTTTAAATGACCTTCGGGATAAGAGATATTTTAGTTTTTACAAAAACTAGAGCACTTTATCTTAGTTATTATATGAAATTGCTTTAAAAAACAGTGATTATATTAACATAAGGGACTGTAAATTTTGTAATAAAACAGTGATTGATAAATCTGAAGATTAAAACTCTTCTACTACTATACAAAACATACACAAAAAATCTGAGAGTTAATTATTTTCAAAACTGTTTGAGCATTTTCAAAAAAAAACACATTTCGATTAAAACGTGTTTTAAAGTATGACATCTTGCTTAAAGTAATGGCATCTTCTTTTACTAAAACACTTGTAGATTCTGTTCTAGTGAACGGAAAATAATTAACTTGGTATTTTTATAAAGTTAATAAAAAGGCTTGCAAAATAGAGTCATAAAAAATTGTCAAGTTTTGGCAAAATTCACAGTTCCAGGGTAGTCGGGTACCTTAAACAGTATTCCAAATCAATTAGAAACAAATCACTGAACTGCAGTGGGTCGGCTCACAAGTTTTATAACCACGGACGTTCCTTGAGCTCACAAGTCCCCTGATTACACTAGAAACCTTTGTGGTGAATAATGAGAGCACTACATAATGAATTTAATTGCACTCTTAAATCCTTTCGTGATGTCATATAGAAGATAAGAGAATGAAGTAAAATAGCTAGAGTATAATATATTCAACCATTAACTATTATTCAAAATTATAAAATTTATCACCATCGGCTATGTGCTGTTTTAAAGCGGCGTCCATACAAACAAAATAATATATGAGCAATATTCTTAGGTTGACTGTATTTCCTGAAAGAATTGTTTCACAACTAAGCATTAACTTTTACACGTTTGTTCATGGACGTTGTAGTCCCAATAGCTTCTGATCATTGTCGTAAGCTTACGGCCGGCAATGTTTCGGTCAAATCGCGAGTTTGCCTCCCTCTCCCACTAAATACTAGCCGTGTTGAGGAGTTGATGTAGATTAAAACCATCGAGGCTCAAAGTCCTATACTGGCGAGGCGTAGGAGAGTTGGGTGCTAGTTCAGGTGTCAACTTCGTCACTTGATCGAAACTCAAAATTGTGAAATTTGTAGCCAATAACCCTAAAGTAGCTTCTGAGTTTAATTTTAATATGCAATCAATCAGTCAACTCAGGAACTTAATTTATTTAGAAAAATATAAGATTATCGATCCCGAAGCATCTCTCAGTGATTTTTTTCTAGCTCCCACGATGTTTGCTTGTAATATACACTCAAGAGCCAAAACATTATGACCACCCCTACATTTTGCAATGAACTCGCCTGGATGACGTGGAAGGCACGTGATCAAGTGGAAGTGGTATTTAACTGCTGCTGGAGGGTCTGAAGAATCATTCTTTTACTTCTGTGTGTGATGGGAAAGGCTGCGGATCTAAGCGATTTTGATAGATGACAGATTGTAATGGCTCGAAGGCTCGGAACAAGTATTTCCGAAACTGCACGACTCGTGGGTTGTCCGTGATCTACAGTTGTTAGTACTTATGCAAAGTGGATGGATGACGGTGAAACCAGCAGTAGACGACATGGTGTTGGACGTCCACACGCTATCAAAGAAACAGGTCGTCGGAGACTGTCTCGCATGGTGAAGCAAAACCGGAGCCAGACAGTGGCTCAGCTGACAGCCCAATACAATGCATTGCCAAGTAGAATAGTATCGGAGCACACTGTTCAGCGTACCCTGTTGGATATGGACTACGCAGCAAACATCCCACTCGTGTGCCTTTGCTGACCAAGCGTCATCACCAACTGCGCCTGCGCTGGGCTCGGGAACATCGCGACTGGTCCATGGATCAGTGGGAGAGAGTTGCCTGGTCAGATGAATCACGGTTTGTCAATCATCACGCCGATGGCCGTGTCAGGATACGCCGTCTTCCAGGCGAAACGTTGCTCCCTCAATGTACAGTAGGTCATACACAGGCCGGTGGTGGCGGTATTATGCTTTGGGGAAGTTCTCTTGGGCGTCTCTGAGACCCGTGGTTGTGGCAGAGTAGACCATGAATGCTACTGGGTATCTGAACATCATTGCGGACCAGTTGCACCCTTACATAACCTCTGTTTTTCCAGCTGGAAATGGAATGTTCCAACAGAACAACAGCGCGTCACAAGGCTAAAATTGTGTTGGAGTGGTTCCAGGAACATGATGCTAAATTCCAGTTAATGTCCTGGCTGCCTAACTCGCCGGATCTCAATCCGATAGATCACATTTGAGATGTCATGGGACGGCAGCTCAGAGTTCAAAGACCACCAATTCGCAATATCTCGGATTTGCGTGACCGTTGCTTAAACATCTGGTACAATCTGTCTCCGGCCATCTACGAAGAACTTGTGCCATCCATGTCAAGGCGGGTTGAAGCTGTGTTTCGTGCCAAAGGTGGGAAAACCCGTTATTGATAGGTGGTCAGAAGGAAGTCGCCAAATGGAACGAAAATCAGTAAATCTGACGCTTATGTGTCGAAGACGAAAAACTGACACTTAAATAGAAATTGAATGTTTTAATTAGTGAATACACCGCTACAAAATCAATAATGCGTTGACCAACTCTGATTTTGATGGAAACTGTCATCTATTTGGACATTGACTTATAGGGCTGGTGTACGTTCTCCTACGGGATTGTTTCCCATACCCACTTCATTTGACAAATCAAATCGGTGCAATCCATAGACGTCGAAGATTCCAACTTATGAGAGCCTAAACATGCTCTATTAGGGAGAAATCGTAACGAAAAGGCATTAGTTGGAGAAGTCCGAAGACGAGCAGTATTTAGACATATTGTGTGCGGTCAGGCATATATTCTGTTAAAACGAGGTGTGAGGCCAGGGATCTATGAAAGGAAGAGCAACGCTATGGAGGGAAGAATCTTGCAGTGTTAATTTTGCCGTTCTTAAAGAGTGTCGCGGGTGCAACCAAGGCAGTCCGGTTGTCAAATGAAATGACACTCCATACCATATCTCTTGATGGTCTGTCTTGTGGTAGACGGCAGTCAGACTAATTACTCTCAACATCTCCAAATGCACCTTTGCTGGGCATCGGTGCTCTCTTTCAAAGAGGACTCATTGATGAAAGCAATTCCCTGCAGTTCGTGCGATTCCAAGACGAATGCACCCAGTGCCACTACAAACACGTCTAGAGGTGTTCAACAGGGAGTGGCCTCGAAGGACCTCAATTCTAGTTCACCGAGTCACCTATCGATGGTTATTTCAATCACTGGTGCTCCAGTTACACGTCGGATCGTTGATGAGAACGCACCAGGAGCTGTGAGCGCAAATCGGAAGATCACTCTGCCCTCGCGGTCTGTCGTCGTTTTCGATAGACCGCTGTCTTCCTGACACTTTTTACAACCTTGGTTCCCCATTCATTCCAACATCGTCGAATGGTAGCATCAACCCAATCCAAATACTGAGTGATCCTGCAATTTAACCACCTGCTTCATTTAGTCACATTTGCTTATACTGTTCGCGAGTCCATCTGTGAGACATTGGTTCAGTTTACGAGGGTCGATACAGCCACATTTGCATGAAAGTTGTGCCTTAGCATTGAAACATCCACTGTTTTATGCACCATCTGGTTGTTCCGTTGCAATACGCTTAGGCTCCAGATAGTCAGTCATGGGCCGCCAGAGGTTAATCATTTGCATATTCTATCATGATGGACGAACATATGCAATTTTGTCGCATTCAGAGTACTCCAGAAGGCACCGCTTTTTCAGTAATAGAATGCATTTATATAATATATTTTTATGTGGTACAGTTGGTTACAAGTTATTTAAAAAGTATTATGCGCAGCTTGGCTAAATACACACACACATACAATCCATGCATCATTAAAAACAACCAAATAATGAACCAAATTTCCCATATACCATAGCATATTATTTTTCATAGTACATAACTTTTTCACACATAGTATATAACTTCCGCAATTTTGAAATAATTGACAAACATACATTTAATGCATTTATCTTTGCTGTGTTTTTTCTGTAAAGTAATATCATCATTATGTTATTTATTCCCTTTATACACACATTACTTCATTCAAAAACGAATTTTAGTCTGATGTAAATTTCAATGACAGGTACAACTTTATTTCAATGCACTGTCTAAAAAGTCTTTCTGTAAGGAAGAGAATAATATTTAGAATATTCAATGAAATCAATATTACCTATTGTCTTAGGTACTGGGAAATCATTTGTATTATATAAAAACAAAATAAACTTTAAATTTCCGTTTTTACAATTCTCTGGTAATGTAATTTTGTGTATAATTTGTGTCAACAAGAAATTATTCAATTTCAAAGTAGTTTTTGATGGAGGATTAAGATTATTACATTTGTATTCTTAGAACTAAGAAAATTACTCTTTATTTTAAAATATTGATTGAGTTTGCTAAATTTCTTTAAATTAGCCTTTCGTTGCACGGCCGAGTAATTCAGAATTTTTAGAGAATTTGACTCAATATCATTTTAACGCACACGGTTTGGATCCAGTATATGAATGTTATTATTTATTGATTGGTTATATTTTTGCTAAAAAAATAATTTTAGACAACTGAAAGTTTTTTTAAGAATCTGAAGAATTTCTCTACTTAACATTTGTAAATATTTGTTGCGATAATCTTAAAACTCTACTTAAGAATTAGGTTAGAGAAATAGTAATTTATTGTGAGAAACTAGAGATAAATAATAGATTTTTAAAAAATGTAAAAAATCTTTACAGTTAAAAGTTTGTTGCTAATCTACTGCTGTCTGATTAAAACTTAATACACACGTCCACATCAAATTTAATCGTTTCTAGTGCGCTACTATGCAAAGCCTTTCTTTCATGTAAAATATCTTTTCAGCTAGATTTTTCTATTCTTTATCGGGGAGGAAGGGAAAAGAACAAGAAAACCATCTGTTGTATAAACTATGATATCTGAAAAAAACGATGTGGTTTGCAGAAGATGGAATTGAAAACTCAATTCTGCTTTTATATAAAAGCAGAAAGTATGAAACACAATGTTCTTGTCCATGTATTGGCTCTTTTCTTTGCATGAAACAATATTACGAACACTCCATTGTAAATATTAATACTTAAGCAAAACTAAGTTCTGTAAGAAAATTTCGATTGTAAAAAAATGAATTAATAATTGAAATATGTATACTTATTCCTCAGTAACGCACACAAAAATTTTCAAGAGAGGGGGGAGGGGGTCCATGGTTGAAAGTCCCCCAACTCGTATCATACCTCAAGACAACACCAATTGATTCTTCTGATTTTGATAACAAAAAACAGTAAAAAATAAATTATTGAATTAATAATTAGCATAAATTAATAAAATAAATTGTCAATTACAAGTACTTAATTAAATTTTATATTAAATATATATAGGATTATCATCATTAGAAAAAAAACTCAAGGGCTATAGGGGGTGTCCGGACCCCTAGGACACCCCCCTTGTGTGCGCCACTGCTGTTCCCAGTAATTGCTCTTTGTCGTGATTAACAAAGATAGTTAGTTTTTTGTGGGATATGGAGAAGCAAAGGCTATTATCCCTTTATCAAAGATTCCATATGACTTTTCACAGAATGTATTGCTATAACGTAAACAGGTATTGTTTATCTAATTCAAGAAGACTGAATTCGTTCAGCAAGGGTTTGGAGCTATTACGTGGCCGCGGTAGCCAAGTGGTCAAGGTATCGGATCGTGGCTGTCGAGTGATGAGTGGCATGATCTGATCGTGGCATGAGTTCGAGCCCAGTACCACTGAAGACTCACCGTGTAGGAGAGCGATGCACGTTAAATCTGTCGAGAGCTCAAACGTCCTCCCGTTGGTGTGGTGTGGTAGCTAGGCATAGTAGCATATTATAGCAGAAGAAATTATACTGAAAATTTAACTTAATAAATAGGGTTTTTTTCAAAGATATAAATATGCATAAAAAAAATTTTGTTATACAGCAAATAAGCAACTACAAATGAACAGTAGATACAATCAATAGGTAAGCTACCTGAAATATCTTTACAATAATATAAACCCATTACGCAGATGCATAAAAATTAACATTCAATCAAAAATTACTAGGCGCAACACCACTCAAGCAAAAGATTAAAAAACTATTGAGCCCTCTCAGAATCAGAAGTTATTTCTTCAAATTTTATAATTTTTTGTTTTAATTCATTCAAAGGAAAAAAAATTAATTAAATGTTTTTATAAACTCAATATTGTTAGAATAATAATCTTCAAGGACTTATACAAAACACACAAAAAATCCAGACTTACTAATACTTAGAAATATCTACTAATACTAAGACAATTTGCAAGTAAACCAGAGCCTAAACAAGCTTAGAAACTAAAACCAGCTTGATCTGACTTACATTGGTATAAAAAAATACAGTTATACTTAAAATAATAAGGTTTTAAAGAAAATAATCGATGAACAACATAAAATATTGAGGGATTGAACAAGAAAGCCCTATGTAAGTAACGAATGAAAATCTTTATTAAACCCTTATTTACAATTACAAAAAAAAAAAAAATACCTTTTGACCTAATATTAAAAATTACGAAAATCAGGGATAGTTACGAGGGTGAGTCGGAAAATAAGTTTCCCCTGTCGACTGTGGTCAGAGTTGAGTATGAAAGTCAAAGTATAAAATGAGACATTACAGATAAGACATATCTTTATTTTTTCATAAAAGTACCAAGTACATTTAGACATTTGTCATACCTCTTGATAAGCTTCAAAAAACCCTGCAGGAAAACTGAGGGCCTTGCATACGAAAGAAGTGTTTATTTTTGCGTGGACTTTTTGGAGGTTGGAACCATTAATGCTACGCGGTACTGTGACATCTTGACGAAATTGAAAGTGGCGATTCGGAAAAAAGGACATGGATTTCTCAAATCTGGCGTTCAGTTGCTGGATGACATTGTAAGACCACACTTGGCGACTGCAATGTAAAACCATCTTGCAACTATTGATTGGGAGCACGTATACCATCCACCAAACAGTCCTGATCTTGCACCAAGTGACTTTCATCTGTGTCCGGCTTTGAAGAAGAATCTAGCCTGAAGGTGCTTTAGAAGCAATGTTGAAGTCAAACAAACCGTTAAACGCTTCTTCCAGATGCAAAGCCCTGAGTCTTTCCTGGAGGGCTTTTTGAAGCTTATCAAGTAGTATGATCAATGTCTCAATGTATTTGAAACTTACGCGGAAAAGCAAAGCTATGTCTTATCTTTAATGTCTCTCTCTCTAAGCTCTGACTTTCACACACAACTCTGACCACAGACGAAAGAGGAAACTTATTTTCCGACTCACCATCGTATAATTCAACTAGAAAAAAAATGAAATCAAATAAATATTTTGTATAAGATTGTGAAACCGTTTATTATATTAAACTAAATAAAATAATTAAGTAAAGCAACTCAGGAACAAGTAATATGAAAGAAAAATTTGTCTATCTCTACTTTGAATGAATGAATAGAAAGTATTTTATTAACGATTGAAAATTTGAACAAGATATATATATATATATATATATATATATATATATATATATATAGGGAGAAAGTGAACTAATAGTAGGAATTAAAAAAGAGTATGATTTGTCTGCATTATGTGTGTTGTAACAATGAAAAACCCGGTTTGGCTAGTTTGGCTGAAAAACTGGTTTTCGACGCCAACTTCTGTCATTATTTTAACAGTTACATTGTTATAACAATAGAGACAAATCTAAGTTGGCGTCGAAAACCTGTAATTAATTAAATTTAATTAATTAACCAAAAATGAATGAATTAATATTTGAAAAACTGTATTAACATCAAGTGTCATCGACTACAAGTTTTAAAAAATTATTTTAACTTGATTGGATGAATAGAAAGTATTTTATTAACGATTGAAAATTTGAACAAGATAAATATATATATAGAGAGAGAGAGTGAGCGCTAATAGGAGAGAGTAGGAATTGGAAAAAAAACATTTAAAAGCCAGCAACATTTCACACAAACGATACTACTGCAACATAGATGACGCATATAATACGTAATTATATATTTAATAAGAACATAACAAACTGCTGTGTTTCCACAAAGAAGAGCAGAAATCATTATTATAGGAAGCAAATATATTTGCAAGATAATTGAGCCCTCAAAACAAAACATGGTAAAAGAAAAGATCCAGGAAATCCAAAATTTATTAAAAGATAATTGCCTTTATTCAGTACAGTTTGAAATATTACATGCAATTTCGAGAAAAAAGATGAGATTTAATGGATAATTGGATTATTATTCAAGGTTGGCAACCAAATTTGTTTCGTATTACCTTTTGGTTTTATGAGATGAAGATCTTTCGTAAGCGGTCAGTGGAACACGTAATGATCCATATCCCCGCTAAGACAATTAGAGTAAGCTTTTATTTTCAATCTACGTCAAATGAAATGGTAGTGGATCATGGTTGATTATAAATTGGATATAACATATCAAAGGGAATAATTTTTACTCCAGGAATAGGCAAATAGTTTTTGACCGGTATCCTGACATTAGAAATGAACCTATAACTCTCCCAGTCCTGAATAAATGTTTCGGTTATTGTTAAAAATATGGTAAAGTCGAAGCACTCCTCTCCTCTCCCTCAAAAAAGCTCTTATCTTTGCAAAAATGATTCATGATATCATTCATAACATTTTTATCACGGTTTTGAACCAATGAGTAGTGCAAGGGTTTTAATAGATAGATGAATTATTTTTAATTTTACTTAGAAGTAGCGATTTATTTGTTGTGAAAGAACTAAATACAAACTATCAGTATAAACGTAGATGTGTTTATTTTTATGAGCTGTCTATCAACAAGCAATTTTAATCTGTTAATTAGGTATATACCCTTTGACTTCCCTGTTACTGAAAATTGTTGTTTCTAGCTCAAAAAGAATTTAAGATTTCAGGTAACCAGACCTAACAGGTGATCAGGCATAAAGACCACAACGGGATCCTTATTAGATTTTACAGCCCAAAAGATCCTAATCGTTGTAACCGATCAAATTGAAATCAGGGAAAGGGTTCGAATTTTGATTTTAACAAGGATTGTTGAGCGAGGATGATGAAAACTATTTCTAGTTCAATTCTTCTACTTATTTGATGTTATGCTTTGAAAGAGAAGTACCAGCTTAGACGTCATCCTCATCATTTGAGAGTAGTTTAATGTTGAAAGATCTGCTGTCAATATTCTCTATATAGGTCTCCTGTAAAACTGATTCAGACTAATCAATCAAATCGTTATCGTTTTGAACCTAAGTTACATGGTGGGATTGACTTAAGCTAGCATTCCACTTTTCAAACGACTGTACTGCAACATAAACTTTGGATTACTGCCGTAAATAGAAAATCACGAATCATATTATTAAAATTGATGATGAATATATATATTCAGAATCATACTTATATCAAATGAAAAAAACGACTTGCTACATTGCTAAATACACTACTGGCAACACAAAATACAACACCAAGAAGGACCAGAGATACCACAGTGAAATTTATTAGACAGATAACATGTAGTACAATAATCAAACGATTAAAGTTACAGCCCTTTGTGACATGTGGATGATGACAAAATCAGTATTTAGTGTAGCCGCTCTTGTTGGCTATAATCACTGCCATACACCTCGGCATAGAATCAAAGAGGCTTTGGATGTATCCTTGGGGTAAGGCAGTCCATGCGGCTTCCACATATTGCCAAAGTTGATCTGGGTGAGCAGCGAGTGGTGTATCTCTGGCCAGTCGTTGTACAAGCATGGATCACACGTTTTCGATTGACGATAGATTGGGAGAAAAAGCAGGTCAAAGAAGCAATTCAATCTTATGGATAAAGAAGAATTCTTGAACATTTCGGGTCCCGTGTGGTCACGCATTATCCGGTTGTAATATGGCGGATGGCAAGTGTTGAATGTATGGGAGGACCACGGGCTCCAACACCTCAGAGTTGTAGCGCTGGCTGTTCAGTGCGTAATAGAGGGGTGCGGCAGTGAAATCCAATGCCACCCCATACCATGATACCGGGTGCAATACCAGTGTAGCGATGAATAACGCAATTGTTCCTCAGCATCTCACCACGGTGTCTTCAGACTCGAATCTGACCATCGTGATGTTGCTGGCAGAAGCGGGATTCGTCAGTAAACACAATGTCGTTCCATTTTGTCCTCCATGTCCACCGTTCATCGTACCATTGGCGGCGCAAAGGGATGTGGTTTCCAGTCAAGGGTGTACGAAGCAATAGACGCCTTGCGGACATTCCACTCTTCAGAAAACAGCGTTGAATGTTACGAGCTGAGACACCGAATGATGCGTAACAGACTGAATCTGCTGTGCTATGGTTCGTGATGTGGCTACGCGATCCATCACTGACATGCGCACAATCTACCTGTTATAAAGGGTAGTAATGCAACGAGGTTGGTGTGATCAGCCCCGTCGGTCTGTTGTTTCCTCCTGCATCCAGCGATGACAGATCTGCAACATAATTACAATGTTTCGTCCAACACTTTGACTGATTTCTCTGAAGAATAGTCCGCAATCCCTATAGGCTACTATTCTTCCTCAATCGAATTCAGAAACTTAGTCAAAAGACGCTCGATGTCTTCCATGAGTGACATAGGTAAATAGATTACGAAAAAGAAAAACGCACGAAAAAACTATTGCCATACTTCAAATCGCCAATCTGTTCTCCCCTTATATAGCACTTACAGGCGGTGCTACGGTCACCCGTGATGTGCGTCTGCGCCATAATGCTAAAGATTTGATTATTTCATCGCCGCTAACGCATGATGTAAATTTCACATGGTTTGCATATTCCTTCAGGGTGTCGCATTTTGAGTGGCCAACAGTATATTAGACTTCTCTCCACAAGGGTCGATTTTACTTTTAACGAGAGAATAATGCACAGTTAGAAATTATTGAATAGAGAAACGCTTATTTTTTTTTTGTGAACTATTATTACAAATTCAATGTATCTTATAATTCTGTTTATCTCAATTACTCTAACTTTTTAATGCATTAAAATAAATATTATAATACAGTAGAAATTATAAAAATGTAAAAATTGTATTCCGTTCGTGTAATTTTAAAATTCTTAACAAAGCTTATAACTATTGTTACAACAATTACTGAATCAATTAACAATTTTATGATAGGATATATTTTATAAGAACAAATATACCAATAAAACTAATAAAAGAAATAAAAAAATATCCAACAAAAGTGTATTGTTTAATAACTCTCACAGAATAAGCTACCAAACTCACAAAATTTTTGGTTAT